>JAFEMH010002084.1:0-379393 GCA_022495995.1 Adenophora triphylla var. japonica
GCAACAGAAAAATGTTGATGTTGGTTTGCGTGCTAGTTACAATTCGCGATTATAGTACATAGCTTCATGCCTAGCTCTATATTACATAGCAATCATAGGAAAACAGTAATTGAGATGAAAAGTTGCCTGTTAGTCTATGAGATCAAATTGAGAAAAGCTATCTCAAATAATATGAATACGAACAGAAAGAACAATAGAGATACAAAAACTGCTAGGTGGAAAATATGAACATAAGACTTGATCGCGCAGGAAAGCGTGCCAAGCTCAGTTCTTGTGTCCAGCAAACTTGATTGAAAGTGCTAGCTCCGGATCTCGCACAAAGCACAAGAAATGAAAGCAGAAAGGTGCGCGCCGGGTCTTCCCGGCAAGCCCTCCCAAGGTGTGAGAGTAAGATTATGGTCTGGAAATATGGTGTAAAATATTGCAGAGTGCGCGAGTATGGAAAAAATGCAGAAAAGCATTACCTTGTTCCACGTTATTACTTCTTATTTATAGTAGGAAAGGCGGTATTAGGGTTTTTACCAGTAACCGTTGGATCGCATTGATGCCACCGTAGGATCAGCTCCATCTCCTAGGGTGTACACGTGTCGCGCCCGCATTGGTCCGTCTATGTAAGGACACCGCAACACCCGACACCCGATAAGTAGTTTGCCTTATAAGGGAAAGTCAACCTCTGTACCTTTTGTAGTTATTACTGAATGCATGATTGCACATATAACGAGGCACTGCAGCAGGTCTGTCATTATCCCAAATTAGCTAATTCACTAAGCTGTTGAGGAAGCTTAATGAGAGGAGACGACACTGAACTATACGCCCAGTTGACCGGTCGTCTCCTTGAAGTTACGACTCGCCGAGAGAGAGAGTTGGCCGTTCAATGACGACGAGTCGTTCAATGACGACGAGCTGCTCAATGACGACGCTTACTCTTCTTGGATGAGTGCCATTGGGGTCGTGAAGGAAGATTCGCCCAGCCGAAGGACGGCCACCAATTGGTGCGACGACGGGCCGGGAGTTCGCCTCCGCAATACGATTCGATGGCTCGCCGTTTGGATGGCCTGGCCGCTGAGGCGATCGACGGCCAACCAGTTGGGACGGGCCACGGCCCGCGGCCTGGATTCGATGCTTTGTAGTTGGTCTCTGCGGGCTTATTGGGCCCCCTGCTCGGCAGTAAACGCTGGGCTTGGCCCGTACTATTCCGCTCAGTGGCTCCCCAACTCACTGGTCGTCTCGACGAGCCTGGAGTTGTTATTTTCCCTCCAGAGCAACCCGTACGACCGTCAATTTGAATTTTGAATTGCGGTGACGTCAGCATAGGGTGACGGAAGCCGAGATCTCTTCTTCAATTGCCACGTGTCCTCTCGATGGGACAGTGCCTTGAAAGTTGCAGAGGGTATTTAATGCCCCTACTCATTGCGCCGTTTGGTTTCCCCAGGAACGAACCGTTCATATTCCCCCAATATAAAAACCTTCTTTTCCCTCATTTCAAACTTTCCAAACTTTGATCAGTGAGCAACATAAGAGAGGCGATTTCCGACCACCGTGTACACATTTTCCGGCGATATTGCAGTGTCCTGGCTTCACCACCGTTAGATAATCCGGCAGCTTGGATTAGGAGTTTCTTCGATCTACCACCGGCGAACTCATCGGAAAAACCATCCTCAAGCCCAGAAACAGGTAATTTCTTCATCTGTTCTTCATTTTCTGGGTTTTTTCATTGGGTTTGTAGAGGTTAATCAAATGGGACCAAGGACCATCAGTTTCGAGAGAGGTGTCAAGTTTGGCTTTGGGTTGAATCAAAGGGTTTATAAGTGTGCTAAGGGGATTTGGAGGGAAATTCCCTTGTCTGAGTGTTCTTCAATCCTGGGGAAGTTTAACTTTGAGGATGAGCCCTTGGGGTTCCCAGAGGGAGAAATCCTAGGGGATTTTGAGGACGGTGACCCAATGGTAACTCCTTTCAGGTCAATGAACGACTTGCCCACCCACATCAGAACCCACTATTCCTTGTCCCGTCGTGATTCAATTAGGGCCTTGGTTGTAGGGGAATCTAGGTCGTCACTAGGTAGGTCGTCGCCTACGAATGTTAGGACTGATTCCCCACTTTTACCCCCTTGTTTTGTAGAGATGGATCACGACGGGCGCCCCGAATGGCCTTCGGCCCCAGCACGAGCCGAGCACAAGTGCTAGGGGTGAACAGACGGTCAAGGCTTACCACACATTTGTACAAGTTGGATCCGACGACGGTGAGTTTGGAGGCGGAGTGGGGAAGATGGGCCGTGCCCAAAATTGAGCTCAGAAAACAGGACGTCGGAAAGCAAATGATCGACGCCCTACGAGGCTCATTTAGGGTTCAGGCTTCGACCTACAAGTTGGAACATCTCAGCTTGACAGAGTATGAACCCCGTCGCCATTCCATAGTGACTGCAAGGAGAAGGTCGCTTCTTTTACAAACAGTCGAGCTCGGCCTAAGACTGCCTCTAGACCTCTTCATCAACGAATTCTGAAGGACTCCGCGCGTGCCCATGGAGGTCGCGCCAACACCGCGAATTTTATCCGGGTTTGCCATCGTACCGTGCAGATTTCTTGGCTACGAGCCATGCAACAAAGTGTTCCGTCGATACCATAGGACGGTCCGGAATACCGCCAAAGGGAAGACGACGGTTCAAGCGTGTCCTCGCTCAGAACGCACGGAATTTCTTCCCGGATATTCCGAGTAAGGTGCATGGATGGGAGAACCACTTGATATTGGTGGAGAGCCGAGTAGGGTGGCAGCTTCCATTCCCGCAGGGCAACCACCCAGGCCATGATAGCATATCTTCCAAGCTCCGTGGGCCGACGAGTCAAGGGAAAGATCGACAACTTGTTAGACCTTGGATGGGTCTCATACAAAGACATTGAAGCCTCTCAATGGAGATATATCCGAGCCGGTATGATGTCCAGCCGTCTATCGGGCCTGATCCTTTAGTGCAGACTGATTTGGATGCCCGCTATCCTGACCGGGTCGTCCACCAAGAGTTTGTTTTTAAAGATAATTGTTTGAATTGTGCGACGGCACGAACCGGTCGTATCGAGGAGAGCGCGAAAATCTTGAGATGAATGGGGGTCAGGGCTCCCTCTCGCTATCTTTTTAATTTTGCTCTTTGTTTGTCTCGTCGTTAGTAAAGACTAATCTATTTTCCTTGGTTGTTTTTGCAAAGCACTTACCCAAGGGACGTAGATAGAATTGAAGCAAAGATCATGGACGGAGCCATCGAGCTGAGCGACCGGGGACCAAGAAGAAGGAGAGGGCCGCCACACGCGCCATTCTCGATCGTCAAGAGAAGCAGACGACGAGGAACGAGCAACTTCCCAGGACCCTTCCGGTGCTATCCCCATGATTCAAAGGGAGCCCGCGGTGCCAAGGATTGAACACCGGAGGCCGTCAAAGCCGTTGTTGATGCACCCGAGAGGGCAATTGGTATGTGGAGATTGATCCTCCCAAGCGGGAGACTGCCGGGGCTCGATGGCCGGGCCGATGAGGCCGAGCGTATCGAAGTCGAGAGCACCGATTCAAACCCCGAGCTCCGCGAGTCCGACGCCGTGCCTCCAAAAAGAGAAAAGTCATTTCGCCGACCCTCCCGAGGCGTCTGGCCCGACCCATCTACTCCAAGGGCCGATGCTCCCAGCCTCGTCGACGGTGGTCCTGTCCCAAGGTCAAGGCCAAAGAGATGGCTGCCTCCATCGCCAAGGCCTCTCATATAACGGGATCCCAGATTCGCAGAGGAACGGTAGCGGCCGCTCTTGCCGGGGACGGCTCGACAAGGCGTGGACGCGATGTTGAGCCGACCCGTAGGATGAAGGATGCCAACCTTACTCCCGAAACCTTTCATGCCCGTCTTGGGATAATCCAAACTGAGGTACGTCGCATTAAAGATGTAATTTTTCTCCGTCTCTTTATACTTGTGCTAATACTTTAACCGCTGCAGCCTATCGTCGGATGATGGACGCCATGACGGCGGGTTATAGGGAGTGCCGGACGCCGAGCTTCGAGGCAACGAACAACTAATGAAGGCCGCCGGCGATAAGGGGACGGCCGAGCAAAAATTGAAGGAGGCGAGACCAACGTTGGGAGCTCACTCGCCCACGAGCTTTTGGTTAACGAAAAGATAACCTTCTCAAGGAGATGGATGCCTTGAAGGAAGGGAAGACCAAAGCCGAGGCCGACTCTAAGGTGCTCTCCGACGGTCTTCGCGTCGTGAAAACCGGCTTCGTAAGGCGACGGCCCACATTGAAACGACGAAGGCAAACCGTGATGCCGAGCCGCCTGTGCCAGCGCTGACGCCGTCGACGACTTCAAGAAAAGCTCTGAGTGCCTTCAAATGGTCACTACTCATGCTAGTGGGTTCTTCAAAGACGGGGCTAAACATATGGCTAGGCGGCTCCTTCTCTGACCCCGCAATAAAAGATCTTCTCTCGTCCAGGAAGTTAGCCGACCTCTCGCACCGAAGAGGCTCACGACGACGAAGCGCGCTCCGGCCATCCCCTTGTCCCCTATACTGCCAATGATTTTCTCATCATAAGGGAGGACGACGCCAAAGCTGGAAAAGACGAGTGGCCTATTCCTCCTGTCGTCCCGGGCAACTTTGACGCATATTATAAGTATTTCATTGAAGACGGCCCAGATCCTGATGCGGCTTCATCAAACGCCGGCGGTGCAGATCCCTGATTGATTTTTCTTGAGATGTTTTGTAATGTTTTTAAACAATGCTTCATTTTATCCGCGTGGTTCCAAACATTGTCTCAAAACAATTTTTAATTTTCGTAATGTAGCTTGACTCGTCTTCCTCGCTGTTTAGAGGGGGTCGTACAATGTTTGTTTTATGTTTAAGTTATTTAATGCCTTTGTTTTCGTTTGTTAATCTTTGTTAACATAGATAGCATGTGATAACCTATTGGACGAGTAAGTTTGAGGACAAGTATGATTTGTCGTCGTTAGTGACGACCGTAATGTCGGTCGTCCTAATATGGTCGACCTTTGTTCGTACTTGTGTTTTCTCAACTTCTCAATGGCTCGTAGGAATAGTATGAAGGCTTAATAGATTTTTGTTCGTAGACAAAATTCTATAGACGAGTCATCTATACCGTTATAGCGATCGATCAAGTCTGGCTACGTCTAACCTTTATACTTGGTTAAAGTAGATGTATTCGACGAAGTCTGGCTTCGTCTAACCTTTATACTTGGTTAAAGTGCTAGAGTTTGTGTAGTAGAAAATCAACAAAGCGACGATCTTTCATAAATAACTTTATAGTAAACAACGAGCTACCGGGATTTATAGGTATCCCTTACGGTCTCAAAAACTTCAAATTTTCACAAAATTACATAACACAAGGTAGGCGCCTTAAGGGAGCTAGATGTCGTCGACGACCTCAAAAGTAGTATTTCATTAGGTGGTTGGCGTGCCATGGATGTTTGAGATTTTCACCGTTCGGCTTTGCAAGGCGATAGGTTCCCTCTCTGACCACACTTGTGACAATGTATGGTCCTTCCCAATTGGGGGAGAGTTTGTTTTGACGGGCTTTGAGTCCCCGTTGCTTCCAATCTTTCTTAGTACATGGTCACCGACCTTAAAGAACCTTCTCTTCACCTTCTTGTCGTGGTAAGCCTTGGTTTTCTTCTTATAGTTCTCCATCCTCAATTGGGCATCCAATCTCCGTTCGTCTACGAGGTCCAGGTCGACTTGTCGGTTGTGGATGTTCTTTTCTACCTCGTACAAAGCAACTCGGTCCGTCGGCAGCTGGAGTTCGGCGGGAGCCATGGCTTCTGAGCCATAAGCCAAGGCAAATGGGGTTTCCCCCGTAGGCCCCCGGGTGGTTGTGCGGACAGCCCAGAGAGCTGAGGGTAGTCCGTCCAACCATCTCGTATCTCTTCCCTCCAGATTTTTGCACAAGGCAGATAAGACGAGTTTATTGGCTGCTTCAGCTTGCCCGTTGCCTTGGGGGTAGGCGACGGACGACTTGGAGTGTTTGACGCCCATCCTGTTCAATTCCTGCTCAAATTTTCTTGAAAACTGTAGGCCGTTGTCTGAAACGATCACCCTTGGGATTCCGAAGCGACACCATATTGAGTCATGAATGAAGCTTAGGGCGTTGTTTTCCGTAATCTTGTTCAAGGCCTTGGCCTCTACCCACTTTGAAAAGTAATCAACCGCTACGATCACATATTTGACTCCTCCCTTGGCCGGCGGAAAAGGCCCGATCAAATCAACACCCCACATATCAAACGGCCAGGCGGCCAAGACAGGGGTTTGCTGGTCGTAGGCAGGCTTGGGAAGGTTGGCGAAACGTTGGCGGTGTCACACTTTTTCACAAACTGTTTAGCGTCTTCACGAAGGTGGGGCCAGTAGTATCCCATGGTTATGATTTTTTATCAGCCAGTGTACGGGCCCCAGGGTGGCCTCCACATTCTCCTTGATGCACTTCGAACAGCAACTGAACGACCTTGTCTGGATGAACGCACTTTAACAATGGCCGGGTAATGGATCGTCTGTAGAGCTCTCCTTCGACGACCGTAAATCTGGCTGACTTCCTCTTTACTTGTCTTGCCAAGACCTCGTCCGTTGGCAACTCCTCCCGTTCAATGAACGCCTTTAATTCGTCGATCCAACATTTTGGGCCGTCTCCTATGCAAAGGATCTTCACCCGTTCATAAGCTGGCTGATCCAAATAGGCCAAGTGATGGCCGTGCTCGTCCTCAGGGAGTTGGTCCGTAGCTAGCTTTGAAAGTAGGTCGGCGTGCTCGTTGTTTTCTCGAGCGATTCTCTGAATGGCCCAAAACTCTAAACCTTGTATCAATTCTCCGACCAACAGGTGGTACTTCTGTAGGGTGGAATCGACGACCTGATAATCTCCTCTCACTTGGTTCACGATCAATTGAGAATCACAATAAGCTGCAATTTTTGTGGCTCCGAAACACTTTGCATACTCAATGGCTGCTATGAGTGCCTCGTACTCGGCCTGGTTGTTTGATGCTTGAAACTTGAACCTCAGAACCTCTTGGCAAAAACTGTCCCACTTTCTGGCTCGACAAGAACGATCCCTGCTCCGCTCAGACTCTTGGTGGCTGACCCGTCGGAAAAGATTTTCCAACATCCTACGGGCAGAACTAACTCCGTTTGCTGTTCAATGACCTCCTTCCCCTTGCTCGATGGCTGCGACCTCCTTTGATCGTCGTCAAGGGTAAATGACGTTTCAACCAGGAAGTCTGCCAACCAATTGAGCTTGCGGGGTCTTCCTGCGTCCTATACTCTCATATCAAACTCGAGCCAGCCTCGATACTTCCAGCCAGAGACACGACTGCGAGCTTCCTGAGGGGACGGTGCAAGATTTTGCGCAGCTGGGGCATTTGTATATACGATGATGGGATGAGCGGAGAAGTATGCTCGTAGCTTTCGTGTTATGACGAGAGCGTAAGCTATCTTTTCCGCATTAAAGTAACGGGTTTCCACATCCGACAAAGCTTTGCGACGTAATAGACCGGCCTCTGCGTTCCTCCCTCCTCCCTCACCAACACGGCGGCGACAGCCTGTCACTCGCGAAAGATAAACATAAAGGTCTTCCCCGCCACGGGGCTTTGGAGGAGTGGTGGGAGCCAAGGTATTCTTTCAACTGCTTGAACGATTGGGAACACTCGTCCGTCCATTGGAAGTCTTTCGCACCTCGGAGAGCTCTAAAAACGGAGTGATTTCTCGGCGAGATTTGGCGATAAAACGTCCCAAGGCCGCTACTCGTCCATTTAGACGCTGAACTTCTTTGACGCTCGTAGCTCGCCCATATCCATCAAAGCCTTAATTTTCTCGTGGTTGGCTTCAATCCCCGCCGAGATAGCATAAATCCTAGGAACTTGCCCGCAAAGAACTCCGAAAACGCATTTGGCCGGGTTGAGGACCATGTCGTTGGCTCGTAGGTTGGTGAATGTTTGTTCTAGGTCGTCGACGTGCTTCCTCTTTTGACTTGACGACCATATCATCAACGTACGCTTCTGCATTATCACCGATCTGGTCTTTGAACACCTTATTTATCATCCTCTGATAGGTGGCGCCGGCGTTTTTAAGTCCAAAAGGCATCTTTGTGTACACGTAAGTTCCCCCCGCCGCCTGAAAAGCTGTTTTCGGAATGTCCTCCTCAGCCATCTTGATTTGGTGATAGCCGGAGTAGGCATCAAGAAAGCTTAGAGTAGTATGGCTGGCCACGTAATCGACGAGCTTGTCAATTCTCGGCAGTGGATAACTGTCTTTGGGACACGCCTGCTCGGTCAGTGAAGTCAACGCACAATCTCCACTTCCCATGAGGTTTCTTCACGAGAACCACATTGGCCAACCAGGTTGTGAACCCAGCGTTCACGATTATTCCAGCACTTAGCAATTTCTCGATCTCTTGCTTTATGGCAACCTCCTTCTCGCCTGAAAAACACGACACCTCTCGTTCCTTGAATTTCATAGTAGGATTCACCCCACCCGCGAACCGCCACGTCTTCTACGATGCCTTTCATATCTTCTACCCTCCAAGCGAAAACGTCGAGGTTTTGTTTGAGTAGGTACATTATCTCTTCCCTCTCCTCAGTGCACAACTGAGACCCCAGTTTATTTTCTCGCCGGATACTCTGGGTGGATGACTAGTTCGAGTAGCTCGTCTGCTGGCTTCATTTCGGGGGCGTCGTCCCTGAAATCCATGGACTCAATGACGATCTCCCTAATTTTTCTTCTCGCTTCCGGTGACAGATCCGGAACCTCGTCGTCAATCAGCTTGTCCAGGTCGGCCCCCGATTCTTGGGCGGCCAAAGGTTGTGCTTCTGCAGCTTTGTCGTTCAAGAATACCTCGTCCAAAGTTTCTTTATCTTCGACGCACTTGATCGTTGAGACATTAGCGTACGAGGTCGTCGTTTCTTTGATGGATTTTGAGAGCTTCACATTGTGATTTGGGTCGTCGATTTCGATAGTCCGTTTCGCCTTTAGCACGTGCTCCAGGAATTCTGGGGCCGTCCCCAACACGCATCCGACTCCGGCACGTGTAGGAAATTTAACTCGTTGGTGTGGAACGGAGGCGATGATCCCCAAAGCCGACTGACCTGGCTGGCCAAGGATGGCATGATAATCACTGACGACGTCGATCACAATGAAGGTTACGGTCTTGATAGTTCTCAAGGGGTGTTCTCCGATATCAACTGAGAGGCTAATTTGACCTTTCGCATCTACCCGATGATTGGTGAATCCCTCTAGACGACCCAAGTATGGACTTAGGCGACTGTCAGGTAGACCCATTCGTTGGTAGACATTGTAAAATAAGATATCCTTGGCTGCTCCCGTATCAATCAAGATTATCCGTGACTCACAATTATCAATGAAACCAGGTATGACTAAGGTTTGTTGACGAGCTAGTGGGTTGGCTGGAAGCTCGTAGGGAAAGAAACTTATGACGTCGTTTGGAACTTCTGCTTTCTGGGGGACGTGCGGGGCCTTCTTTAAATGATAGATGGCGCTCTTAATCTGGTTCTTGCTCGTCTCCTCAGAGATCACCAGGACCATTCTTGGGTTCCTTTGGGGCGCTTCGTCGTTAGTAGTCCGGTTGTGGACAGCCTGATGGTCCTTCCTTACATATTCCTCCAGTCGCCCGGCGTCTATCCATCTTTGAATGATCTTTTTCAGACTGAAACATTCCTCGGTGTCGTGCCCCTTGTCCCTGTGGTATTCACAATACTTGTTCATGTTCTTCTTTCCCTTCCCGTTAGGGTTCATCTTTGGTGCCGGTCCGAAATCAACGTTGCTTAAAATTTCTGCTCTGGAAACGGTGAGTGGAGTGTACGACTCTGGAACTTTTTCCGCTTTTGCCTTGTTCTTTCCTTTTTCTCCGCCCTTATCCTTTTTGGACTTCGTTGCCTCAGCCTCGTCCACAGACTTTCCCTCTCTTTGTAACTTTCTTTCTTCGGCCTCGGCGACGGCGTACGCCTTGGCATAGAGGTCTTTGCGAGATTTGGCCGGGTGGACTTGGAGCTCGTAGTCCAGGGTAGAGGAAAGGATGCCATGTCTGAAGCAGTTTATTATTTCCCTATCGGTTAGATCCTCATCAATTTGATCTACCAATTTCTTAAACCTTTTGAAGTAGTTCATTGAGCTTTCGGTAGCTCCTTGGGATATGTTGCTGAGGTCGTTGACTGTCTTACGACGCTCTCCCGCCGTAGCAAACCTTCCTAAAAACTTCTTCCTCATCTGTTTCCAAGATTCAATGCTCCCCTTTGGTAGGCCTCTAAACCACCTCAAAGCCGAGTCGACCAACGTACTTGTGAGAGCCTTGCACATGACGTCGTCATGGCCGTAAGCTTTGCCACCACGTACATCTCGCGCCTCAAGGTGTAGTATGTGGTCCATGGCACCGTGGAGCCGTCGTATTGCTTAAGGTCGGGTAGTTTAAAGCCTGGCTCCGGGGGTCCAGTTTCCAACATCCAGGGAGCAAGGGGATTCATAGTGCCGCCGTCGTCATCAGAGTCGTCGCTATCCACTTTATTCCTCTTGTTCCTCAACTCTTCCACTTCGACGTTTCAAACTCAAAAATTCTCTCATGTCTACCTCTCCTGCTTGCCGTGGGGAATCCTATCTTGACGGGGCCCCCGGGTACGGGCAGATTAGACCGTTGCCTCTCGGTGGGGGCAAAGGCTAGTCGTGAGATGGATCGTCCCCTATAGCTGGGAGGTGGAGACGATCTATAAGATCCGGAAGCCCGTTCATGACGTGGAGATCGAGTTCTCTCTCTTTGGCTCGGCGCCCGTTCATTTCTTAGTGGACTGAGTCCTGAGACGACCCCGCACGACCCGATTCCCGATAGCTTCAAGATTTTCGACGACGAGCTCTCCGTGAGGCTCGCTGCCTCGGCCGTCATTTGTTGTGATCATGCTCCTTGGCTCCGTCTTTCATTGATGTGCTCCCTTAGATCAAGTTGGGCACAACTTGCTGCGTTTCCAAATGGCAGGTCCCCTCACGACGAGCAGCATTTTCTCTCGGTTCCTTCTCCTCCTTCCCGACGAGATTGTTTGACGTGACGCCCGGGAGCTTGAGGAGCGGCCATATGGATCAGCTCGTCTGGATTTGCAAGAACTCCCCGAGGGCGTTAGCTCTCTCGACGAGGAAAGCCGCTCCGTCGAGATTAGGGTTAGAGGGACCTCCTGGATACCTTGGTCTGCCTCAGCCTCCTTTCTAGTGGAGGTCTCCTCCGCGCCTTGCAAGCAGCCCCTTTTCTCTTCTTCTAGTCAAGCCAAGACCAGACATCAACCACCCCTCGTGACTGGTAACCCTTAAGTTAGGGTTCCTAAGGTGGTGAGGGCGGTCTAGGATTCTCTTGCGAGGTGGTACACCTTCATCTCCGGTTGATTTATCTTCAGTATGACCATCTGACACCATTTTTCCAAACTGCTCCGCCGTATTTCAGTAGCCGAAGATCACTAACACGTTCCCGCAATGGAACCAATCCGATCGCCAAGCAGAAAGCGTGCCAAGCTTTTCCGGTTCTTGTGGGTTCCAGCAAATGATTGAGCTAGCTCCGGATCTCGCAGCACAAGAAATGAAAGGTGAAACCGCGCCGGTCTTCCTGCAAGTTCCTCCTACGTGAGAGTAAGATTATGGTCCGGGAAATATGGTGTAAAATATTGCAGTAATGCGTGAGTATGGAAATATGCAGAAAGCATTACCTTGCTCCACGTTATTACTCTCTTATTTATAGTAGGAAAGGTGGTATTAGGGTTTTTACCAGAACCGTTGGATTGGATTGATGCCAGCCGTAGGATCAGCTCCATCTCCTAGGTGTACACGTGTCGCGCCGGCATTGGTCCGTCTATGTAAGGACACTGCAACACCTGACACCTGATAAGTAGTTTGCCTTATAAGGGAAAGTCAACCTCTGTACCTTTTGTAGTTATTACTGAATGCATGATTGCACATATAACGAGGCACTGCAGCAGGTCTGTCATTATCCCAAATTAGCTAATTCACTAAGCTTGTTGAGGAAGCTTAATAGAGGAGACGACCTGGAACTATACGCCCAGTTGGGTCGTCTCCTTGAGTTACGACTCGCCGAGAGAGAGAGTTGGTCGTTCAATGACGACGAGTCGTTCAATGACGACGAGCCGTTCAATGACGACGCTTACTCTTCTTGGATGAGTGCCAGTTGGGGTCGAAGGAAGATTCGTCCAGTCGAAGGACGGTCACCAATTGGTGTGACGACGGGCTGGGAGTTCGCCTCTCCGTTAATGATCTGATGGCTCGTCGTTTGGATGGCCTGGTCGCTCAGTGGCGACGACGGCCAACCAGTGTTAGACGGGCCATGGCCCAAGGCCTTGATCTGATGCTTTGTAGTTGGTCTCTTGGTGGGCCTATTGGGCCCCCGGGCTCGTAGTAAGCGTTGGGCTCGGCCCGTCACAGATTATTCCGTTCAAGACTGATAGCGGAAACCATGGGCCTAGAGAAGCTTGTATTCTTATAAATACCTGCGTTAACATTCTAACATTTCAAGTTGTAATTACAACAAAATTTACGTGTTGTTCTTTTGTCTTTCTCTTATTAATCAAGTTACAGCTAGCAATCTACCTCCAAGATTATAAACATAGCTAAAACTTCATATTTTCCTAGTCGTCAGCTCTGTCGGTTTCGGTCCATAATCGGTCGCGGTTTAAACGGTCAGCTTTAAACGGTCCGCCAAAATTGCGAACCTAGACCTACCTCTCTCGGTTTCGGTTTTAAACGGGTCACTAACGGGTTACACCTAAACAAAATAAAAAAACGTATATATATAAATATATAATTCGAAATCAAGTAATTAACGAGCAACGAGCCAAAAAATAACATTCAACAACACACAATCCAAAACAAAATGACTCAAAGTCTCAAATTAGTCATACAACGAGTCAACAACTTCAAACGTAAAGTGATAAAGTTCAAAACACAAACAAACTTCAACTTCAAGCTTTAGTGTTTTACTAGTTAAAAACTAAAAAGTACTAATCAAACATGAAATGATAAAATAAGTCAATAATCATAAATATCATTAGTAGCCGTTAATCTACTAATGTGTTTGCAATCAGGATTCATATAACTAGAGATGTTAATCGGTCCAACCCTGTCGGTTTCGGTCTAGCCCTATCGGTTTCGGTCCCTAATCGGTCGCGGTTTAAACGGTCCGCCAAAATTGCGAACCTGACCCTGTAAAAACCCGGTTTAATAGGTCCGAACCTGCGGTTCTCGACCCTATTAACATCTCTAATTGGCAGGCAATGAAGATGATCTAGTAAAAGTATCAGGCAGAAGACTTGGCGAAGCAGAAGAAGAAACAGAAGCAGAGGGTCGAAGGAAAGGGGTACTTACACGACTTGATGTTTCGTTGGCAACTGAGGGATGATAACTGGTAGAAATTATAACAGGGGGTTGTAGCTCAATTTCCACGGCCTCACCGGGTGGCCCATCTCTAGGACTATCAAGAAACTGCTCATCATCATATTCCTCTAGTGAGACTACAGTGCTTGTGTCTGTGTGTACTGTTGAATTGTCGCGGAAAATACCTAGCCGCCTTCTCCTCCGCCTAGCATCCTTTCCCCATCCATGGATTGTTTCTCTTATTCTCTGTGGTATGATAGCTGCCTTGTAATTTGTCCCCATCTGAAAATCAACATCAGCATATTATGTTTCCAAAATGAGGAGCAAACAACGTTAAAAAAAATAGTAATACCCAATGGCTCAGACCACAGAGGTGCTACAGTTATACCTGAGTCACGAGTGCATACAGTGGCAAGGTGCTATAGCTGCATAGGAACTGTCCAGCAAACCTAGATGACACGGAAAGTCATAAGAACATGACTTCGATAAGGGATCTAGTAGACTTTTACAATGTAGAAAGAACCAGGGTGAATATGCTTACCCTAAAATCAACCGTATATACACCAACGTGTGGTTCTTGATAAAACAAGAGTTATATCCAAATTGCCACTGTAAAAAAATAATAACAATAATCCAGTTAAAACCAGAGATCCAACAAAGAAGATGAGAAAACCCAACTAGTTGAGCAGATGGAAATACCCAGAACCAAAAGAATGAAGCCAACTCAAACGCATTCTGCACAAAGAACAAAATAAATAAGTAAATAATAAAAATAATGAATAAAGGTTGAATGTAGATACATGTTAGCCTCACTTGCGTATAAATTACACTAAAATATTTCGAAATCCAGTGAAGACGCTAGTGTAAAATTATTAAATCATAATCCCTTCTGCAGTCCAGACTACCTCCCTACTAAGGGCCAAGCATATGCAAGCTTAGTAATGATCAAATAGATGGGAGATTTAGAAAATATCTATAATTAATCACCAGTCCCTTGAACATTCAAACTATTAAAAAGTATGCCCAAAAGAGTAAACTCAGCTCTCAAGTGTGTGATTAGCTAGAAGGAAAACTTAAGTGTACCAAGCAAACAGCTTCAGAACAATAATGCAGAAACCTATTATAATGCTGTCAACACACCAATAAGAACAAAGAACACAAAAATATGTGATCGAGCAAAGATTGCATAATGGGATACTAACACTATCAACAGTGAAACAAGAAACTACAAGCCGCTCCATATACTTCCTCTTATTCGTCCAAAGAGTCCAAGCCCTAAAGTCAAACCCTTTAATTTAAGGATAAAATATATTTTCAAAAACACCTTGATTCTGAGACCTAAAATAATTATCTTCATAAAAGTCTACTTTTATACTCCCTCCGTCCCACGTGAGTGGATAATAATTTCATTCTTTGTTCGTCCCATCTCCCTCCGTCCCACGTGAGTGGATAATAATTTCATTTTTTGTTCGTCCCAGCTCAATGGATACTTCCCAAAATGGCAATAATTTTATTATTTTATATTCAATGGGACCCACTTGTCATACTCACAACAACAATCCACTTAGGCACTTACTATTCCTCCCTCTCATTCTCTCTCATATTTTACTTTTCATACACACAACACCTCCTCCCACTATCTCTACTTTTCTTTATTATACTACTTTTCCTTAATTGTTGTGCCCATATTTCTCGTATCCACTCACATGGGATGGAGGGAGTATAAGATAATCTGGAATCCTCAAATACTAATAAGTTTAATGTTTGCAGCAGGATTTCTGGAACAACCCAAAATATAAAATAGGGCTCTAGTGCCACCTCAGGAATCTCTTTAAGCATAGATTATCTTGAACCCCTTTTTTGTCCATACGAAGTTTCTTGACCAAAGACCTTTGAGTTGACAGAAGACCTCCAAGATACAAAGCTCTAATAGTGTATAAGAACCAATTCCTCCTAAGATTAAACTTAGAGAGAAGATACAGCTATAATCCAATACAAGTGATTCTATGAAACAGAAGTAGCTTAAATAGACTGCCATGAACAGAAACACAAATTAAAGAAAGAGAATAATACATATTCCTGCAACTGCATAATAAAATACAACCTACCTGGAAAAGAACAAAATGGATTAAGGATAGCAAAAGTTCTGGCTTCTTGAACCAAAAAAGTTCGTCTCGAGGCTTTAACTTAGTTCCAGGGAAGTATCCAGTTATTCCAGCACTCTCCAATGCCAATGTTGCAATAACATGTTGCAATTTTGCCCCCACAAGTAGAACAAGCTGCAGAAAAAACAAAAACACACATCTGGACTTTCAAATCTTTTAGCAATTTTTAATCATCCAAGTATTTTTTTTTAGCAGTTTTACCATTGTATTTTAGCTACACACTCATTATCCCCAAAACTAGGGATACTTAGTGCATACTGTTAGCAATTTTAATCATCCTACTTTCAGCTTTTTGGGGTTACTGAGTGTGTATCTAAAGTACAATGGTTATAACTGCTAAAAATAGATAGATGGTTAAAACCGGAGCTTAAGCAAAGCACGATGGTTCAGAATGTCAATAAGCCAAATAAATACAAGAAAATGGCTGTTTCAAAACGAACTGATAGAAACACCTACTTCCTCTAAAAGTTGTCTTAAAAGCAATAAAAATTAATAAATAGAATAATGAAAATGTTTCCTATAATTTTTTCATTTTAATAAGTTCTTAACTATTTCCTATTATCAAGTTCACATGCCTTTACAGTACACCATCCAGAAATCAGATCTATCTCCACGAATACACTATCACAATATACAAAGCCTAGTCAAATAGGCAAGTGTTTTTATGAAACCATACTTCCAACCAAAAATTGTTAATATGTCTACTGGATATCAAGATAGGAACTTACAGTAACAGGAATTATTGCTATCCAGAAATAAAGGTTAGATCCTGCAAGTGACAAACCAAAACCAATTACTATTTTTACAAAGTTCAAGATTCAACATCAATTTGTTCAAGAGGTAAGTTGCATTCTTGGGGTCTCATTCCTAGTCCCCAAATGTTCTATCTGCAGGAGGACCAAATGCAAGGGGGAATATGGGAAATGAAGCACTATAATACACTTTAATGAATGTGCAAGAATAAGCAAGTCTCTCTATCTCTCTCACACACATACATTTAGAATGGGAGACAATACCTTTTACATTAAACAGCATAAATGCCACAACGAACCCCCATAGTGGAGCACTGCATTAAGTTCAACAAAAAGGGAATTTCAGCAGAGCTTCAGTGAAAACCTCATTCAAAATGAAAACAAAAAAACCAACTGAGGTGCGATTGAAAATGTGAATGATAAAAGCATGCTTAAAAAATTACTTCTTGACGCCAAGCACGCAGGAAAATTGAACGAATCAAAAATTAAATCTAAAAACAAAATGAACTAATTTTAACTTTGCTTTTCCACTCAGCCAACAACAGCTTCTTAAATAGATTCATGTTTACACTTGTAATAGTATTTTGAGCCTAGGCAGCTTGCATGAGTTCTGAAGAATTAAATGCAACTAAAAGATTATGAGTGCCCCAGCCCAAGCCCCCAGTGACATTTTCTGAAGTAATACGGAGTACTTTTTAAAGAATCTATTTTTCAGAAGGTTATACATTGAATGTCCATCCATACATTGGGATTTTCCAGAAACGAAATCTTTCTATTAATTTGTGTTTCCTATTTAGAAAGTTTTTAGATCAATTAATTATAGTACCCTTCTATATTGTGAGAGCGGAAAGGCAATGAATCCCATTGATACATTGATGCACGCTAACAAAGACAAATTGAGGGTATAAACTAAGTCCATGAACTTGAATACTTCTTAAAGTTTGTTTCAAATCAAAAGGGAACCCTTATTATGGAAGGAAGGGAATACTTGAAAAGTAAGCATTTCGTGAAGCTATTTTACACCATACATTTACTCCATGCAATTTGGATCATGAAGGTATGATTCCTAAGTAAGACTCTGGCAATAATCTAGGGGTGTGCAAGAAAACCCGAAACACCGAAAAAACCGTGCCGAACCAAAGAAACCGAGCCGAAATTACCGAATAACCGACTAAAACCGAAATGTGCGGTTTCTTTTTAAGTAGAAACCGAACTTTTCGGTACGGTACGGTTTTTCTATTTGGCTACCGATATGAAAAACCGAACCGTACCGATTATACTAAACAATGTTGTTTTACTATATTTTTGGAAGTTTATATACTAATTTATATGCATTTCACATTTAATCACATATTTCACTTACTTATCTAATTATGCACACTAAAATAAAATATTCATTACTTGATAAAGTGGTTAATTAATAATTTATTAATTTGTTAACAAGTTTTTACATGTCTTTATTTCTCAACTCTTTATAAGTTCATGATTTTGCTTTATTTTTTTTTAAATAGGCAATGTTGGAAAAGCATAAAAAAAAAAAAGATGAAAAAGTATAACAATGGTAACGCCTTTAAAAACCGAATCAAAACCGAACCGATTTACAACCGAAACACCGAACCGAATGAAAACCGAACTCAAACGGTTTTGATATTCAATAAACCGAAAGTATTCGGTATGGTATCGGTTTTATCTCAAAACCGAACCGAACCGTACCGCGCACACCTGAATAATCTACTTCCCAGATTGCCAGCTATATAACAAGTTTGTGTCGTACCTCACACCAACAATCCTCTGAAATTCTTCTTCCATAGAGCGGATCATATAGCTGTGAAAATCATATTTTGATGTAAGGTTGTGATTCTGCCATGAATAAGAAAACAAGAATGTGAAACCTATTGTAGCAAGAAATTTAATCGACTATCATGACATAAAATGATGAAGAGCTATGAAGGGGAAATGGATTCCAACCACAGTGGACACATCCCTTAAAGAACAAAATCATTTTTCGTTACGATTTTGATAACCCTAATATCTACTTAAAAGGTCTATGAAACAGGTAAATATGAGTGAACCAAAATCACACAAAGATGTTTTAAATCATCATAACAAAACTAGATTTATGTTGGTGCATTGAATGATAAGCTGGCGAGTATTATTCACACTGCTAACAGTAAATTTGAGTCTGTCGCCGGTTGTATGTTCTATGTTGAGAGAACAGGATTATTCCTATGTACAAAGTGGTTTACAACTATTTACATGAACCTCTAAGGACTCGTACCATGATGAATCCGTTACGAAGTGTGAGGTAATCAGCACGGACGACCGAAGTCCCAAATTGCCGCAAGAAACAGATCTGCAACAATATTAGACAATCCAACTTCAGTAGCAATTCTAGAGGAAACAAAAGCATATTCACATTTTAAGAAGAAAAAAGAATTGTTCTTCTGAAGGTATTAGGAAAAGTAATACAACAACAAGGCAACATGAAAGGTGGAATGTGGCTACTAATAATGTTAAAGAACAGACAAGTGCATAATATGTCAAGAGAATAAGAAGCCTACTTCAAGTTGCAGGATTCAGTCTATGAGACTTCAATAGAGCTATAGAAGTCCACACACCCACACAAACACATGCCTCAGAGGTCAGAACATTGAATTTAGCTCAAACGAAACTTACTTGAGAATCATTTGATTGTTGTGTGAAGTTTACATCAAAACATTTTTTCATATATAGAAGAATGTGGTTATCGAAAGAGTTTGCCCAAAGAAAGAAACATCAACATATGTAACACAAGTATGCAAATAAAGTATATCATCCAACAGCCAGAAATTTGTGTGCTCTTCTCAAATTAAAAAGAAATATAATGTAATATAAAAATAAAAGGTTAAAGCTTTTATATTTGCACAAGTTTTCTCTCTTTTTTGGCGCCATTAAATAAAGATAAACAAACATATAAGAATTGCAAACTTTCAACCAACCAGTTTCAAATATTCCAGCTTGTACAATTTTATATCTGCAAGGAAGAAGCAAGCAAGCTAAGCGATGCAGCAGCATAAAAGGAAATGTACCTACCACCCAAGTAACAAAGCCATTCCTGACCAAAGGATTTGATGCTTGAAATTTGACCATAGTTGACTGTCTTTGCAAGGTGATCTTTCTCGTGATTTCTGTGTAAGAAGCATTTTGTTACATAACCTTATCCACAAGATAATAAATATGGACTATGGAATACATAGAAATTTGTAAATGGAAGGCGTTCATGGATTAGTCTGCAGTCAAAGAGACCACATCATAAAATGGGGAACAGCTCTCCACATCACATAATAGCTAGCTTAATAATGCATTCTTTTGAGAAAATGGTTGAAACAGTATTCTGATACTTGATAGAGGGAAATTATAAGAATGATGCCACTATAAGAAGATATGAATAGTTGTACAATCAAAAGGATGAAGAAAGAAAACAAAGCCAAGATGAGTGTAAGATGCTACGTGGTTGAGAGCACTAAAATCAGCGAGCATCAAGTCATCAGATAATTACACACACAGTTTCTCCTACAAGAATGGCAACTTCAAGACACACTTCAGGAGATATTTTACCTGGATCAGGCATAAGCATTGCTTGCTTTCTATGTTTTCAGACAAATATTTGCAACATTAGATCAACCTTTCATTTTTAAAACCCTTCTCCTTTTTATTTCTCTACCACATTGTGCTTCTATAACTACAAACTTTGAGCAAATCTAAGTGACCAAATGTGGGATAATCAAAAAATATAATGGCTGTATTGCCAAATGGGCAGTATCTGATTCATCAGTGTAAAATCAGCATACCAGTTAGCACACCATGCCGGTCCATATGAGCCTCGTCCTCCCACACTCTCCAACTATGTATCTGAACAAAGAATGAAAAGTCAATCAGTATTTAGTCAAGCTTCTAACAGAGATCACTCTGCTCGGTGTCAGCACATAACCAAATAGAATACCATAAACTAAACAATGCATAGAGATTTTTCTTGAACGATAAGGCATTCAAGTTAGCATACATGAGCTGTTCTGTAGATTATATACATAATTAAGAATTAAGTATTTAACCTTCACAATTGCCAGCAGCATTGTTAAGCAACTATAGGATACATGTGTAACTGCCATGACAAAAATGAACCGGTGCAGTTGCTCAAGGCCTTCATACGAGACAAACGGCTCATGATCCTGTGGAAATAATGAAAATTAAAGTAACCGCAACTCATCCAGATGCAGGTACAACAAAATCAGGTAAACAAAACTTTTGAGAGCATTAAACATATAAAGAAATCCAATGAGAAATGTATGCTCTTTTCATTGAAATAATTACAAGAGGTATAAACTAGATTCAATGATATGCCCCTCATCCCAAAATCATTGTCCATTTTGCAGAAGGCATATGCATCGAGGAGAGTATTAAGTCCACCAGAAAAAACTAGATTTGACTTTCATTTTGTGAAGACATAGAGGACACAGAGTAAGTGTAAAATGTCACATTTGTACAAGAAAAGGCAGAACTACATAATGTTTCAGTGAACTGCAGGGTTCCTTAAATGCCAAAAGGTAGTGGGGCCAGCCCGCATATTGGAAAGAAAGACATTGCAATTTTATGTATAGTACTTGCCTTTTGACAGGTATTTAGATTTAAGACATTGAGCACTCTCCTAACTGAGTGATGAAGAGAAACATCGGTAAGAAGCTTGCGTTCGTGAGACTTAGTATTTTCAAACGATTCATCAACCTCCTCCCTAGTGCATGGAGCAAATGCACTGTTGTAAAACTTTGAAGGGATACATATATTGGATATAATGCTTGAGGTAGCTGTAAGAAGGAGGGATATAAAGCCAAGCAGCATCAACTCTGCAGATATCCAATCAAAGCTTAAGAATGAGAGTAACTATCAAAAAGATTAAACAACCTCAATAGGTTTTGTCAATAATTATGGCAAATACCTTCCCTCATTTTCTCCACAGCTGCAAGCAAAGGTTTGCGATTTGTTTTACGTAACCACTGCATAGATTGTAGAAATTCAGCTCATCACAGAACAAACACAGCCTCTTGGGCTTTATATCTTTAATACAGTATTGCAGAGATTTGGTCAAAACTGAAACCGTCGAGATACAGAGAAGCCATGAAAGGGGACTTTAAGTTCAAGCTGTGTTAAGTAACAAACTTAATATTACAACGACCAAACAAAAGACTTGAGATAACCTATCTTTGAAGTTAGGACTCGATAAATATATGAGAAAAATTACTGTGACTTCCAGTTATTGGATATACTCAGAATCAGCTCTATGGAGCCTAATTCCATCAACTGTTCAGGCTAGCAACAAATTGCCTCTAGTTCCCTAAATTCATGTAAAATCTATCAGGAAATATGCACGATTCAGTATCAGTAGGGCGGATCTGTAAAATGGTAGGGGGAGGATGTGTTAAATGATGCACAACAAAAGCATTTCCATATCATTAACAACCAAAATCCAAAATAAATAACCAGACATAGGAGTTTGAATCAAGCATGTTCACCCTACTAAACTCAACTACCTGATAAATTGACATGGGATTTGAATCCTGGATATTCTGTCAAAACCAAGATACCTACCATTTGATCCTACTCAAGGGACAACAGTCTAGATTAAGTCACACCGGACTTAACAACAAAGAAAAAACAAGAAACTTTGGGAATAAACAATGAAAAGCAAAACCAGTATACCAGGGTTTGACTTACAATGCTTAAACGATGAATTGATCGTTCCAAAAGCAACGAAACGGCAACAAAGATTGTCAATACAGTAGAAACTGACCATGTTGGAGTTAATTCCAATGATCGACTTTCCTTAATATTTTCCGAATTCTCCAACATTTCTAACAATTCCCTTGTTCTTACAACAAATCCCACTTGAAGATTACTCTCCCACAAAAACGCGCTCTAATACAACCCTCCAACACCCAGGTCCTTTTTTCCTCAGAAGTATACTAATCCTATATGTTATAAGTAATTATGAACTAATGATTGTCACTCACATGTTCCAATTACTGTCAACCAAGAAGGCTTCTTTATAGAAAAACAGCAACTTTATTCAACTCAAAGGAGAGATTGAAGAGTGAAGTTGTAAAATACAAATTTACATATGACATTTGCAGTCACCATTGACTATTTGACTCCAAAATTCCCAACTGAATCTTACTACTGGGTTGGGAAAAAAATGAACACGAACCAAAGTCCAATAATGTGGGTTTTGTTATTGCTGTTTCTTGAAAGATTTCACAGAGGCAATTCGTCGAACAAGTTGTGTGCATATGGAAGACAGTGTAAAATGCAACTAGCTAATTGCATGAACCGTGCAGGACAGAGTTTTTTATTGCATTTGGTTACCAAGTACTGAAACAATAATTAGGCATGTGATCAACTTGGTCAAAATAGGATTATAAGATTCCACAAATTAAGTCAAATAGTTTTTTAAGAATTTAGATCTATGCATAGTACATATATGATCAGTTGTCATGTGTATTGATCTGACATACGGAATTTAAGCCACCAGAACGACTCCAACTCGATAAGGAGGATGGATGATCCCTCAATCGCGGCAGTGGACATGATCCCAGAAGCTCATTTAGTGTGTGAATGTATATATACATATGTGTACATATATATATATATATATATATATATATATATATATATATATATTCTCAAGAAGCAACAGCTGCATTTGCATCTTCTCCATCTCTTAATTTGTGTTGTGACTACATAAAAATTTGGTCAAGTTTAATTTGTTCTCCCTAGCATATTATTTGTCACTTCTTATTACTCCCTCCGTCCCTAAATATGAATGTCGGGAAAAAATTCAAATTTTCTCTTACTCCAAAGCAAATATGAAAAAAAAAAAATTGAAAAAAATTGACATCTGCTTAGAGACAGAGTGAGTAATATTCTTTTTCGATCAAGACCGAGGAAGATGACTATATGGCCCCTCTTGACACTTGCTTGTTGGAGGCTAATTATGCTTTCAGTATCTTGTTTTCTCTTCATAACATTTTGTATATTTGTTGGTCTAATGTGTTGCTTTATTTTGCCATTTCTATGTTGTTCATTTGTTCAACTTTCTACCACCTTTTACCATACTAGTGAATCAAAGTACATCCATTGTAGTCAAGACTAAAATCTTCCAAGTAAAACTCTATGAAATGACAAATTGAACTTGTTTGAAACAGGCTGAATCGAGAGAAGTGTTATACATAATCCTAACTAAACCCTCACATGTCAACACTCTTTATAATGAAAGACTAAGTATAGTTTCGACCGACAAGGGTCTCTTTCTAAATAATCCAAACAGAAATCGACTTTAAACCATCAGCATAAATCGCATGCTGGCATGGCTTCACAACCATCCGCTCCGCTGTGGGCATGTACCAGAAAGGAAACACTTGTTTTGTCAGAAAAAGATGGTTGGAAAACCAAAATTACCAATTTACCGGCCACCCTTATCCATGGATCTTCGATGATTTGAAGAACTGGTCAATGAACACCACTTGATTCTGCACACCTGCTTACATGCGTTAAGTCTTCTCATTTGGTTTTGAAGGACTGGTCAAAGATTTATCCACTTGCATAGTGCTTTGATTGGCTGTTTGATCTTCAAAGTCACCTTCAGATAACAACCTGAACTTAAGGATTTTATGAAGGCTAGCAATTGGTTTGACTTGCTTGCTTGGAGTTTGACTTGGATCTATTATGCATGTGCCTGAAAAGAGATTTTCTTCGGAAGGTCCGGTCTCTTCATGAACAACGGGAGTGGCATCTGTAGAAAATATATTCCTTCAGTTTTCAAACAAAACTTAATTAAACAAAACAAAAAATCGATCACAAGGTTACTGAATTAACTTAACCTTGAAGTACGGGAATGGCAGGAGAGGAGTAACTGGTAATCAAAATATATTCACAGATGGACTATGTTGAGGCAGGGAAAATCTTGAACTCCATTTTTGGGTTAAAAAAATAATCTAATTAATACTTTTCAAAAGATGGAGGCAAAATATGGTAAGAATTGATGAGATTCTTTCTCAATACAATATGCAGGCAACCTACCAGAAAATGTCAGAAGCAGAAATAATTTTTCCCTACAAAACCTAGATCATTGGGCTAAAAACAGGTAATTCCTAGTGCAACATGGTAGCTGCCATTGAGGAAGTGCAATAAACCATAGTAAGTGGAATATCTTGTAAACCGTACGAAGTTCACTTTGTAACTGAAAGAAGAAATCTTTTGACAGTACCAAGAGAATAGTGGATATTGTAAACTGTTTGAACACATTAAGAACACCTTAAAGAAAAAGTGACATTGATACTCTATATGCTAGACTCAGTTTCATGTTAAGGTTTCTAGCCTACAGGCCTAGCTTTCTATGTGAGGAAAATTTGTAAAAGAGGACGAGGAAGTGGCTAACCATTTTCGCTGAAAACAATACATGTCCCAATTGTTTCCTCATATTCTCCAACCTGCAAATTGCAGAAACGCCATTAACGGATAATGCGATTTTCACAAGGTGATCGCAAGATTTTATTTGTAATGGCATCAAAGTGCGTTGAACACCAACTACAACCAACTTGACTTGACTAGAGGATTTAAGAGGATTCATTTCATGAAATATCAAGTTAAGAACATACTTGGACACACCATCAAAAATGCATACAAGCCCATTCAAACTCTATTGTAGCAAGATCGATGTTAAGCTCAAATTAAAACAAGTTGACTGCTTCAAGATTCTATGTCAAAAGCTGCGCAACAAATACCTCATGTCAAACAAAATGAACAAATGTAGCAATCATAAGGGTAAATTATAAAATAGGGCCTAAACTCCACGGAGTTGTACCAGTTTAGGGCCTCACATCCAAATTTTGACGATTTAGGCGCTATATTGACAAAATTTGATCAAAACAGGGCTTTTTTATTTTTTCCATGCAAAAACCTTGTCTATTTGGTGCTCGACCATTTCCATACAATCGCAAAATAAGGCCTAAAGTCCATGAAATTTTATGTTTCTAGGGCTTAAAAATCCCTGATTTGCGCAACATTAGACACTTTAAGCCCTAAAATCATCAAAATTTGGATGTGAGGCCCTAAACCGATACCGCTCCGTGGAGTTTGGCCCTATTTTGTTATTTACCCCAATCATGATGAGAAAAATCGAAAATGACAAGAAGACAAATAAGAAGAAGAAAAGTTGCAGAACATCAAAGATTAGAAAAAGAAAGTAAACCATATAAATAGAAACAAGTAAGAGAAGCAGAGATCTCCCACACAAAGTTAATGAAATGCTATAGACATACCAGCTTTATTTTGTTGTCAATAATCATAATAGGGTTCAATGTATCCAAACCCTGCATACTTGCAACAAATTGCATAAAATTAAAAGTGAGAGAATAAATACATTCAAACAGTGGAGGTATACAACAAGATTGTTCAAATTCAAAACTAAATACATGGAGTACATTTTTTGCTTGTGTGTGAGAGTTTTAACGTACAGATAAAACATAAGGAGCATTAGGTGGAATGTGAATTAGTCCAGAAATGTTGTCGAGATCAATCAGCACATACTCTTCTTCATCCTCCACGCTACTAGAGGGCACCGAAGTGGATTCCATTGCCTATGAGAAGCTACAGTTAAGAAATCGCAAAAGAAAAACAAAACACAGGGCAGTTCCACTTGTTGCTGCCAACTAATAAGCACTCCCTTCGTCCCAAAATGATTGTGAGATTCTGAAAAAAATGTCTTTTAATCAACTTTAGCAGTAAATATAAATACGTACACCTATTATCTGTATACAATTACCTATTAAAAATATATGCAGTATTTGTAAAGGTGAAATTTTCTAAGATTAGGACAAATTGGTTGATTTTTTTTTTATTTTAAAAAGAGAGAAAATCCATTTTAAGACAGAGTGATTAATATACTCCCCCGTCCCATAAAAATGTCGCATTTGACTTATCAACATTTTTAATGAATGAGCTTTACTCGTTTACACATTGCGCTTTGCTTGTACAAGAAACATTTATTATGGGACTGAGAGAATAGTTGTTTTTGCATAAAATCGCAATGCAGGTTGCAGCTAGAATTTGGTGCTGACAGTAAAATACAGAGAAATTATTTTGATTATTCCATCATAATTTAGGGCTTCCACTTCCACAGTCCTATTCTTTATCTTTCTATCTATCCATCGTGTATGATTCAATTTAAACAAATCGATTGTTTAGCAAGTTCCCGGCGGGCAAAAAAAGGGGAGTGGGAAGACGTAAAAGGAGACAACTGAAGAATCAGAAGAAAAAGAATAAATACCTATCGGAGCTCCACGCAGGAACAAGTATACAGTTCGGCGGAAAGGTGTGCGGAGAGGAAGAAAGATTTGGTCCGGGAGAAAGTAGAGGTGCCGGTGAATGATGGCGAGAGGCGGCGTTAATTGAAGGAAAAGCGATAGGAATAGGATTATTGAGGGCTAGTTTGGTCCATTAACTACTCTACTACTCGTGTGCGCTAAATGGATGGTCAAAAAAAAAATTAACGAATAGCAGAAATTAAATTAAAAGGGTTACTATTATTATAATTATAAAGGTTATTTTAGAAAATTACTTTTTAAAATAAAAAGTATTAAACAAAAATATATTTTGGCATTGAAACTTGTTCTATTTTATTAACTAGTTAGTAACCCGTCGATACTTGGCGGGACATAAGTATACTTATCTAAAAAGCATATAAAATTACTCTCCCATTTTAAACTACAAAAATTTTCATTTTTGACGTTCCATTAGAAGTTATGGCTTAATAAATGATAAATTTTTAATATTTCTTCATTCAACCTACCCACACACGCACACTCACACTTAATAATTAGTGGCCAACTTGTAACATTTTTGAAATGTTATATCTTATTATACTCTCAATTTCTATCCAATTTACTTTACTTTTTCAATTATAATATATGTTTACTTAATTTTTTAATCAATTAATAAAAACTAATTCGACAAAGAATGATAAAGATAGTAAGTTGTAATTTAGAAGAGTGGACCACGTTATGATATATCATTGAATGATTACAATGTTGAAACTTTAAATAAGTCAGATTTTAAGATAAAAATTATGCATCTATTCCATGATTGTTTGTATATGTAAAATATTAATTAATAAAATGTCTTCAAGTTTGAGATTCCACCTTAAACCCAATTGGTGCTAAAGAAAGTGGATCAGGATCTTTATATGTTACAGGCAAGATTTGTCAATTTTCGATGTAAGATAATGTCTCTGACAAGCCCCTCACGCACGGGTAGTCGGGCTTTGCCAATATTTAGGACTTATTAATCGGGTAGCACATAGCAACATCATGGATTGTTGGGCCTGCACGTATAACTGACCTGCTCTAATACCATCTTCAAAGTCTGATTATTATTCTCTGATATTATTTATTTTTATATAGATTCTCTTCATTAGTTACTAAAATACAGTTGCATCCGACAAATTCAATGTAAATACTAAACATAGTTTAAAGTCTGAGGCTTATAGCATTGATTTATTAATCGGGTGGCGCGGAGCAACACTGTGGGCCGTTGGACCTGCACGTGTAACATGCCTGCTCTGATACCATTTTAGATTCCACCTTAAAATCAATTGGTTCTAATAGAAGTGGTTCAGGATCTTTATATGTTAAAAGGTTCGTCAATTTCCGATACATGATAATATCTCTAACAAAAAATATGTCTATTTCGGGACGGGTGAAGTACTGAAGAGAAAATAATAAGTAGAATTTGATCTAAACTCGGTAGTTATCTTAAATTTATATCTTTGGGTGTTGTTGGGCCCTATGTTTTCAAATCAACTTGTTTACAACTTGCACCTAGAATCTTGGTACTAACAACTTGAGTTGTTCTGTTACATCTTGATCGTTTGCAGGTTGAACTATTGTTACGTTAACCCTATTTTTCAGGGAACGTGTCAAAGCAATTGAAGACCAATTCAAAGACGTCTCACCATGCAAGTACCCCGCAACGGACCATTATCTCCTTCATCAACAAAATGGCAAAGTTATCTCAACGAAGATCAACCTCTTTTCCGAGATTCTAGGCTTATTTTTCTCCTTGTATTTTAGCCATTATTTGAGGTATAAAAAGGGAGAAACACTGTATTTTTGCACACACGTTTTTCACTAGCTTAAGCTCCCTTGCATACGCTCTTAGCTCTGTAATCATCTCAACCTTTAGTAAACTTTTGGTCAAGGAAGGTACCAAAATCTCCCGGGGTTTTATGCCGGCGAACAAGTTGTTCAAGGGCTTTCCCTAGTCAACAAACACCTTGTGTTCATTTCTATTCAACTCGATAATCATTGTACCCTGATTCATATCACTTTAGTCATTTTTATTACCATCAAAGACACTTGTTGAAATTTGACCAAAACAATTTGGCGCCGTCTGTGGGAAACTTTGATTATTTGCGTAGAAATGGCCAATCCGCCGTCCGGCAGTCAAGGTGAGAGGAGTCGGCCGCTTCCTGTTTCCGGCACCCAAGGCAATACATCTTTGAATGCGGAAGCTGTCAATTTGGAGATATTATCCAACATGGCCGATATGTTGAAGAAAGTGAATGATCGGTTGGATGGTCAGGAGCATACGAACGCCATGATATTCAATGCCATTGATAGCCTGCGTAAAGGGAAGCAAGTTGAAACTCAAGTATCCACTCCATTTTCACCTTTACTTCCTAGATCTTTGTTTGGTGCAGGTACAGGACCAATCCATTTCGGAGATATCCCTATGTCCAATACCTTGCCAGCAGAAAGCACAATCGTGACGTCCATTCCAATCGAGCAACCAAGATTCAGCCTTCCAGCTAGCCAACTTGTGTTGTCATCTTGCTACACTTATGTTACACCCTCAATGGGGCAAACAGGGAGTTTCTTTAATGCTTTTGATACTTCTGCATCTCAGTTTAATAACAATCCTCTTTTCGCAGAGAGTCAACTTGTTAAGGAAATGCATACTATAAAGGATTTGCTTCGAAGCATACCTGGAGTCAATGTGCCATACCACCAAGTTTCTCCAACTTGCTATAACGAATCTCATTTTGTTCCAGCAATAGCTAGCGTGGAAATCCCAAAGAAGTTTTCGGTCCCTCATATGAAGAAGTATGATGGGAGCACCGACCCGGCAGACTGTATCAAGAATCAATGGATATCATAAGTATCCCCCCTGTTTTTAAAGAAGCATGTTTTTGCAGGGGCTTTGGCTCAACTTTGTCAGGACCGGCCTTAAAATGGCTAACAGGACTTCCTCTAAACTCTATTTCTTCTTATGCTCAACTTGTCAATATGTTTATTAATCAATTTTCATGCAATAGGGCATTTGACAAGTTGACTAGTGACCTTTATAGAATTGTGCAACAGCCTAACGAAAGTCTCAAAGAATATTTGCACAGGTTTAACAAGGAGGCAGTGACTATACCCAACTTGGACGTGTCCACAGCTACGGAAGCATTCCGTATTGGCTTGAAGAAGAGCTCTCTATTTTATAATGAGTTGGTGATGACTCCTGCGAAACAGCTTGAAGAGATCAGAACCAGAGCCTTGCCTTTCATCGGATTGGAGGACGACAGCCTAACAATGGGGAAGTCAACTGGGAGGACCCCTACTCCTCTATTTGAGCCATTTGACAAAAAATCGGATTCCCATCATTATAAGTCTAACAGGGGCAAACCCCCTATTAAATCTGAATCTTCTAGAGTTCATTTTGTAGATGATGATCAAGATGAGGATGATAATGATTATCCTAAAATTTCTGAATACTGCTTTTCTGTGGACATTGCAGGAATCCTTTGCGCCATGGAAAATCTTGGAGATAAAGCCAGATGGCCCAAGAAGAGTGACCAGCCCGCAACTTGGAAGGACAAGTCCAAGTGGTGTGCGTTTCATGAGGATTTTGGGCATACCACTGAGAATTGTTTTTCCTTGAGGAAGGAGATTGCTCATTTATTATCCAAGGGTCTTCTTAAAGATTTGTTGGGTAAGAAGAGGGTCAGAAGCGAATCCAAAGAACCTGATTCGGGAGCGATCCGGACTGAAAGTTGCACCTCCCCCAGCCACCAAGGTAGTGAACGTTATTTCAGGTGGATCCCATATTTGTGGCACAACTTACTCTGCAGCCAAGCGTCATGCCAAGAGTTCTAAGGAGGATCAGTCAAAATTGCCCTCAAGGCGTCGTGACTTCACAGATTGTCAAGTTATCTCCTTTGAAGATGAAAATAAGGACAACACGTTGGACCCTCATCATGATGGTCTAGTTGTTCAGGTGTAGATTGCTAATTGTGTGGTCAAGAGAATTCTGATTGATGGCGGCATCTCAGTCAACATAATCTTCACTCATGCTCTTGAAGATATGGGCATTCCTTTATCCGAAGTTGTGAAGAATTCATCCGTACTGGTAGGGTTCAGTGGTGAAATAAAGCAAACAGTCGGAGAAATCAAGTTGCCTATCTATTTGGAGGGTATGAATTCTATGGAAAGGTTCTGTGTGATTGAATGCTCTTCCTCGTACAATGTCATTTTGGGAAGACCTTGGATCCACAACATGAAGGCCGTGCCGTCAACTTATCACCAATGCGTCAAGTTTCCAACACCTTGAGGTGTAGCCAAGTTGAAGGGAAATCAGCAGGTCTCTAAAGAATGCTATAAGGTCAATATGAAGGCAAGTTCAGTCCCTCGTCAAGCATAGCAATTAAAGAGAAAGGCCCAGGATGTTCTTGAAGCAGTGGAGCATGAGACGAAAAGCGTTTCTGTTGATGAGTCAAATCCTGAGGCCCAAGTACAAGTTGGTATAGACCTCCCATCCGAAGTTGAGGAGGAGCTGATTGAGTTCTTGAAAAGTCAGAAATGTTGTTTTGCATGGAAGCATGAGGACATGACAGGAATAAGCAAGGACATCATTACTCACAAGTTGAACATCGATCCAACCATCCGTCCTGTCCACCAGAAAAGAAGAAATTTTGCCCAGGAGCGGAACCAAATCATAAAGGATGAGGTTGAGAGGCTTTTGAAGTCCAAGATGATCAGGGAAGTTCAATATCCAAGGTGGTTAGCTAATGTTGTGGTGGTAGAGAAGAAGAACGGCAAGTGGCGAGTATGCGTGGACTTCACAGACTTGAACAAGGCCTGTCCGAAAGATCCATTCCCTCTTCCTCATATTGATTCCCTAGTTGATGAGACAGATGGCTACGATATCTTGACGTTCATGGATGCGTCTTTAGGATATCAACAAATTCAAATGGAGCCCTCAGACCAAGAAGATACGGCATTCATGACTCCGGAAGGTATATATTGTTATATTTCTATGCCATTTGGTCTAAAAAATGCAGGGGCAACTTATCAGAGGCTGGTAAATAAGATGTTTAAAGATCAACTTGGCAAGACGATGGAAGTCTACATAGATGATATGGTATTAAAGTCCAAACATATTGAAGATCACGTAGAGCATCTTGCTGAGGCGTTCAACATCTTGAAAGCTTTCAACATGAAACTCAATCCAGCGAAGTGCAACTTTGGTGTCAGAGCAGGAAAATTCTTGGGCTATATGGTGACCAAGAGAGGAATTGAAGCCAGTCCCGAACAGATCAAAGCCATTCTCAACTTGGAATATCCCAAGAATATCAAAGACGTCTAAAGGTTGACAGGTAGAGTAGCTGCCCTAAATAGATTTATATCTAAATCATCTGATAAGTGCAGGTTATTCTACGAAGTGCTAAGAAAGAATAAACTCTTCCAATGGACTGACCAACATGAGGCAGCTTTTAAACAACTTAAAGAATACTTGGTGATGTCGCCCCTACTTTCCAAACCAGAACATGGTGAGCACCTTTATTTATATTTAGCTATATCTGAGAATGCTGTTAGTGCAGTATTGGTGAAGGAAATCCAAGGTGAACAACATCCTGTTTATTATGTAAGTAAGTCTTTACTAGATGCTGAAACGAGGTACTCTCATCTTGAAAAATTAATTTTAGCCTTAACTACTGCTGCTACAAAACTACGTCATTATTTTGAAACACATTCTATAACTGTTAGAACTAACTATCCTATGAGAAATGTGTTGAGAACTCCAGAGATGTCAGGCAGGTTGGCCAAGTGATCGGTCAAATTGAGCACGTATGACATTTCATATGAGCCAAGAACAGCTATCAAATCTCAGGCTCTAGCCGATTTTGTAGCAGACTTCAGTCCAAGTTTGCAGCCCGAAGTGGAACTGGAAGTGCAACAGCTTGAAGGTAAAACAATTCCTAGATTTTGGACACTGTTTACAGATGGAGCTTCAAATTCCAAAGGAATTGGCTTGGGAATAGTTCTGAAATCCCCTCAAGGTGATATCATACCTCAAGCTATATCTTGCGAGTTCAATGCAACAAATAACGAAGCTGAGTATGAGGCTTTAATCATGGGTTTAACTACAACTTTAAGTTTAAATATTACACATATAAATGTATATGTTGACTCTCAATTGCTCGCTAACCATTTTAATGGCAGTTATATGGAGAAGCATTCCAAGATGACTCTGTATCTCCAACATGTTAAGGCCTTAGCTTCAAAATTCCTATCATTCTCTTTGGAACAGGTCCCTAGAGAAGAGAATACAGAAGCGGACGCATTGGCCAACTTGGGTTCAACTTGCAAATCAATGTTGCATACTAATATTCCCATTATTTATGTTAAGTTTCCGACAATAGACCAAGTTGAGGAAACTCAAGCGGTTACTCAACCTACTGGGGCACAAGATGCTAGACCTTCTTGGACCAACCAATAATTGAGTTCCTTCAACTTGGGACTATTCCGCCATATATTAAGAATGCTAGATCTTTTAAGATTCGTACTTCAACTTTCGTTTTAATAGATAATGTGCTATTTAAGAGATCTTTTGCAGGGCACTATTTAAGATGTATCGATAATGAGCAAGTTGAACTGGTGCTAAAAGAAATCCATGAAGGAATATGTGGAAATAATTCTGGTGGAAAAGCATTAGCGTCAAAGGCCCTCAAGACTGGTTATTATTGGCCAACCATGCGTCAAGATGCCATGAGCTATGTACAGAAGTGTGATGCCTGCCAAAGACACAGCAACATCTTGCATCAACCTGCTGAGCCTCTACACTCTATTGTCTCATCTTGGCCTTTCATGCAATGGGGCATGGATATTGTAGGCAAGTTGCCTAAAGCCCCCGGAGGCAAAGTGTTCATGTTGGCAATGACCGATTACTTCTCAAAGTGGATCGAGGCAGAAGCTTATGTGCAAATAAGAGATAAGGAGGTAATTTCATTTTTGAAGAAAAATATAATTAGCAGGTTTGGTGTGCCATCAGAGATTATATGTGACAACGGGTCACAATTCATAAGTAAGAAGACCAGAGATTTTTGTGCTCGCTGGGGCATCAAGTTGATCATGTCCACGCCTGTTCACCCTCAAGCCAATGGTCAAGCCGAGTCAAGCAACAAGTTGATTGTCAACAACTTGAAGAAGCGCCTAGATCAAAAGAAAGGAAAATGGGCCGAAGAGTTACCACTTGTACTTTGGGCAGATAGGACCACTACAAAAGAGGCCACAGGTAGGACTCCATATTCTTTGGTATTTGGAGCAGAGGCTGTACTTCCAGTCGAGGTAACAATCCCAACATCAAGGTATGGCTTATTAACTCAAGATGAAAATAATCTCTTGTTAACCCAAGATTTAGATACAATTGATGAGATCAGGGATTTAGCCAAGATAAGGATGGCGGCTTATCAACAACGGATTGCTAGGTCTTATAACAAGAATGTCAGAATAAGAAGATTCCAGGTTGGTGACTTAGTTTTGAGAAAAGTGTTTCAAAATACAAGAGAATTGAATGCAGGTAAATTGGCTCCCAAGTGGGAGGGACCGTACCTTATTGATGCTGAAGCTGGCAAAGGGGCATATTGGCTGTCAACCCCAAGTGGAGATAGGGTCCCTAGAAGTTGGAACGCCATCCATTTAAAACTCTATTTCATGTAAGTCAAGTTATTTACAACTAGACTTATCAGGTACGATTTAAATTTATGTCAAGTTCAATCACACATTTCAATTCTCAATTTTATTAAAATCCTTACTGACTTGAGCGTCGGAGGGGTGTTAGCTACGCTAACACCCAACCCTAACATGAATTTGTTTTGCAAGGTATACAACTTGAACAAACGGAGTAGGCTCAGTATGTTAACACGCCAGTACGGCTCCAACATGTTGAGACCTAAACTGGAGCAGGTCAAACATGTTAACACGCCGGTACGGCTCCAACATGTTTGAACCTAAGGAAGAAAAGTTCAACATGTTAACACGCCAGTACGGCTCCAACATGTTAAAACTTTAGCTGGAGAGGGATGGAACATGTTGACACGCCAGGACGGCTGATACTTGTTCTATCTCTTCAAACGGTTACCTCTGATCAAAGGTACAATTTACATGTGGTTAAAAGATTTTCATCTTTTCTAACGAATTAAGGTTTTGACACCTTCGCCTGGGCGCACGATTTCACACTTATTCAAGTTGTGACTACTGGTTGTAACATTATCATGTTACCTTCTGCTTATAACACCAACATGTTATCTAATGAACAAGCAAGTATTTCTGAAAAGCTTAAAATACCTCTATAAAACCTTAAAGTGTTCCCAAAAGATTTTGCAACTAAAGGACAAGTTGGATAAGCCAACCAATCTCTTAAAATCTAAGAAAGCTTGGAGTACTAGACCAACCTAGTACCCCCAAATAAATTGTTTGGGCTCTTATGAGCCATTACATACCAAAATACCTTGTTTTGGGGACATACCCCCCATTTTGTGCATACCAACAGAGGTATGACGAATAAAAGCAAAAAGAAATTGTTTTGTTCCTTCCAAACTACTTAAAAACTTTCAAATTCTTCAAACATTTTGGCTCTTTGCCGGTGGTACACTTGATTCCTTCTCTTGATCCTTTTCTCCAACTCGAGTAACCACTGCGGTACTCAAAAGGTTGTTAGCATCTTCAACCAATTGATTAATAGTTTCAAGGGCCGGTGAGTCTACCTCTTCTCCATCTACAGGTTCACCAATGAAACATTCTAAAGTTCTCTTCTCCTCCTCCACATCCCAAGTTGTAGCTTGTCCATTCCTAAACTCCTCCATAAGTTGGATCCTTGCCTCCAACACTGTCTTGGTGACATTGAACTTAAAATCTTCTTTTGATGCATCAAGCTCCTTCACATGTGCTTCATTTTCTTTCGCCTTCTCAGCATAAACAACTGCCAACTCCTTCTCCAAAGTCCCATTAGCTTTCTTCAGTTTTACCACCTCATCAGCATACTTCTTGGTTTCTTTCTTTCTGTCTTCAGCTTCGTGGCTACATTTAGCCGCCTTGATCTTCAAAATATCAACTTGATCCATAATAGGAATCATGATCTCTGAAACCTGTGAAAAAGAAGTGTTAATTCCCTATGAATTCTTTTGTATAAAATTCAAAATCTCTTTATTTCACCTTGTCGATAAACTCTGTCATCGCAGCTTTGAACTTCACTTTTGTCTTTTCCATATTCAAATCGCCACCCACATCTGTGGCTTCAGCCTCTGTCAATTTCCTCTTCTTGGTTTCCTCCTTCTTCTTGGACACTTTTGCTTCAGAGCTAGATACTGCAGAATGGGGAGTTGGGGGCTTGTTATTTTTCTTCACAACCATCTTTGCCTTAGCTTCAGCCAGTAGGTCCGCAACGCTCACAGAGGTCTTAGAACGAGTGGCTGCGACAAAGGGATATAGTATTAAAACAACTTGAAAGAGTTAGAGTAAATTGGAGATAGGAAAAACTTTAAGAAGTTAGTCAAGACCTGTAGACATCTCGATGGGAGCTGGTAGAGACTCTTCGGGGTTGAGTTCTTCTTCTAAGTCTGCAGAAAACAAGACCGGGAATGCTTTGAAAGACCTTATCAATGGATCCAACTCATAGATTTTCCTCACATTCTCCTCTGTTTCATCTTTATAAGCAAAAAGCACGCTCATCTTAGCCACTACACCAAAGGAAATTCAGATGGTTAGCTATCAAGATGTTAAGAAACATTAATAGAGTAAGAAAAATTATATGTACTACCTTGAGACCTCCACTTGGAAATTACCCCCTCCTCTTGACCCAGGGTATTTCTCCTTGCAAAGAAAAATTTTTTCTTCCAACCTCTATCAGCAGGGTCACTGTTCTCTTTCAAAAAAGGGGCTCCACCAGTCTTAACCCTAAAACCAAATCTCCCAAGGCCAAATCCCCTTATTTCGGTTGTATAGGCGAATTCTTCTAAACCAACTTTCAACCCAGTCTCCTCATTTAACCTAACTAGGGTTTGCAAGCATCTCCAGCCTTGAGGCATGATTTGGGCATAGTTGAGTTTTGAGGAAGCAAAAAACCTAGTGATTAAGTCTGGGAAGGGAAATTTTAGGCCAATAACAAAAGAATATTCAGGAAAGCACACCCAATCGGGAGAATAGCATTCAGAGGTCAAGTCGGGATGGGTGAAAAAAATGGTTTCATATGTCATTGCGTGGTTTTTCTTAATAATTTCTAGGTTGGCTTTAGGAATCAAACATTTTTCTTTGTCCGGTTCTTTCAACATGTTTTGAGTTAAGAAACCCTCGGGCAAACCTTCGTTGCTTTCGATTATACACACCTTTTTTCTTCCCATTTTTACAACTTGAGCAAGAAATCAAAGAGAAATTGAAAGGGAAACGAGAAACTCACCGAAAATTTCTACTTGATTTTTTCTCTCCGACCTTCTTCCTTGATTCTTCCTCTAGAAACCTCCGTTAAAGTTACTGTTTTGATTTTGTGAAAGGGAGAGTTGGAGAAGGATTGTATTTATTTATGGGAGAGATTGAAAGCGGTTGGGACTTAAAAAAAACAATCATGACCTTTGCTTTGGAAAATACTCAAACCGTCCCATCAAAACCTTTTCATTTAAAACTGCCGTGAATCACATCTGTTTTTGGCAAACTTTTTAAATTTTTTGTCTCTTTATATTCTTCATCTTAAATTTAAAAAGTTTGGGGGCAATTGTTGGGCCCTACGTTTTCAAATCAACTTGTTTACAACTTGCACCTAGAATCTTGGTTCTAACAACTTGAGTTGTTCTGTTACATCTTGATCGTTTGCAGGTTGAACTATTGTTACGTTAACCCTATTTTTCAGGGAACGTGTCAAAGCAATTGAAGACCAATTCAAAGACGTCTCACCATGCAAGTACCCCGCAACGGACCATTATCTCCTTCATCAACAAAATGGCGAAGTTATCTCAACGAAGATCAACCTCTTTTCCGAGATTCTAGGCTTATTTTTCTCCTTGTATTTTAGCCATTATTTGAGGTATAAAAAGGGAGAAACACTGTATTTTTGCACACACATTTTTTCACTAGCTTAAGCTCCCTTGCATACGCTCTTAGCTCTGTAATCATCTCAACCTTTAGTAAACTTTTGGTCAAGGAAGGTACCAAAACCTCCCGGGGTTTTATGCCGGCGAACAAGTTGTTCAAGGGCTTTCCCTAGTCAACAATCACCTTGTGTTCATTTCTATTCAACTCGATAATCATTGTACCCTGATTCATATCACTTTAGTCATTTTTCTTACCATCAAAGACACTTGTTGAAATTTGACCAAAACAGGTGTAGTAAGTTTTTTTATGAACATCTTTTTGTGTATGTGAGAGCCTATGATTTTTCTTCTTTGTTGATGGCTTCTGATTTCCTTCCTTTGTCGAGGGATTTGTGTTTTACTTTCGTTGCTATTATGGAATATTTGTTGGCTACTCTCAATCTATTTCACGGAGGGCGAAAATGATGAATTATGTTGATTTGGTTGCTTCTTCTCCAAAAAAACAACACATTAGATTTATTGTTGGAAGGAAGGTTTTCGACTTCCGATCAAGTTCGGGCTTCCGCGGAATCGTATTTCATCCATTTGGAATCCTTGTAAGAGTGTGTTAATGAAGGATTTTGACGATGGTCGATATCTTTTCTGGTTCATCCATGACTTGGTGGATTTTTCTTTATGGTAGCTTTTGAGAATGTTAACTCCACTGTTTGGGTCGAGCTTCCATCGATTGTGGATACCCAACTTCAAAACTTGTTCTTATTATTAATAAATTGTATATATTTGCGTTTAAAAACATTCCTTAACAACTAAGAAGTCTCTATGTACCTGTTGAACAACGATTCAATAAATATATTTTTTTTCTGCATATCCAAGTGTAAAAAGTTTCCAAACAGGAGAAAACATCTCTTGTGTCTTGTGATTATTACTCTCTCCGTCCCGAAATGAGTGTCACATATCCTTTTTGTTTTTTCATAGAAATTAAGGTGGTTGACTTGGGAGCAATATTAGTAGAAAATATACACACTCATAGCATCCACATTGTAGAATTGCAAGTGCACATGGAAACATATACTTGGCAAGAATTTAGTAACTTAATGTAGAGAGGGACACATATTTGGGACTACACTTTCTTCAAAACAGGATACTCACCTTGTTCCAAAAATTAGTCTCATTTGACAACTCAATATTTGTAAGAATGCAACTTTACTTGCAAGTATCCGCTTGAAATTGCACATTTAAAAAATAAATAAATTATGACCTCTTTTAGAAATGGGATTATTCTTTTGGGACTACCCAAAAGAAAACTGGGGTTCTTTTTGTGTGTGTGTGGGGGGGGGGGTTGTGGTGGAGGTGGAGGGTGTTGGGATTGGATCCTAAACTACAAGGAAGAGGAGGAGCCTAAGTCGGAGGTGATGAATCAAGAGGGAAAACTCGTCGGGATCTTCTGTCAGGGAGAGCGGCCGCGCTCGTGGTGGAGGGCGACCGCGCTGGAGGTTCAACGAGGGTGTATAAGTTTCTGCCGTTGAGGGCGGCCGCGCTGGCCTTGAGGGCGGCCGCGCTCGGTCCGAATCTGCAGCAGATTTTTATTTTGTTTCCTATTTTGATTAGATCTCTTCTTAAACTGAGTTAGGGTTCCTTGTATAACTATATAAGCATAATTTCGGCCTAGAACATATTGTAGCAACATATTAGAGAGAGACTAATAACATATTGGCTTAGCAATTGCCCCCGGACGTAGTTCACGAGTTGGTGAATGAACCGGGTAAACAACTCTTGTGTTCTTGTGTGTGATTGTTTCTTTCTTGTACGTGTGGGTGTGTTGATTTCTTTGTGTTGATTGCAACGGGGGAGCACCAATTTCACAACAACTGGTATCAGAGCTTTGGTTCGGAGGATTCAAAATCTTTTCATTAGTTGATTAATTTTGAATCGCGTTCTTGGGATTTTGGTGAAGCAGTCAAGATGAAGAACCATATCGAGAAATTCAGCGGTGTGAATTTCACGTTTTGGAAGACAAGGATTGAAGACTACCTTTATTGTAAGGATCTTCATAAGCCCTTGAAGGAGAAGCCCGAAGACATGTCACAAGGAGATTGGGAGACGTTGGATCGGAAGGCGTTAGGAGCGGTAAGGAGTGCCTAACCGACGACGTTGCACGGAACGCCATGGAGGCCAAGACAACGGTGGAGTTGCTACAAACGCCGTCGGACATGTATGAGAAGCCGTCGAATATCAATAAGGTGCATTTGATAAAGAGGTTTGCGAATGCGAAGATGTCGAGAGGGCAGAACGGCAAGTCATATCGGCAATTTCAAAGGTATGGTGGACCAATTGAAAAGTGTTGATATTACTTTCTCCGATGAAGTGCTAGCTTGTTTTCTACTAAAGTCATTGCACGATAGTTGGGAGGTTCTTGTCACAACGATTAGTACGTCAACAGGCATTGGTGTATACGGAGGTTAGAGATCTCGTCTGCAAGAGGAGTTGCGAAGGAAAGAGAAAAGGGGAGAATCGTCCGTAGATGGGGCTGCACTTAGGGTGGAGAGAAAAAAGGGTGGACCTAAGGGGAAAAAGGTCAAGTGCTACAATTGTGGTGAATTGGGGCACATCAGTTATGACTGTCCGGGAAAAGGTGGTGGTGCGCACGTGGTGGATGATGGTGGTGATGTATTAATCCTAGGGGAGGAGCAGTCGGGTGAAGATTGGGTGTTGGATTCTGGAGCTTCTTGTCATGCTAGTGGGGATGCAGAATCAATGAAGCACAAAACCGGAGATTTTGGGGTTCTCTATCTTGGTGATGGTCAACCATTGAAGATCAAAGGTAAGGGGGATGTGATGATGAAGACACCTAACGGGGCTGTTTTACAACTACACGACGTGATGCATGTTCCGGATTTGAGGAGGAGAGTGATTTCTGTGGGACAACTTGATAGTGAAGGATACGGTGTTTCTTTCATTGGTGGGTCTTGGGAAGTCACAAAAGGGGCTAAGGTGTTGGCTCGTGGGGTTAAGGGGAAGACGTTGTACTCTACCTACAATGTCGTTTTTCGTTCCGGTGGGAGCAAGAGGCTTAAGAACCGGCTTTGTTGGTGTAAAAAGGGGAGACATCAAGAAACGGTATGTTGGGGAGGACACAAAGTTGATCAACGCGGTGTGGATGTCCAAGGGCCCTAACAGAGAGCGGTTTCAGACCAAGAATAGTCGATGCAAGAAACAAGGTGTGTCCAAGTTTCAAGGGGAGGCATTGCGAGGAAGGTGGGTCTGGAGGGAGAAGGCGAAGTTAGACTTGCGGGGAGAAATCAAGGTAGAAGCTGATTTGGGGAGGCAAGAACGATCTAACACGGAGAGGTTGAAACGTCGCTTGGTTTCAACTCGCCTTATTACTTGAGGAGAGGAGAGGTAGTGTCAAGCCAATATGGAGGGGGAATGTGTTCGAAGGTCTTTACTCCGTGGTGGGAGTTGATGGGAGATTTTATGTTTGTTGGTTTAGTCTCCGGTGGGAGATTGTTGGGATTGGATCCTAAACTACAAGGAAGAGGAGGAGCCTAAGTCGGAGGTGATGAATCAAGAGGGAAAACTCGTCGGGATCTTCTGTCAGGGAGAGCGGCCGCGCTCGTGGTGGAGGGCGACCGCGCTGGAGGTTCAACGAGGGTGTATAAGTTTCTGCCGTTGAGGGCGGCCGCGCTGGCCTTGAGGGCGGCCGCGCTCGGTCCGAATCTGCAGCAGATTTTTATTTTGTTTCCTATTTTGATTAGATCTCTTCTTAAACTGAGTTAGGGTTCCTTGTATAACTATATAAGCATAATTTTGGCCTAGAACATATTGTAGCAACATATTAGAGAGAGACTAATAACATATTGGCTTGGCAATTGCCCCCGGACGTAGTTCACGAGTTGGTGAATGAACCGGGTAAACAACTCTTGTGTTCTTGTGTGTGATTGTTTCTTTCTTGTACGTGTGGGTGTGTTGATTTCTTTGTGTTGATTGCAACGGGGGAGCACCAATTTCACAACAGAGGGAGTACTTATTTCGGGCAGACAGAGTAAGTTTTTGGCTATTTACATCATCACTGGTTTCTTATGAATGCCTAAAGGAGCTTTTCATTATTCTTGTCTCTAACAAAGCACGTAATTGCAATCTTCTTTTACAGGTTAGCCAAGATATGGGGATAGAGGCTCCTATACCTATCAGTGCTAAGTTGGGAGATTTCAATAATGTATTCCGAAGAATTGTTAGGGCAGCAGAGCATCCTCATTTGAGTATCCCTGAGACGGAAGCTGGAAAAAGCCGCAAGCAGTATCTCCGGCTCATCAACCGTTCACTTACTATCATTTCAGGTATCTTAACTTTATAATCAGGAATCCTCTATTCTTTAACTGAATCTCTTTGCTCTTACCGTAGTTCCCTAGATTCTGAAGCTATCGCCACTTCGATTTCTCGTTAACCCAAAATAAGTTCCACTTTAGGCAATCCATGCATAGTAATTTACTAAAATGCGAATCGTATCTCTTTGTTTCCATGGAAGGGCCCATGTTATTTTAGTTTAGGGGCAGAGGTAGTATATTTTTGCTTTTAGTAGTGACAGAAATTCATAAACACATACTTCGTTGATTGTTCTTCTTACCAGCATAAAAAATGAACAGCGCTGAGAGCGTGCTTGGAGAAACTGTTTCTCTAAAATAACTCATTTTAATGGAATACCTATCTGCAAATGATGGTGATTAGAAAACACAAATATTTCGGAAAACTAAGAAGAAAGTAGCCAAGAAAGAAGAAGCACACAGAAGGAGGATAGTTTTCGGAATATTTAACACAAACTTTGACTTGCCTACTTGGATCAGCTCTCTGAATGCTTTTATCTCATCCTTTTGGTAGAATTCAAGATCACATTTTGCTTAATGAGGGAAACAAGAGAGTCAATCCTTAGTATCTATAAGTTCATTGGGGTAGTCAATCGTGTCTAGTAGTTCACTAATTCATACTATACCAATAATCCTCTTTTATTATGATACAAAGTGTTTTGAATTGTACGACGTACTGTGAGAGAAACATAAGAAAAATGAAAGAACGTCACAAAGAAGCATAAAATCAAGAAAGTAAAAAAAGGTGAGATATTTCTTTTATTGTATCTATAAATATAAAGTTTTTAATTGGGTTTCATCATTGCAGTTGGAGTTGGAGTAGCCATTGTTGGACTGGCAGCTTACCGTGTTTATGCTGCAAGAAAGAGTGCCTCCAGTAGTTAAATCATGAACCAAGTTGATGTTGCATGGGGTTTAATCTTCAAATCATATCCGTGTCATGTTTTTTATAAGTTTTCTTGTGATAAAACTTTAGTGAATGACTTATAACTAGAATTGATTTTCTTACGTAGGAGTAGGAACTTGAAAGTAATAGTATAATTTTTTTTTTTGAAAAGCAATAGCGGCTGATATTCTGATGATCTGAGCAGTAATTTTGACATTTTCTTCTTAACATGAAGTATTGTGTTTGTCATGTCTTGCAGGATAACTACCTTGAGGAGGCAATGAAGATGAGAAATCTACTTAAGGAATACCGAGGAAATCATGGACTTCGACCTCCTACAATTCTTGGTGTAAGAGAGCACGTGTTTACAGGAAGGTTTGTCCTGTTCTCTCACATATGCTCTCCGTACTTTGTTGAGGTTCCATTGGCGTTCTTATCCCATTGGCATGTATAACTTTTTTCATTTTGATAAACATGCAGTGTTTCCTCCTTGGCCTGGTTCATGTCCAACCAAGAGACTAGTTTTGTGACCTCGGGACAGCGTGTTTTGGCATATCCTCTCAAGTGAGTCAAATTACTGTATAATCATTCAAAAGATGACTAAGTATACTCTTAACAGTCTCCCCTTCTATACTTGCTTGATAGCTAGAGTATTAAAAATGGTTGGAGTTGGAAAATATGGTGGAGCGACATGGATCGGACCGAGTGAAACGGATCTAGACCGATGGAGCGGACCGAGTTTGCAAGAAAATACTTGTTTCCTAATGTTAGCTTTGTATTTTAGGAAGACTCCTTAATTAAGTAGGAAAGTAGAATACATAGCTAAAATAAAATCCTAGTCAAAGAAGGATTATTATGTATATATAGGATTGTATCTCCTATTAGAATTAGGACTCTAAAAGTAGTATAAATAGGTGTTTAGGACAATTGTAAAAGATGAGAGTGAAATAATATAAAAATTATAATCCTACTCCTCTCCACATTTTAACAGAAATGTATATTAAAAATGCTAGTTCTGGAAACAGGGTGCACTAATATGTGCATCATAACCCTCTATTGTGTAAATTTGGATCTCTTTAACAGTTACGCCGTGGAGTTTTCTGCAGCCTTTCAAGTTCTAACATCTTTTCCTTGCTGTGAAGTTGGACTGTTTCTTTAGGAGCTTAATACTTGTTGTTGACACTATTGTGACTCATTTTTATTTGTGTAAGCTAAAAATCTTTTGGACATAAACCATGTACACTAGAAACAAGCTAAGATATCATAAAGATGACAAAAACTCTATGAGTTGACACCACTTGCTTTCTTTTGTAGTTCTAATCCTCTATGTTTTAACTTGTAGGTACATGGTGAGCTAAATGGATATGAAGAATAATCAATGAGATGGTGGAGCCTATTTTTTGTTTTTACATCATTTTGTGGGTTGTAGTTAAGCTAGAATTGTTATCGAGAGATGGAACATTATAACATTATGTTGTTTGGATTTTGGGCATGAAACTTGTTAGATCATGTTACTTATACTCCCTCCGTCCCACCTCAATTGATCCACTTTCATTTTTGGGACTTCTCACTTCAATTGAGTCATTCCTTAAATGGAAAGAAGTGAACAGTGTTTCAGACATTTATACCTTCATAATGTTTATATATTTACAAAAAAAAATCATTCATTATACCCTTATAATTTTAACATATTTACAAAAAAAAAAAAACAATCATTAACTTACTATTCCTCCCACTCATTCTCTCTCCTATTAAATATTTTTAACTTTTACATTCTCTCTCCTATTCCCTACCACACATTTAACTTTTACATTCTCTCTCCTCTAATTTCTACCCACTTTATTCATTTTTCTTAACAACCGTGAAATAAACCAATGGCTCAATTGAGCCGGGACGGAGGTAGTAATATTTATGTAATGTGTCTTTTGTAATGTGTCTTTTTGGGCACGAACCATGAAATGTTACTTTTTATATATTTAAGTTTTTATTGTCAATATCATCTTTTATTATTTATTGAATATTACCATTAGTATATTATATTAAAATATTAAATTAATATTATTATTATTATTATTACCTATATGTAGGTCGTTGCATTAGAAAAGGACCGTTGCTTTAGTTTACCAAACGAGCTGTTGCATTAGAAAAAAACCGTTGATTTAGTTTACTAAACAAGCCGTTGCATTATATATCATTATCGTTGCATTAGAGAATTACTGTTGCATTATTTCACCAAACGACCTGTTGCATTAGATGTCACTCTAATGCAACACAAAGAAAATGTCGTTGCATTAGATTAGTTCTTCGTTGCATTAGACCTGATGCAACGGGACAGAATGCAACGGTCCTCTGACGTTGCATTAGAGCTAATGCAACAAGGATTGACCTCTATTGCAACAAATTTAGGTGTTGCATTAGACTTTAAATGTAGTAGTGACATATTCCCTTTCCCAAGCGATACTACACACTCTCCCATCATATTGACGAAACTCAATCTTTTAATATATTTTATTTAATATTTAAGATTTAATGACACTTTGTCACGATAATTTATTTATTGAAAAGAGGAAAAAACTATTATCATTAAGCATATAAATTAATGAGGGCGAGAATTCTTTTATTTCACTAAGATTTCAATGTTTTTTTATAATAGTATATACTCCATCCAACTCATAGGACCTGTTTGATATCACTTATTTCCTACTGCTTATGACTTACTCCCTCCACCCCAAAATGTTTGTCCCATTTGACTTTTTTGTTGAACTTTGACCACAAATATATGACAATTTAATTATGTTCATGAAATTCTAAAAATTTCTATTGATTCACCATTAATAATATTATCAACAACAACTTTTAATATTTCATGAACATGATTAATCTCTCATAAATTTGTGTTCAAAGTTCAACAAAAAAGTCAAATGGGACAAACATTTTGGGACGGAGGGAGTATTACTTTGCGTAAGTCATTTTAGTATTGTTTGATTTCAGTTTTTGTAAAATAAGTCATAAGTCATGTACAAGTCAATTAAAACACAAATCCCTTATAAGTCATAAGCAGTAGGAAAAGTGTTGAGATCAAAAAAGCACTTGTGAACAGTAAAGTATTTACAATAATAATAATAATAATAATAATAATAATAAAATAATAATAAAATTAAAAAAATAATAAAAAATAAAAATAATAAAATAATAATAATAAAATAATAATAATAAAATAATAATAATAATAATAATAATAATAATAATAATAATCAAAATAAATCAAATAAATAAAAAAATAACAAAATAATAAAAATAAAATGATAATAATAATAATATATAATAAAATAATAATAATAATAATAAAATAATAAAAATAATAAATTAATAAAAATAATAAATTAATAAAAATAATAAATTAATAAAAATAATAAATTAATAAAAATAATAAAAATTAATAATTAAAAATTAATAATAATAATAATAATAATAATAATAATAATAATAATAATAATAATAATAATAATAATAATAATAATAATAATTTCATTCAGCACTTTTTCAGCTTATCAATCAAACAGTCATACTTACTTATGATAGATAATCAGCACTTCAAAAAAAACTAAATCAAACAGCATCATTCATCAGCTAAGTCATCAACACATATCAATAAGCTAAATCAAACGGGTCCATAATAAAGGCTACTAATTGAATACACGAGAATTAAAAATATATAATTATATATGTATAATTTTGATAGTAGAGCAGATGTTGTGAATATGAAAACTAAAGTAAGAAATAGAGTAATGCAGTAAGAAATAAAAAATAAATTTGTGTTGCGAGTTTCTTTCAAATTACGGCTAATGAATGTGAACATTGTGGTGCTATCTTTTGGTTCAATGAGAGGGTGAAGAGCTCTCCTCTATACAGAAGACCGAAATTTTCGTTGTGCTGTATTTGATATTTAAAGTTTTTATAATAATGTACTTCATTCGTCCCGCACTAATTTTTTTAATTCTATATTATTAGCATTTTATATTTAGCACCATCCAAACTATATAATCTTCAAGTCAGATTTTTTTATTGATATTAATTTTTTCATAGTAATATACTCCCAATGTCTAACACTAATAGCAATATTCATTCCCTCCATAATAATATTATATTACATCCGTTCCGCAGTAATAGTATACTCCCTCCATCCTGCATTAATCACGTACAGAAGCTAAAGATTGGATGTATCGTCATGTTGTTACGAAATATATATCAAGCTTCAGAATTGTGTAACGGTACAAGATTGATAGTTACAAATCTAGGTACGCAAATCAATTTTGTTAGTATATAATTATACATTTATACAATTAATTATTTGATTATTTGACATAAAACATACTGTTATTTTAATATATATATATATATATATAGGTAAGCACGTTGTCGAGGCGGTAATGTTGTCTGAAAAGAATGTTGGTAAGAAGGTGTTGATACTGAGAATGATTATGTCACCTTCTGATACAACAAAATTTTCGGTTAGATTTCAACGAAGACAATTCCCACCCGCTGATCGTTTCTTTTGCAATGACGATAAATAAAAGTCAGGGTCAGTCGCTCTCTCATGTTGGCCTTTTTCTTTCAAGACCAGTATTTAGTCATGGACAATTATATGTTGCTTTTTCTAGAGTAACTACAAGGAAAGAACTTAAAGTGCTTATATGTAATAGTCATGAACAGTCAGATGACACGACTACAAATGTTGTGTACAAAGAAGTTTTTGACAAGTTGTAATATACTCCCTTCGCCCCGATAATTGCTTCACCCTTTTGGGGTAGACACGCAAATTAAGAAAATTGGTGAGTGGAGAAAATGTTGTGAGTGTAATAGTAAAATAGGAGAGAGAATGAGAGAGAAAATAGTAAATTTGAAAAATGTTGTGAGTGTAATAGTAAAATAGGAGAGAGAATGAGTTGTGTAACGACCCTAGCCCTAGGTACTATCTTAGCATTCCTTTATATGCATTTTATGGTAATTGTTGACTTTATGTGCTTACTTTATGTTCTTGACTTTATGGAAGGTTATGATAGTTGTGAAATAACTTTAAAGATTTAAGGTTTAATTGGAATAAATATAAAGTGTTGTGGTAAAGTGATAATAATTGAAAATTAAATAAAATATTATATTTGAGTGAGGTGTTTTGTGTAAAGGATGAAAGTTGAGGTGTTAGTTTCATTCTCTAGATCTTGGAGGGCTAAATTGTATTTTAGGGATAAATTTTATTAAATGGGGGCATGGGAGGCCATACCCCTTGCTTTTTCCCTCACCTCCTCCCTTAACCTCCCCATTTTCCTCATCATCTTCCTCTTACTTCCTCCATTTCTCCATGAAAACTCCTCTCCAAAATTATCCCTTCCAAAATTCATAATAAATTCAATTCCCTTCCATTTGAAGATCCGTTTGTACTTTCTTGTTCGTGGCGGCGAGGGGAACGCATCAAGCTAGAAAAATCGTGGTTTCATCTCATATTGCTAAGGTAAGTTATTATGACTTCCTTCTAATAATTGCTCATTTTATGTGTTAATGAATATTTTGTGGAAAGAAAAAGGGTTTTGGTATTTTTGAATAATGTTATTTGAGTAAAATGGGTTATTTAAGGTTGAATTGATTTTTAGTTATAAGATGGGAGTCTAAGTTGAAAGAATGAGGGTATAATGAGTGTAAGATGTTAATGACTTTAATAGAGTTATTGTATGTGGTTATGTCCATCTTACTTTGATTTGGGAGATGTTGTGAGTATATCTCAATTGGGTTGAAAGAAGTAGAAAAGGATTTGGTATGCTTTTAATGGCGTGAATTATTAGGACTTTCCTTTAAACTTGCTTATAAAATGTTTAATGTTGATATTAATGGTTATAATGGATGTTTGGTATGTTGGAACATTTCTTGGAGTTGAAAGGTTGGCTAAATGACCTAAATGTGGTGTTGTGGTTCATGGAAGTGGATAAAGAGTAAGATTGTGTGGCTTAAGTAGAACTAAGAAGGTTAAATGAAATTTGGTAGGGGAATGTGTAAAATAACTAAATGGCAAGGGATCTAGGTTTATCTTAGGGATGGGAATTGTTTAGTATGAGTTATGGGTGCAGTTAGTGAGCCTGATTGTGCCTTAAAAATAGAGTATGTTGGTGTTTTATGCTTGAAATTGATTAATGATGTTTGCTCCAGCTTTATTATGAGTTTTGGGCTGAGAGCACGACTCGTGCTCTGGGGCACAAGTTGGGCACGAGTCGTCCCTTAGGTTTTTAACTAAGTCGTGACTTTGTGGGGACGAGTGTTTCAGGAGGGGTATCAGAGGGGCACGAGTCGTGCCCTGCACTGCAGCCTCTGAATCATTTTCCAAGCTATAGAAACCTATTCAACCTAGGATATAATTGGACCCTCTTTAACTATAATGGTAGTAGAACATTTTAGCTATACAACGGTATCTTCCTTGGTCAAAATGGAATTGTGAAAGTAGTTTAAATATTGTTCGGAAGATGGTTGATAAGCTTGATTCGTAACTTCATCAAAGTGGTTCAAACTTGGGAATTTGATCTTGAACTTTTATTAAGGTTATTCAAGAGTGTGTAATGACTGCATAAGAATGGTTTTGGTACATGGTGACCTTACTTGCTCTCATATCCTTGGTGGTTAGTTTGAATAGTGTAGAAGCTATAGGTTACACTATTGCGTTAGTTAGAAATGTATATGTATCACATTGTTGCATTGTTATCCCAATTGTGGAATTATTGATTATATGGATACCTTGATATCCCAAGTGTGGATTATTTGGCATATTGTTATATTGTATCCCAAGTGTGGATTATTTGGCGTATTGTTATATTGTATCCCAAGTGTGGATTATTTGGCATGTTGTTATATTGTATCCCAAGTGTGGATTATTTGGCATATTGTTATATTGTATCCCAAGTGTGGATTATTTGGTTATATTGTTACCTTACTTGAATTCATATTCATTGATGATATTATGCATGGTGTATTAAATGAATGTTGCAATATAGTATTGATTTAGCATGAGTATACATCACCATGTTGTTATATTCTTATCCTTTTGGTGGATCTTATTTCAAGTATCTATTATGTGCTTGAACGTGTTTATATTATATGAGATTCGGGGGTATAATGGGACACAATCAATTATGGATTTGTTCTATAAGTGATTGAAGATCATTATACCTGTGACCGTCCCCTCTGTGGCCACAGAGTGGGTTTGCATACTTCTGTATTGAGCCAAAAGCCTTACAGATAGCTGCGATTTGTTTGAATTAGGTGGAATGCTTCTGTATTAAGCCAAAAGCCTTACAGATAGCGGTATTATTATATGGTACTCTGAATAAAGAGTCATATAAGTATTTTCTTTCCTTATATGGATCTCTGGAGTATGAGTCCTATAAGCGGTGAATGTGCACGGGGGCAGTTCACCAAAGAGCGGAGTTTTACTCCCACGTTGTACGACATATTGTTCAGACGGAAAAGGTAAAATGAGGTAACGTAATGTGTTTATCGCTTTCATAATGTGTTATGTGTGACCATGCTATGTGTTGCATCTTGTTTGGCATCTTGCTGCATTCATAATAGCTTATTGAGATTTATTCTCACCCCTTCCCCTTTACTGTTTTAGATCGTGCTGAGACAGGTGACCTGAATCAGTGAGGCCGGGAATAAGAGTGTGGACTATTGCTTTTAGGACTTGTCAGATTATGTATATGAGTAGGTTGTCTGGGAGTATTTATTAAGTATTACTCTTTTGAAAAGTTGTATATGAAACTCTTTTGTAAAACAAAGTTATTTGGGGGGTTTTTGATGTAATTGATCAGATTATGGTTTATTGAAGTTGTTGTTGAAATTCCTCCAAGTGAAGATATTATTAGTTGATTTATTTTAGCAGTTTGAGAATTGGTTTTCTTGTAAGGTGAAATAAAAGTTTTTTTAAAAATTTAAGATGGGTTTTTTTTTAGTTTGGGCTTCTCAAGCCCGGGATACGCGTTAGGTTCCGGGTTGGGGTGCTCACAAATTGGTAGAATAGTAAAGATTCTTTGCCAATTTAGAAAATGTGAAACTTTAAACGGGACACTCATTTTGACAAAAAATGAAGTTATTAATGAGACGGAGGAAGTATTACATAAAATTATCTCATTAATTGCTTGAATTGTATTTATACTAGTACATGCTCGTGTTCAAGGACACATGTTTTTTTTTAATTATTTTTTTTTTAAATTTAAAAAAAAATAAAAAAATTTAAGGGTAAAATGAGAAAGGAATAAATATATAAGGACAAAATAAAAAATTTAACACTTAATACTGTTCATTGTACTGTAAATAATGAAGGTGTAATTTATACTATAAATTTAACTTTTATCTCCGTCTTTTATTTTTCGTAGGGGATCACGGGTCACTCACCGGTATAGTATGTCATATCATCACGATTTGGGGAGAGTGATGTGATGTAGGATTGTATTAAGTGTAGCAGTGAATTTGTGGTCAGTTCATGTCGACGGCATGAATGTGCATTTAGATACATTCTGAGGTCCAAGTAAATTATACTCCCTTCGTCCCAGTAGAAAAGTCACAAAATTAGTCATGCACACAAATTAAGAAATGTGATATAGAAAAGAGAAAAACTTTAAATATTGTGAGTATGAAAAATTAAATAGGAGAGAGAATGAGTGGGAGGAATAGTTAGGAGAGAGAATATTGTGAGTGCAAAAGTAAAGTAGGAGAGAGAATGAGTGGGTGGAATAGTAATAAAAACTTTCCTTTTTGGGAAAGTGCCTTTTTAAAAGAGACGCCCAAAATGAAAATTTGTGACTTTTCGACCGGAACGGAGGGAATATTCCCTTTATCGCGATTTAATGTTATTAATTTAATTTGGTACGGAAATTAATAAAAATTAAATGTTGTAAAATTAAAAGTAAAATATAAAAAAATGGCTAGAAATTTTTTGTTTTACATATGACAAGTGGGTTGCATTGTTCATTTTAAATAATAAAACAATTAAAAATCTTAAAATGATACAGACTAAAAAAAAAGAAAATAAGAGCAATAGAAATATTTAAATGAGTGATTTCTATTATTGATGGAATGGATGTCAAAGATATTAATATTGTTAATGATAAGATGAAGGAACAGTTATTATAAAAAATCCAGAAAGCTAAAATAAATGCAGAAATCAACTAATAGGGAAGGAATTGTACATTTGATCGAAGTTTGGTGAAGGATAAACGGATGAAATCAAGCACAATCAAGCGAATTTAGGCAACAAGGTCAAGAGCACGAAGGGCAGTTTTAACCTTGATATTTCGCTCCAAAACCTCAACAGTGATAAAAGAAAAAAAATTGAAGGGGTTTTTTGTTTTTATACCTTCAAATCTGGAGTGGGTACGGGTCAAATCCGGATCAAAAGCTGTCGCCTCCTTTGCATTAAATGAAAGTGGGTTTTCGAGGTGATTGTCAGGTCTGGTGAAACGTGCCCCATCATTGTACGAATTAAACAGTGGACAGATGAAGCGACACTTGCCACGTTGACGCTCTTTCGTATTCGTATAGGCCGAGGTAGAGCACTACTTCCTCCTCAGCATAGCCGAGCTAGGAAGTCGGGGGCTACTGAACGGTATAAACCTACGTATGAATATGGGCTAGTTCGGGCAAGGCCAAAGTGGATTGGGTCCTAAACATAATCCTACCAAGAACGATGTACGAGGAAGGGAATGGGCTTCTTTACCTTCCACGAACCAAGCCTTCTTGTCATTCCCCTAGGTCGACATAGACTTAGCAGGCGAAATGACTAAGGCCCAAGACTCAATGCCGAGGAAGACCTCCCTCCAAGGCCGACCTGATCTTCCTTGACGACGAGGAGGCCTCCTCGGCTATCAAATCACCAGGAATGGTCTTCCCAGTTCCTTCATACCTCTTTCCTGGCTCAACGTAGGCCAACCTGGCTGCGTATGACGAGGAGATGTCAGCTCGGCTCACGTGCAAAATTACAGTTTATACTATCCTATTCAAACTGGGACATTGAGCAGTTATAATCCCCCTAGGATTATGACCACCTCACTTACAAATTCAGGTCCATTAAGGACTCATAAAGTATAATCATCATAGAATTTATATCTTATCTCTTAGCAATCCAATTCAACATGAATTATACATTGCTATGCCTATAAATAAAAGCCATAATTCACATTATTTGGTATGTTATCTCTTGACTCTAAACTCTTGTCAATTGATTTCTCTCTCACACAAAGCAAATACTTACTCTCACGCCGAAGGGTCTTCGCCGGAGAAGCCCCGGCTTAATTTACGTGTTTATTTCTCTATTTCAGGTTATTCAATCGCTGGAGTACAACCTACCGCCGGATTTGGGTTGATCCGATCGTTTTTTACAACATCAATATATATACATATATACATACATATATACATATATATATACATATATACTCCCTCCGTCTCACTTCACTTGGCACCAAGTGAAGTGGCACGGTAACTAAGGAAAAATAAGAGTGAAAAAAAGTGTAAAAAAATGTTGTGAGTATGAAGAATTAAATAGGAGAGAGAATGAGTGGGAGGAATAGTTAGGAGAGAGAATGTTGTGAGTGTAAAAGTGAAGTAGGAGAGAGAATCTGCTTGTTTTAGGAATAATGAATATTCTTTTCCATTTTGGCGTGCCAAGTGAAGTGGGACGTCCCAAAATGGAAATTAGTGCCAAGTGAAGTGGGACGGAGGGAGTATATACATATATATATATATATATATATATATATATATATATATATATATATATATAATAGCTCAAGTGCATTGATCACTTCATTAAGTTACTTTTTTTTTCTAAACTTCACCCCTAACGACAATATTGTCTAGATACATTTTTTCAACAATTCGGTTAATATTAAATAAATGCAATATTACTTATGTAAGTAATTTTTTAGCATGTTGAACATTCATAAACAGATAATTACATAATTATAGTTATTTAATTTAAACATTCAACATACTACTCCCTGCGTCTCAAAATACTTATAGTTTTAGAGTTTTTAACATAAATTAAAAAATGCATTTAATACATACTCCCTCCGTCCCGCTAATATTAGCACACTTTCCTTTTTGGGCGTCCCGCTAATATCCGCACACTCCCAAAAAGGAAACTTTATATTAATAAAATATTCACCCAACCCCACTCATTCTCTCTCCTACATTATTTTAATACTCACAACACCATTATAATTTATTACACCCTCCACTCATTCTCTCTCCACTCATTCTTTTACACTCACAACATTTTATTAAAATATCATATTCCTTAATTCCCGCGCAAACAGTGTTTGTGCTAATACTAATGGGACGGAGGGAGTACTTAATAGACTAAATTACTCTTGAAATATTTCAATTACACAGGTAGTTAAATGTTTTTACAAAGACAACTACCTTATCATTAGTTTAGGCAATATGTGATTATGTGTCAAAATTTTATGAAAAACTTCAAAACTACATGTATTTTAGGACAAAAAATGCCTTCTATAACAACAAGTATTTTGGGATCCAGGGAGTAATAAATGATTACTACCATTGCATTTGAAATAATTTAGGATTAAAACAACTAATATTGTGGCTCAAATGGATTAATCAATTCATCAAACCACTTTTCCCTCCAAAACTCTCTCCTAGCCACAATATTGTCTAGATACAATTTTTTCAACAATTCATTCGATGTTAAATAAATGCAACATTAATTACGTAAGTAATTTTTTAGCATGCTGAGCATTTATACAATTAATGTTGAATCGAAGTATTGCAAAAGTTTATTATTGAAGCATTGTGTATATATATATATATATATATATATATATATATATATATATATATATATATATTATTTTGGCGATATTTTGAATCTAAGAAATTTCAAATTCGATCAATTAAATAAAATATTCAAATAGATGATTAAATATATGAAACTTTACAAATTTTTTTGGGAAAATAGTAAAATTCCAAGTTTGAACTTAAAATATTTGTTGGAATACAATAAATACATAATTATTTATAACTAATTATAGATATCATGAAATAACGTTCGAAAAAAAATAATAAACAAAAAAATAACATAAAAAATGTAACCTAAAAAATTGAAACCTAAAATTGTATAAATCAATTTATACAACTGATTTAATAAAATTTTGGAAAAATAAAAAATTGCCCTAATTTAGATCTCGAAATATACATGCAACTATAATAAATGAGTTAATTTCTTAAAATAATCATAAATAACATGAAATAAGTACAAAATCTTATAAATTTCTAAGTAATTAAAAATTAATTCAAAATATTAAAAAAAATGATCTGAAAATACTTAAATTGAAGGCTAAAAATGACATAGAAATTGTTATTGATCGATTTCATGCTGAAATTCCACAACAAGGTTTTTCCTTGAAAACAAACAAATGCTAACGGTTATTTAATTTCGTCATTTAAAATTGTAGCTATTTAGAGAGTTTTATAATACTATTAAGAACAAGTGTATATCATTTGAGATTGGTGATTTTTGCGATGAAATTTATGATAGATAGTGAGATAAAACAACGGACAAAAACTTAAAAATATACGCGTAAGAGAGAAAAAGAAAGAGAGAGCGGTGCCGGTGATGGTGTTTATGGCCTAAACAGATATTGAGCTCACTTCTTGAGACTCTTAATATTTCTAAGGTTTACAATTCACTTGAGATATCATGAATAAATAGTCAATTGCTTAAAAAAAATTGTTAATAATTCATAACTAATAATCCATTTATGTAAATTAAAATAATTTCTTTATTATAATAGTCCTTATAAACTATAAATATATTTAACTTTTTCGTAAATATTTATTGTAAGCTCTGTGAGACAGTAAAAATATCATTTTTATCTTTCATGTATAATTTTTTACATATATATTTGTAGGCCTGTCAATTCTAACTTATTACCTGTTAACCCGCTTAGACCGACCCATCAATTACCCGACCCGACTCATTAAAATAAACAAGTTTAAACGGGTAACCCGTTGAACCATTTAATTCTCGCGGGTCATAACGGATAAAACACATCCACTTGTTTACCCGCTAGGCTAGGTTAGATGAAATTTCTAAATTTCTAAATTTCCAAATCAGAAAATCAGTTTTTCATCGTTCTCTTCTCCTCTCGTCTCCACGCACCAGACGGCGACGAGCCGGCGGCGAGTGTTTCCATTCCATCGAATGGCAACGACGGTGAAGAAAACTTTCCATTCTACTTCTTCGTCCTGATATCCATTGAAGAAAGAAGTTTCAGATATTTTTCTTTATTATGAATTGGGTTCTGTAAATAGTCAATTGCTTAAAAATAGTAAAATTAAGGCCCATTTCCTCTAGGGCCCCTTGGGCGAGATTTAAACCCAATATAAGAAACAACATTTAGTTATTTTCCCAGACACCCCTCCGCCTAGTTTGGGCGACCGCCCATAAAAAAATGACCCCTCTCCGCCTAGTAACTTATAAGACTTTTTTAAAAAGTCTTATAAGTAACTTATAAGACTTATTTATAACATATATAAGACTTAAAATGTCTTATAAGTTACTCTTATATTTAATAAGTCTTATAAGTATAGTATAAGACTTTTTTAAAAGACTTGTACAAAAAGTCTTATAAGACTCGCCTAGTAACTTATAAGACTTTTTAAAAAGTCTTATATTTAATAAGTCCTATAACATAAATAACACTTTTTTAAAAGACTTGTACAAAAAGTCTTATAAGACTCGCCTAGTAATTTATAAGACTTTTTAAAAAGTCTTATATTTAATAAGTCTTATAACATATATAAGACTTAAAAAGTCTTATAAGTTACTTATAAGACTTTTTTAAAAAGTCTTATAAGTAACTTATAAGACTTTTTTAAAAGACTTATACAAAAAGTCTTATAAAAACTCTTTTTAACTTACAAGATTTTTTTAAAGTCTTATAAGTTACTTATAAGACTTTTTAATAAGTTTTATATAAGACTTATTAATAATTTTCAGTTTTTGAGTTGGTGCGTCTTATATATGTTATAAGACTTATTAAATATAAGAGTAACTTATAAGACTTTTTAAGTCTTATATATGTTATAAGACTTATTAAAAAGTCTTATAAGTTACTTATAAGACTTTTTAAAAAGTCTTATAACATACTAGGCGGAGGGGGACATTTTTTTGAGTTGGGCGATCGCCCTATGTTGATGGGCGGTCGCCCAAGCTAGGCGGAGGGGTGTATTTGGGATTTACAAAATCTTTTCTTTAAGAGGAATATAATTTTAGGGGAAAAATCCCTAAAATTAAATTTTAATCAAATATAATATTTGATTAAAATTTAATTTTACTTAAAATAGTTTAATGTATGTGCGATTAAAGTACGGTGCCTAGGTGTAACACTAGTTAACCGTTAAAGACTCAAGTTATTGAGGTCAACCAATGTCTTTGACTTTCCAAAATGGCTTAATTCGAACATTTTGTTAGGGCAACTCCAATGGTAGCATGGGTAGATACAGACACACTCAAAAGAGTGGCTATTAACCCCCCAAAATTAATGTTGACCTATAAAAAAAATAAAAAATTACTAAGTGTATCTCCCACTTATCAGTTCAGCCCATTTCCATTTCGATGTAGATAATAATGTAACAAACAATTATTTTTTTGAAGTTTCTGGGTAACCCTCCATTTTGACCATGAGTTCGCTCCTAAATAATACTAGTAGGTATTAAAATCTAATTTTGATACATATTCAAGGGATACGTTTATAGCCGGTTGTAACAATAAACCACATATATTTTCGAACACAATGTAAATAAACCGGAAGAATCTGAAGTATTATACCCCGCTACGATTTCTTGTGATGTTACCTTCTAGTGCAAAAGTAATTTAACAGTGTATTATTTTTTTTAGGATTTGGGGTCAATATAATTTAACACAAAAATCATATATATTTAGCGGTTCAGATTAAATCATATTGAAATGGATAGTCCATGTTGATAAGCGAGATCAAGATATTAATACCCTTAATAATAAAGAGATGAACTAATCATATTAAAGGGAAATGAAATATGTCCAAATCCAAATTTAAAAAAAAAATAAAAAAATAATGGGACGGGTACAAAGAGGGTATTTGATGACGCCAAGCTATTTAGGGTCAGAACGATTTATGGATATCTGGCAGGATATGTTTTGTGGCTTATGTACCTAGAACACAACACAAAAGAGCACCGTTAAGGTCAAAGTTGGATGTTACTCCAACTCAGGCCCTCGGGTGTGAGAGTAAGAATACTGAGTAATATAAGGCTTTGAATGCCTTGAATGTGTGTGAGTGTTTAGGGTTTAACAGCAATATGGCTTACAGTGTATATTTGGAACTTACCTTGTTCAAGGGGACAAAGGTCTTCTATTTATAGGCAATGTGAAGCTGCTCGCTGACGTAAGCCATGAGGTTAGCCCTAAGGGCACTTTGGTATTTAACCGCATACACGTGTCCGCATCTGATTGGGTCTGTCAGGGAAGGAGGATCCTCTGTCAGAAGGGATATCGCTGATGTGGACAGAAGCCGTGTATCCGGCGCGACGCATTAATGGCAATAGTAGGCGCCTGTCTGAGCCGCATTGAATGCGATGGAAGTGAGCCGGCAACTTGCATGTCAGAGCCAGTAAGCTAACTTACTCAGTAAGGTCTGCCATTAACCGAAAGGCAGATGAGATAACCGGGAGGCAGGTATGAGCCCGCGGTCAACATCTTGGGCGCGGTCAAAGGTATTTGACGCTGGCACGGATGGAGCGGTCATACCTCCTGCGGTCGCAAGCCCGGTCGGGATCCCTCCGTGCAGGTAGGATGATGCGGAGAGGAGCGCGGTCTTGACCTCAGGGGTCTATCTGTCCGCGGTCTTGACTCCAGCGGTCTAGAGAGTGCCACGTCACTGGTTTCTTGGACCAGACCGAGCGTGGGCCTGGTTCAGCAGGTCCGGGCTCATCAGTGGCCCCTAGCTCCAAGTGTGATTATTTATGGTCTGAGCGAGGAGCTACTAGTTAAGCTCGGTTTGCCCGGATCGCTCCTCGAGCGAGCACCAGTGTTGGTGTTTTTCGTTGGTATTGCTCTGCCTCCCGTGCGTATTGGCACACGTGGGAGGCACGTGGGGAAGATTCTAGGCGCCTTGAATGCCCTGCCTCCCGATTCGCAAGTGGGCCCCCTGGCAGATGAAGAGACAGCGCGTGACACGTACGGAGGGTACGTGTTAGCCATCCAAGGAGTGCAATAAATGCTAACCGGCGGAATTTTCAAAATTTCAAACGTTTGGAGACGGTTCGTGGTTCGAGGAACGGTTTGAAGGCTAATTAATACGGGTTAAACGGGTTAACCCGTATTGGTAGGCCTTATAAATACAAAAACCCTTCTTCCCCAAACCCTTTTACCGTTTCCAAACCTTCAAACTGCCTTAGAGAGAGAAATTCTTGCTGCGTGTTTGTGCTTTCTTCCCTTGAATCTACCTCTGAATCCACCCCCGTAAGTGATTTTTGATTTTGTTTCTTCTTCATCTCTTTCTATTTCTTCTGGGTTTCAATGACTACCCGTGAATTTGGGCCTCGTCGTCTGTTAGAACTAGGGGATGGGAGCACTCCGGATACCTTTTCCGTTTGTAAACGGACAGGGGGGATATTTAGGAAGGTAGCTCATGGCTGGATTAGGTTATCTATGGAGTGCTTCCAGTATTTTTGTGAGAAATCCCAATGGGGGCCTTTTGTCCCACCCCAATTGTGGGAGGCCAAGAGAAAGATGATAAAAAGGAACGGTGATGTTTTGGAGTTGGGGAATGTGAGTAGGTTGAGAAATTTTGTAATGGGAGTTTTGTGCAGGTTTCCCCGCGAGAGAGATCAGGCTTTGAACGCCATTGACCTAGTGAGGAGAGCGATTCGCTTCCCTGAAGTAATAGTTGACTGGGAGAAAGTTGAATTGATGGATCCCGATCAAACTAATGAGAAGCGGGCACAGGGCTCTGAGGATCTGAGCGATCCCTTGGATGTTCTCCCCTTGAGGACTATTTTCCCTGATGCTGTGTCCGGGGCCCCTGGTGTGCCTATGGTCGAACTGAGTAGCAGCGAGGAGCTTGACCCTTTAGAATATGAGATGACCGGAGGCGGGGAGAGTGAACCTGAGGTGACCACTGCCCGTGGTTCATCCACCGGTCTCTTTGGCTCGATGAGCATGGAGACCGAGGATGATGATCGCGATCAAGGAGACCGGATGGCTGCGGGCACCTCTAGGAAGGCAACATAAATTGTTGACGCCTTCGAGGAGGATTCTGATTTTGAGGAGGAGGTCCCTGCCCGAGGTAGAGGCAAGAGACTTGCCGTTGAGGTGAACCTTGGCCGAGGCCGCAAGAGAAAAGCCAAGGAGGTGGCTACCATAGACTGGGAGGAGGAGATATACACCCTCTACAACGTTGACCCCAAGCAATTCCGTGTCCGCACTCTTGGCCACGTTCAGATAAAGGGGAAGGACAAGCTGCGGCCAGAGACCGTAGCAGATGTCCGCGAGGATAATAGGGCCTGTATTTTCTATGGGGCTCAGTTCGAGAACGGCCTCAGACTTCTCCTTGACCCATTCATCTATTTCTTCCTTGAATTCAACAGATGTCTCCCTATGCACCTGACTCCCAATGTCATTAGGGCTCTTGTCTCCTTTATAACTGTTTGCCGGGTGTTGGGTTATGAACCTTCCCTTTCTGGGCTTTATGCCTACTACCAAAACCAAATCAGCAATGGTAACCTGGGTCTGAAGGCCAAGAACAACTCTGCCCGGACCTTCTCTGCCCCCTCAAATAAATTTGACCAATGGAATCAGAAAAACATTTTGGTCATAGAGTCCAGGTTTGGATGGGCCTTCTCTAAACCTTCCAGTCCTGTCCCGATGAAGGTGATCGCCACTGCATATCCTAACCCTTCTATGTTCGAGGCTTTTCGTATTGCCCTAGAGACCTACTTGGCCAAATACAACAGCGATGGGGTGCAACCCGTTTATGACGTGGGCGAGATTGTTGAGTTTGAGCCCTTGCTGATCTACTCTAGGGTGGCTCCTCGAAGGGAGGGCAGCCCCTATGCCCCTAGAGTAGAGATAGGGCCCCAGCCTCGTGACCCTGATTGGAGGGTGCATGAATTTTACCAATTTGAGGCCGATTGTAAAACTTGTATGTTGGGTGCTGAATGCGAGCCTCCAGAACTAATTGGTCTCTTTTCTGCTCTTTAAGAAAGCTGTTCATTTGTCTTGCTTTTGCTTTTTCGAACTGCTTTAAACCCATTCTTTTTCTTTCAGAGTAGACCTCGAGGAGTATAATTTTTGATGGCCCCACTGAGCGCCAAAGAGCTGAAGGCCCGAAATATGCGGGCACAACAAAAAGATGCTGCAAAGAGGCAAGCTATCTTGGGTGTTGCACCGGGCAAGGATGCCAATCTGCCCGTGGCCAATAGGAAGATCGGATCCAGCCTGACCGGTCCTAAAGTGATTCCAACCACCGGGGAGCTGCCTCCACCCCCCTCGGGTCCTCCTCCTGCCTCGGCCATCCGAAGCACCCGTTCTCCTGGCCGCACAATTGCCTATGGCCACAACCAGGAGCAGTCCAGGAAGAGGTCTGAAATGGATGGCGATTTGAGGCACAAAGAGAGGGCCTCAAAGTCCCAAAAAGGTGGGGAAACACAACCTCGCGCTTCCACTGCTTCTGCCTCGATCTCCCCTGGTAGGGGGGACTATCTGCTCCACTTCCTACCCAGTGGCTTCCCTCAGCACCCGCGAGGAGGCACTGGCCGTTAGGAAGAGACTGTCGGAGGTGCCCGCCATTACCGGGGTTGACATTTACACTCGGTCAGCGAATAATTCAGCCGCGGGGATCGGCCTTATAAATCGGCTCTACTCCCCAGACTTCTACAAAAATGTAGTTTCAAAGGAGAATCCGGCTGCCCTGATGGGTGATATTGGCCTTGCCCTCACTGAGGTTTGGATCTGTCCATCTCTTTTATCTCCATATTTTGAATTCCTGATCATTTTCTGACTTTTGATCTCCCTCTTTGCGGGCGGGCAATAAAGTTTTGAGGCTGCGGGAATGCTGCGACGGTCTGTCCGCTGAACTTGAGGGCCAAACCAAAATTTTGGCAGACAAGCTCCGCGAGCTGGCCCAGGCGGATGAGAAGGCGAAATCCTTGTCCGCCACTCTTGCTGAGAAGGAGGCCACCCAAACCGAGAAGGAGATGGATCTGGCGGGCTTTTCTGAGCAGTTGGTTGAGGTGGAGAAGGATTTGGAGAAAGCTAAGGGGGAGCGGAATGAGCTCTGCGGGCATAAGGCCGATTTGGAGCATCGGAATGCTGAGCTCTTCAAGAGGCTGGAGGCTTCCCAGAAGCAGGTCTTGGTCTTGGAGGACAAGGTAGATGAGATCTCCGAGCAGCTGCTCCCCCTAAAGCAGTTTGAGTTGGAGAGGGAGGCTGTGGTGCTCGCTGTCCGCAAGGAGGCAGTGGAGGAGTTCAAGAACTCCGAGGAATATAAGGACCTCCTCACGGGGTAAAAATGGCTTGGCTCCCGAGATACGAGGCCGGTTGCCGGACACAGATTCAGAATTTTGCTGCAACGGGCAAGTTCTCCGCCCAGCAATTGGCCTTGATAGGCTCACTCGTTGCTACTGACGCGGTATGCCTGCCCGGGCATGTACTAGTCCCTCAGTCCGAGGATGAGGTGAACAGTTTGGAGTTGTCAGCAGCAGCCTCCTTGCCTCCTGTGGCCGAGGTTACTGCCACCGCTCTTATTGGGGACATGGATGCCCTGAGATTCGGGGATGAGGCGTTGTCCTACGAGGAAGTCGTTGCTCGCGTTCTCCCCAATGGGTCGGCAATTGGTGATCTTTTCCCTTCGCGGGCAGCTCCTATCCCCCTCTCCACGGGTCCAATCATTCCCCCGGTCATCACTGATTTGACCGTATCCACAGGCCTTCCTTCTCTAACTCCGGCCTCCGAAGCGGCCACGGATGATGCGGCCACAGATATTGCCACTGATGCTTCCAAGGACCCAGCTCCTTTCGCTTAGGTTTTTTATTTTTCTCTTATTGTAATAGATTGGTAGGATTTTGTAATCATTTTTATCCATTAAATAGAGGTATTTTTCTTACTTGCTTTCTTAATTGCTCTCTTAATTACTTGTCTTTTTAGGCTGTTTTGAGTGTTGGCACTATTTGAGTACCTTGATACTTGCATTCTTGCTTTTACTTTACTAGCATTTTTGACTTATAACAATTAAATTTTATACCCTCTTCCGCGGTCAAAGGCTTAGTAGGCCTTTTGCCCGCGTTTTTTAGTTTTCCTAACTCTGTATTCAAAATGTCTTGGATTTTTTGTGAGAGTCAGCCCTATTTCACAGTGATCGCGTTTGTTTGGCCTTGTGGCAAACTTTGAGGCCTTAACCCCGTTTGTCTATTTGGCTTTTTTAAACTCTTTTGATCACTCACATCCATTTACACTTATGTTCCAAACTTGCGATCCGTGGTGTAAGTTAAAAGCGGCCAAGGCAAGCTACTTTCATAGGGCATGTAGAGTGTGGCCGCGAGGCGATAGTCTACGCAACAGTAGGCAGGAGCATATTTATCATATTGGCCCTTTAACCTACCGGCATCTGTATCCACGATTGGTGGTTCACGCGGTTTGACCCTTTATTCAAAACTTCTTGAGTTTTTTGTGAGGGTCTTGTGGCGATCATGTAAGCGGGCTCATATGTTGGTCTTTGTCACATACAGGCATGCGAGTAACGGCCCTAAAAAAGGCCTTCGCACATTTAGTGGGTCCGAGCTTTGGCCTTTGTCCCCACTTGCATCTATATCCACTTTTTCTTGGTGGTATCACACGGACAGGACAGTGTGTCGTGTCCGCGGTCGAGTACGGGCTTAATGGCCTTTGTACCCATATAGGCGTGCGAATCTTAATGGATCTTTGCGCATCATTAGGCAGGGGCTCATATATTGGCCCTAGAACCTACTGGCATCCGCTTGTGGGCATTCAACTCAGCTTTTGAGGCTGGTAGGGATAGTACTACAACAGTTTTGCACAAAAATTTGGTGGTAATTGTATACTCATACATATAGTACCCCTATTCTCCCTTAAAAAATTACAAAGATTCAAAAGAAATACTTTCTAAGGTGATCGCTATTCCAAGCGTGCTTGAGGCTTTTCCCTTCCTTTGCCCGCAATATGTAGGTGCCCTCTTTGATTATTTGGGTGACCTCATATGGACCTTCCCATTTCGGGGAGAGCTTGTTGAAACCAGGTTGGGTCCCTTGGACCTCCACATTTCTGAGTACCCAATCTCCAACTGAAAAACTCCTCCTATTTACTCTTTTATCGTGGTGCTTCTTTGCCTTTTGCTTGTAGTTAACCATTTTTTCATTTGCCCGCATTCTCCTTCCTTCGAGATCGTCCAGGTCACACCTTCTGTTTGCCTCGTACGAGGGTAGGGCTACCTCAACCAGAGCCATTGCCTCTGACCCATACGTGAGCGAGAAAGGAGATTCTCCTATTGAGTTTCTGATTGTTGTGCGGACAACCCACAATGTGGTCTGTAGCTCGTCCAACCATCGTCCTCCTCGTCCCTCCAAATTTTTCTTTAGGGCGGTCAGGACTAGCTTGTTCGCGGCCTCAGCTTGGCCATTTCCCTAGGGATAAGCAACTGCGGACTGACGATGTTGCACTTTCATTCTCACACATTCAGCAGTGAATTTTGCATAGAACTGAGTGCCATTGTCCAAAATTATTGCTCGTGGAACCCCAAATCGACAATAGATGTGGTCGTGGACAAAATTGATAGTATTCTCCTCGGAGATACTGGCTAAGCCCTTTGCTTTCGTCCACTTGGTAAAATAATCCACGGCCACAACGACATACTTAATGCTTTCTCGAGCAGTTGGGAATGGTCCAATGAGATCAATCCTCCATGTATCAAACGGACACGATGGTACAACCAAAGTTTGCTCTGTTGATGGTAGTCTAGGGATGTCTACAAATCGCTGGCACTTATCACACTTTCTTACGTACTCCTGCGCATCTCTTCTCATCGTAGGCCAATAAAATCCCTGGAATTTGATCTTGCCTGAGAGAGTGCGAGCACCGGGATGTCTGCCACAAACTCCTTCATGAACCTCATAGAGTAAGTTGGTGATCATGTGAGTTTTGACACATCTCAGCAAAGGCTTGGTGAATGATCGCCGAAAAAGTATCCCATCGAGGACGAGGTATTTCGCGGACACCTTTCCAATGGCTCTTGTCACGACCCTAAGCCTAGGCACATATTGGTCACACTTGAAGCACGTGGGGGTTGGTTTTGCATGGCATCTCATCCCTTGTTTTGTGTTATTTGGTTCATTAAGTGTTCATTTTGGCAATTATGATGAACTATGTGATTTATATGTGGTTAAAGTGATTTTGAATCCTATAATGCCTAAATGAAGAAAAAGGGAAATTGTGTAGTAAAGTTTATAACAATTGAATTTTGAATTGAAAGTGTTGTTAAAGTGTCAAGGTGCTTAGGTGTAACTATAAGTTAAAGGTAGTTGTTTGTTGATTTTCAATCTTGGAGGAGCTTGGTTGTAATTTTGTTTATATAAATATCTTAAAGATTCTTTAAGAAGCCTTATTCTTCCATCAGCTTCTCCATGATTCTTACGTTCTTGAGAAAGTCCCAAACCTTAGCTAATCTTCCAAAAATCCCAGAAATTCAGCCTTGGATTTGTTGTTGATGCCATCTTTGAATTATTGCAAAGGAAGTTGAATAGAGCAAGAGTAGCAAAGTATCTTTTCCTTTTATTTTGGTAAATCTTGGTAAGTTGTTATGGTTCCTTGTTATACATGTTCATAACATGCTTAATGATGTTATTTTGATGTTGTGAATCATTTTGATAAAGGTTGGATCATTTCCTTGGGGTTTGGAGTGAAAAGAAACTAAGTGGTTGAAGAACATGTAAAGGGTGGTATATTATGGATATAATTGGATTAGAAACTTGTTATAGATGTGTTATGGGGTATGAAGGGAGTATAATAGGGTATAAAGCCTGTGTAGAGACTGTTGTTAAGTGTCCTTGCAGTAGCTGAAGTGAAACCTGGAAAGTATTGTGTTGTTCCTGCTGAAGAACAGCTTCAGTTTCAACTTCTGGTGTTGGACACGACTCGTGCCCTGAAGCACGAGTCGTGACCTGGCTTCACCAAGTCGTGCGACACTCTAAGACTGGTGGGAGCAATCGTTCCAAATTGCAGGACGACTGTATCTGGTGGGGGTTAATAGGACACGAGTCGTGCCCTAGGGCACGAGTCGTGCCCTACCCTGCAGTCCTTGAACCATGTTTAAAGCCTTGTGAACCTAGTCTAATGGGCATGTATTGATACACTCTTTAACTAAGATTCAAGTACAACTTTAGTACTACATTGTGGAACTTGAAATAGTCCAAATGGATATGGGGAAGAGCTTTAAATAATGTACTGAAAATGCTTGGGAGGCAAGTGTACAACTTGAACCAAAGTTTATAAAATGTGGTAAATGAACTTGGAACCTTAAGATAAGGTGTTTAATATTGTATTGTGAACGCGTAGGTTACTTATATGATATTGTAGCCTTATGTGATGACCTATGTAGGGTTATTTGCTCTAATAGTGCCTCAAATGTGTTGTGCACTATTTACTTGGTTTGGACAGGAGTGGTAGTATCCTGTTAATGGTTTATATATTGTGTAATGAATGTGTAGGACTTACGTGATATACTTTGTGTCATACGAGTTTACATATTCATAGCTAATTGTGCACATAGTGTTAAATAAGGGTTGCACTGTTTCAATTGTTTAACATGAGTTGCAGTACCATGTTGTATACTCCCTCCGTCCCGCTAATATTAGCACAAACACTGTTTGCGCGGGAATTAAGGAATATGATATTTTAATAAAATGTTGTGAGTGTAAAAGAATGAGTGGAGAGAGAATGAGTGGAGGGTGTAATAAATTATAATGGTGTTGTGAGTATTAAAATAATGTAGGAGAGAGAATGAGTGGGGTTGGATGAATATTTTATTAATATAAAGTTTCCTTTTTAGGAGTGTGCGGATATTAGCGGGACGCCCAAAAAGGAAAGTGTGCTAATATTAGCGGGACGGAGGGAGTATATATGTTGATGTCCCATTGGGTGGACTTATTTTCAAGTATCTGTGATGTGCTTGAATATGGTATACCAGTTGATCGTCGGGGGTATAGGGAATGCAACCACTTATGAGAAGATATTTCATAAGGTGCTTGGATGTCCTTATACTTGTACCGTTCACCCCCTTTTGTGGCCATGGATTGAGGGGGGTTCAACTTCTATGGATATGTGCAGTCATGCCATAAGATAGCGAGACAGCTTATATGGATCTCTGTAAGGGGTCGTATAAGATGTGGATGTGCACTAGCAGTTCACAAAATGAGAGGAGTATGACTCCCGTCGTAGTACTACATATGATTCAGATGGAAAAAGGTAAAGGGAAAGGTAACGTAAAGTGTTTACTGTTTTCCCAATGTGATTGAGCAACCTATTTGGTGTTGCATATTTGTTGAGCAACCCGTTTTCTGTTGCATCTTGTATGGCATATTGTTGCATACATAATAGCTTGCTGAGATTTTATCTCACCCCTTCTCCCTTTATTGTTTTAGATCCCGCTGAGACAGGAAGACCGGACCAGTGAGGCCGGGAAAGGAGTTTGGACATCTTTTGGTTGTCGGGGTATATGTTGTCTTGGGGAGTTGGGATTGTTGGTTGTTATTCTTTTGGGGAAAGGTTTTGTATATAAAACTTTCATAAACATGTTTCAGTTGAGTATGTTGTAATTCAGTTGGGATTGGCTTGTTTTATGGTTGGCTTGTATAAGCCTTACCAGTTGTATACTTTGCATAAACAGGTTGTGTTTGGTTTCACAGGTTTATATATCGCCTCCGTGTAAAGAGGTTATTTCGAAATTGTTTGTATTTTGGGACCCTCCATCCTGGGACACGAGTTTATAGGTTCTGGGAGTTGGGAGGAGGCCACAACTCTAGCCCTTGGTGGATCTTCGGGGAGGTTCTGCTTCTCGATGTAATCCTTGATCTCATCTACCCAGTCCCTTACTTGATCCTCAATATTGCTTATCTGAATTCGATCTATAGCAGGTCACTCCGTGAATTCTATCTGGCAATCTGTCTCCAAGTCCATAACTTCTTGATCGGTTATTCTGGAGAGGAGGTCAGCCTCCGTGTTGTCCTCTCTCATGACTTGGTTCAGCTTATAGTAGGAGAAATTTTTGATGAGGGTTTTTGCCAGACTGCAGTACTGAGTTAGCACTGGGTTGATCGTATTATACTCCCCCCTAATTTGATTTACTATGAGCTGAGAGTCACTATTGATCTCAATGTTCTGAACTCCCAAGTCTCTTGCCAATTCCATGCTCGCTATAATCGCCTCATACTCAGCCTGATTGTTCGAAGCTTCGAATTTGAATCTTAAGGCTCTTTTGAATTTTTCCCCGCAGGGGGCAATCAAGAGTCTGCCCGCTCCACTAATTAACTTGCTCGCAGAGCCGTCCAGGAATAAAGTCCACACTTCTTCTGGATGCTCCTTGTGCTGTACAATCTCCGTGCTCGAGCTATCTTGGGCTTCCTCTGATTCTGCCCGCTTTCTTTTTCCAATGTCGTTGTCCGCTAGCTTAAATGACGATTCTGCCACAAAATCAGCTAAGGCCTGTGCTTTGATTGTCCTTCTCGGGGAGTAGGTGATCTGGAACTCTGTGAGCTCGATAGATCAAGCTAGCATTCTCCCCGAGGACTCTAGTTTGTGTAAAACCTTTCTAAGCGGGGCCTCAGTGAGTACAATTATAGAATGTGCAGAAAAGTAGGCTCTTAATTTTCGAGCAGATACAAGCAAGGCGTAAGCTAACTTCTCTATATTTAAATAACGCCCTTCTACAGCGGGCAGTGCCTTAGATACATAGTAGACTGGTTTTTGGGAGTTGTTATCCTCCCTTACAAGAACATCAACTACTGCTAGATCAGTGACTGCTAAAAACAGAAAAAGTTCTTTCCCGGGCACCGGGCTGTTGAGTAGAGGGGGCTGCCCGAGGTATGTCTTGACTTCTTCAAAAGCTTGATGGCAGTCCTGACTCCATGCAAATTCGTCAGCTCTCTTCCCCCCTTTCACAGTTTTGAAGAAGGGGAGGCATCTCTCTGCTGACCGCGAGATGAAGCGGCCAAGTGCGGTGATGCGCCCGTTTAACTTTTGGACATCTTTTACGCAGGCAGGAGGCCTCATGTCTAACATCACTTGAATTTTCTCGGAATTAGCTTCAATTCCCCGCTGGTTGACCATGAATCCAAGGATATTGCCCGCTTTTACACCAAATGCACATTTTAGGGGGTTCAGTTTCATGTTGTTGTGGCGCAAGTTAGAGAAAGTCTCCTCCACGTCGAGCTCGTGGGAGTTTTCTCTTGTCTTTATAACCATGTCATCGATGTAGGCTTCCAGGTTTCTGCCCAGTTGGTTCTTAAAGATAATGTTGACCATTCTCTGGCAGGTGGCTCCTGCATTTTTCAGCCCAAAGGGCATCATGGTATAACAGTATGTCTTGCTCGCAGCGATGAAAGCTACGGAGCGGACATCTTCAGGAGCCATCTGGATCTGATGGTAGCCAGAGTAGGCGTCTATGAAGCTTAATACCCTGTGACCAGCTACGGAATCCACCAATCTGTCTATGCGAGGAAGAGGGAAGCAATCCTTGGGGCATGCTTTGTTGAGATCGATGAAATCAACACACATCCTCCATTTGTCGTTGGCCTTTTTGACCATGACCACATTTACAAGCCACTTGGGGTAGGAAATCTCCTTAATTATCCCTGCTTTGAGAAATTTTTCGACCTCTTCCTTGATCGCTATCTCTTTCTCCGGGGAGAAGTACCTTGACTTTTGATGAATGTTTTTGAAGGATGGGTCATCATTGATTTTATGGAGGATCACGTCCTCGCTTATTCCCTGCATATCCTCCACCCTCCATGCGAACACGTCACAATTTGCTCGAAGGAACTCGATAAGGATCCTCCTCTCCTCGGGGTGAATTTCCTTAACAGTTTGCTCGGGGAAGTCGAAGTTGATAACCACCTCCTCGAGCTCGTCGTTACGTGGAAGGTCGCTGATTTCACGATTATGCAAGGAGTCAATGACAATGGTTGGGGGTTGGCCTGGGCTCCGGTCAGCGCTGCCATGGAATATATAACCTCGCGGTCAATCTTTCCCTCAATTCCCCTATCAATATAACCTCCCACAATAAGGGCAAACTGTTTGGTTTTTCTGCTCGTCTTGAGCTCCACCTTTGTGGTATGGAAAGAAAGCATGCCTATAGGAATGGGTGCCGGAACAAGTTCATGGGCTTTCCCCTTTTTCGATTTGTCCTCGCCCTCTTTCTGCGGGCAGGAAGTCTGGCCTTTCTCTCCCTTCCGTTTTTCCTCTAGTGCTCGGAGGAATCTCCCGGGCTGGTTTTTAATTGTGGCAACCCCACCCAGGGTGTTAAATTTCACCCTTTGGTGGGGGACGGAAGCGACTATTCCCAATTCGGCCTGAGCAGTTACGCCGAGAATGGCATTGTATTGGGAAGGAAGATCGATCACCATGAAAGTTATTTTGGTCGTCTTCTACATGGGTTTTTCTCCAATAGTCACCTCAAACACTATCGTCTCCTTTACCCCCACGGCTTGATTGGTGAACCCCTCGAGCATGCCCGTATATGGGGTCAGGTTAGCCTCGGTCATCCTCATGCCCACCAAAGTATGGTAGTAGAGTATATCCCTGGCCGCGCCTGTATCTACCAAAACTCGGCCAATGTTTGTCCGGTTGATCTTCATTCTGATGGTGAGTGGTTGGGTGGAATGAAAGAGGGAGGAGGCGAGTTCACTCCTTTTAAACCCAATTTCCTGCTCCTCCTCGGGAGCCATCACGGGGATCGAGAAAACCTTTTCTAAAGTTCGAATCTGGAGGGAGAGCTGTTTCTTGGATGGAGACTCCTCTCCGATGAAGTTAATTTCATAGTCACCCAACTCGTCATCATAAGTGTCTCTCTCAACCCTCTCGGGGCCACGTGTGATTTGTGCCCGCTGTTGATTATTGTTATTGGTGGCATTGTTATGGCCTTTAATCCATTTCGTTAGCTCCCCATCATTGATCTTTTGCTGGATAATTTGCTTTAACTGAAAGCAGTCCTCCGTTCCATTCCCGTGATCGTTGTGATATTCGCAGAATTTGGCCCTACTCCTTTCATTTGGTTTCCGGATCATTGGGGGAGGAGGGGGAAATTCAGAGGCTCTCATGATTACTGCCCGCGGCTCGGTGAGTGGGGTATAAGTTGTTTCCTCCACCACTTTTCGGAGTTTGTCTGACCCACGGCCTCTGTTCTTTCCCTGATTATTAACGCGGTCAGGCTCTGGGGTGGGGTCCTGTACTTGCTAATTCTATCCTTTGGGGGCACGCGGGCAGGGGCCACATTGGGTTCCTCGGCTGAAGCAATGGCAGAGGCCCTCCCATACATTTTCTCCACGCTCTTAGGCCGGTTGGAGGCAAAGTTCATCTTGAGATATGAGGAGGCGAGGCCGCCTTCGAAGCAGAGCCGGATATCACCCTCTTCCAAATCCACAATCTGCTCGCTCATTTTTCGGAACCGAGAGATGTAGCTTTTGGTGGTCTCGTTTTCGGCCTGCTTGACACGGACAAGATCTGTCTTTGGTCTAGCGGGCTCGCCTGCTCCGGCAAATGCGTTCAAGAAGAGGTTCCTGAACTGGCTGTAGGCTTGGATGGACCGGGGTTTGAGGGCCAGCATCCAGGACAAGGCCTTGCCCGTGAAAGTTGCAGCCAAGGCTTTGCACATCACAGACTCGTCTGTTGAAAATAGGGCCATCTGTCCCTCAAATCGTCCCATATGACTCTTGGCATTTTTGGAGCCATCGTACGTCTCCATCTGGGGGGGCTTGCTCCTCTGAATGGGTGCCCGAGCAATTTTGTCGCTGAAGGCATACATGGTGCGGCCACACCGCTGGGCTGTTTTTTGGTGGGTCTCCCACATTTCGTTCATAAATTTGACAAATTCAGGGCTCTGACCGTCAACCTTCTGCTTCTTAGCACGTGGAGTCACGGCCTTTCCCCTGGCCGGGGCCAAGGGTCTGGCTTGGGACCTCGCACGGCGTTTAGACTGTGCCTCTTCTCCAACCTCCTCGCTATCATCCATATGCACCACACTGCGTCTTGGCACCTGATCGCGGTTAAGGGTTGGTTCATCCCGTTTTGTCCCCTAGCTTGACTAGCAAGCGAGTTAGCAGGGGCTCGTTGGGAGAACCTTTGGGATCCTTGAGGGATGGGTATTCCGCCGTTTGCCTCTATCTCAAACATCTCCATCTGAGCATCATTGATGGCCATGGCCTCCGCGACCAGCTTGGATTTGGCGGTCAGGATCTCTTGCCTCTTTAGGATTCTCTCCGGGGAGAGGGGAGTGTTTAAGGTGGTGGCTTTTATATGAGCTTGGGAAGTTATTGGGCTATTGTTTAGGAGAGCTTGGGCTTTTTCAGCTCGGGCTTCATCCGTTAGCCGGTGTATAACTCGTTGAGCAGTAGAGAGGCTGTTTTGTGGTTGAGAACGGGCCCCCATCCTGTTAAAAACAGAGGTAGTGGGTCCTTCCTTATTGACATTGGAAGGGGACGCATGGTCATCCCTCTCAATGGTCAAATGACCAGCATTTTCCAAAGTTTTAGATATGTTTGAAAAAAGAAAATGACTGAAAAGAAGAGCCTTTCGACAGTCAGATGTTTAGAACACGAGGGGTGTATGAAAACAAAGAATTTACGAGAAACAAAAATGAAATGATTCCCAGCAATGGAACCACTGATGACGCCAAGCTATTTTGGGTCAGAACGGTTTATGGATATCTGGCAGGATATGTTTTGTGGCTTGATGTACCTAGAACACAACACAAAAGAGCACCGTTAAGGTCAAAGTTGGATGTTACTCCAACTCAGGCCCTCGGATGTGAGAGTAAGAATACTGAGTAATATAAGGCTTTGAATGCCTTGAATGTGTGTGAGTGTTTAGGTTTTAACAGCAATATGGCTTACAGTGTATATTTGGAACTTACCTTGTCCAAGGGGACAAAGGTCTTCTATTTATAGGCAATGTGGAGCCTCAGCCACGACGTAAGTTACGTGGTCACCTAAGGGCACTTTGGTATTTGACCGCATACACGTGTCCGCATCTCGATTGGGTGCAGCTCGGGGAAGGAGTATCCTCTCGTCGGGCGGATATCGCCGATGTGAACAGGAGCCGCGATCCGACGCGGCGCATTAATGGCAAGTAGGGGCTCGTCCGAGCCGCACGAATGCGATGGGAGCTGGCCGCAACTTGCGTATGTCGAGCGGTAAGCTAACTTGCTCAGTAAGGTTTGCCATTAACCGGGAGGCAGGTGAGATAACCGGGAGGCAGGTATGAGCCCGCGGTCAATATCTTGGGCGCGGTTAAAGGTATTTGACGCGGGCACGGATGGAGCGGTCATACCTCCTGCGGTCACCAAGCCAGCGGTCAGGATCCCTCCGGTCTGGAGTAGGATGATGCGGAGAGGAGCGCGGTCTTGACCTCAGGGGTCTTTCTGTCCGCGGTCTTGACTCCAGCGGTCTAGGAAGTGCCACGTCACTGATTTCTTGGATCAGACCAAGTGTGAGCCCGGTCCAGTCCGAGCTCATCAGTATTAATGTCATAGGACTGTGAATTATTAAATTGAAGGACACGTAAAAGTAATTATAAAAAAGAGCCATAAAACCAAAGTGGTCTTGGCCCAGTGGTATGTTGGTGACTTCACGAAGGGGAGGTCACCGGTTCGATTCCCCTCAAAGGGGAATTTCTGTGGTTAATTCCTACCTTAGGTTTCAGGGTCCTTTGGAGCTCCCCGGGGCACATCAGGTGCGATTAAGCAAACGGCATTCTTTGGGCTTGTATCCTCGGTGTGGGAGTTCGAATCTTGACGAGGGCAATTTGAGCGGCCAATTGGTGTTGTAAGAGTGATGTAATTGCCTCGACATGAGCGGTTGGGCAGAACCGATTGGTGATGTAAGAGTGATGTAAATGCCTTGTAGGAGGGCTCCTTGGGGCTCACGGAGTATAAGTGGGTGCGACACCCTACATAGGGACATCCCGCGATTTACCTCCGTCGCATACCGAAGGCGTGCACTCGATAATCCGTGATTAATCCGACGGTAACCCGAGTATTAAAAAAAAAAAAAAAAATGTTAATCTCACCATCGTGACAAACAAATAAATGAATAATAGGGCCAATTAACTTGGTATCTGTCACGTTCTTAAGTCATAATGACCCATTACGTTTGCTATCAATGTGGGGTTGGAGGGGATACTATGAATTAATATTGGCAACTTTTGTCTATTCTTTTGAGAATTTGAATCGAATGTTCTTTTTGACCATTACGTTTGGTAACTTTTGTCTATTATACTCCATTCGCCTCACTTTCAAAAATTTTACTTTTTTTTATTCATTTTAGATTAAGAGTCTCATTTCATAAATGATAAATTTTGAACAATATTTTGGACATTTATAATGTAACAGATAATTTTGAGGGAAATTAATTTTCCCCAAATATTATAAAAAAATCTTGTTTTTAACTTAAAAAACCGGCTCATGAATTTTAAACCAAACTAACTCGACTTTTTGAACCGATCATTGAACCGATTTTTAAAATAAAACAAGACTTTTTATAATATTTGGGAGAAACTAGTTTCTTCCAAAACCAACTCATAATGTAAATATATTTAAAAAAAAATCATTAATTATGCCCTTATAATGCTAAAATATTTACAAAAAAAATCAATCAAAAAAAAGTTTTATCATAAATGTTTTAACTTTTACATTCTTTCTCCTATAATCTTCTGTTCACTTGCAATTCTTTATTCATTTTTTAAAAAAAAATCTTAATAAGCGTGAAATACTACCCTAGAACCCTTGAATGAGGTGGGACGGAAAAAGTAATGTTTTTTTTTAAACTTTTAAGATCACAATCGCTCTCTCTTTTCTTCCCTAGTTTGATTATCAAATCCGAGACTAAAAAGCAAACAAATGCCAAAGACACTTTGAGAAATAGATATCAAATCTGTCCATTTATTTGCCACTTTTTATTAGGAAAATACAAAAAGGGCCCAAAAAGTACATACAAAAAATCAAAAACTTAAAACAAACAAATCATATCAGCCAGTAAGCAAGGTACCAAAGACAAATCCCCAAAACTAGCTCATATTCACAATATTTTCCCTCCCTCATTTCGACTAAATCTCTTCATTTTCTACATCATGGACTGCAAATTTTCCCGGAAAACTTTCAATATATTGGAAAATGTCACGATTCCGACTAAGCTACAATCATCTTCGATCACCCAAACATAATTCACCCGGTGAGCGATGGCCTGAATCATTACAGCAACCAATGAACTCCCCGGATGGCAAACAATTGCTTCTGCCCTCTTTATCATCCTGGCTGAGTAACTACTCGACCTGCTATGCCTCCCCAACTTCCGTAATGGAGTTGTTGGGGACGGCATAGACTCCTCATCAGACGAGGATGAGAAGGAAGATGATGAGTTAGTGGATGGAATGTCGGAAGAATAGATTGAGAATTCTTCCAACATTCCAACCAATTTAGTTTCTCTTAGCCTCGACTCCACGACCCTAATCATATCCTCTGGGGGACCACCGCAGTCTATGTATGCCATTAGGTCCCCAGCGGATAGGGTCACGATGGCGGCTGCAACCATCTCGTCGCAGTGGACGAGGGTAAAAGGAGAGATCTCACCAATCAAAGTTCCGTCATCATCTACCACTGCAACGGAAGTTTGGTTGGCGAGAGAGCTTGATATTGCTCCCAATGCTTCATAAGCAGGGGAGTGGTAATCAATTGCCAAAATTTCTTCGCTAATTATTCCCAGCGACTCTATGGAGAATGCCGGAATGTGAGAAAATAGACCAATTGAGCAGAGGAGGAACCTAATCACATCTTCCTGAGTCAACCAACAGAATTCACGCCCATTATGAATTGTAGGACAAATTGAAGACTGCTGGAGTAGCTTCCTCTTAGAGTTGTTAGTGATTCTACTCTTGATTGGCACAACAAGATTTTGTGTACCTTGGAGGATTAGTTCAATTGCTTCCAACAAACTGCAAAAACAATAATGAAACAGGGGAGAATATATCAATTTCAAAAAAGGCACATAATTCCGACCTAAATCAAATATCTGATTCAAAATTATTAAGGGAATTTGACCCGAAAGTTCCTTTTAGGACAAATCACTTCCCCTCAAATTCCTCATTAAATCGAAATGACCTAGAAGTTCTTATGCATGCAGTAATATACTCCCTCCATCCCAGGAAATGGTTTACCATTTTTTGCCAGGCACGCAAATTAAGGAAATAGGTGGGAAGAAAAAATGTTGTGAGTGTAATTTGAAAATAGGATAGAGAATTAGTGAAGGAAATAGTAAATTTAAAAAGTGTTGCGAGTGTAATAGTGAATTAGGAGAGGGAATGAGCGGAGAAAATAGTAAGTGGGTATAATAGAATATTAATAAAACATTTTCATTTTAGAAAATGTGAAGTTTCAAACGGGACGCCATTTTAGGTAAAAGGTAAAGCATAAAATATTATTATATTCACTCATATATGTGAATATAATACTGCATCTATAATACATCATCGTGAAAAAGCTTCTCGGGATGATTGTTTTTTAGAACTTCCCCGGTCACTCTCCCAATTATTAAATAGTCCAAAAATAAAATTTCCCGTTCATACAGGTAAGATCAAGTTATGGCATTGAATCGCAAAATTACAAGAGAGAGAGAGAGAGAAAAGATCAAGCTATGGCATTGAATTCTACCTTGAGGAGGGATCCACGTGTCTGACAAGGCCAGGAGCGTTCGACAGCAAAACAGAGACGGAGGATTTGAGAGCAATTGAAGGAGCGGAGATGTTCTCCGATTTGGAGAGATAGCAGATGATGTCAACCATACAAATTTTTCCGATGCAGAGGCAATTGTCGTCGGAGGTGGTGGTGGAGGAATGATTGCAGGACCAGATACTGATGTGATTGTCGTCGAATGATTTGAGAGCGGACAAGGCGTCGGCGACGGTGGCGGAGATGGAGAGCGAACTTAGCGGTGGCTTGCCGAGGCAGAGGTCAGCTACCTCATATGATAATAACCGAACTGCCATACAAGTTTTTGGGAAGGGGAAAATGGAAAGAGTGAGAGAAGTGTGTGTGTGTGTGTGTGAGAGAGAGAGAGAGAGAGAGAGGGATGAAGATGGGGAATATATGGAGGCGGGTGCGGGTACGGTGGACTTTATTTGGAAGGAAGTGGTACGAAAAAAATAGTAACACTCTCGTCTCTCTATATAATGGTGTGGGGCCCATGTTATTTGGTCCCATATAGATAGGCTGGTTTTGAATGTTGCGGTGTTGCTGATTTGTATGATTTGAATTTTATTTACCCGTGACTCTTTAATTTATAGCTGTCCGAATTGTGTTATGGGATTTGGACTTTCTCTCTATACATAAAAAGAAGATAGTTGCGAATTTTTCCACATATAACAAGGGCATTTTTGTAATAATTTCAGTCACCTCATCATTAAGGGTTTTTTTTTTGGAAATGTATGATTCATGGTAATTGAAAAAAAAATATCATTAAATTAGATAAGACTGGATTGATCAAATTTGCATGCAATTCTATTGAGTGTGGATAGGTGCACGGTGTAATAGAAACAAATTTGATTAGAGTTCATAGCTTCCAACCTGGAGGTCATGGGTTCGATTCCCCCACCAGTGGTTAGAGGGAATGACATTGCCCTTCTTAGCATAGCTAGGCGCCTCTGTGAAGTGCATCAAGGGGGGAGCGGTGAAATGTGTTGATCCCCTTTTTAAGTGAAAGAGAAGGAAAAAAAAAAAAAATTTGAAATTCAAATTTTCTCTCTATCCTTTTTACTCTCTTCAACCCTCCTCTTCAATTATACACACATAGAAACACGACATCACACACACACACACATCGACATAAACGAACACACAAATAAATCTACTGTAATTGTAATGAACACCAAAGCACACACACGTAATATATCTAATTTTCTATTTTCTCTTCTTGAAACAGGTTTATTGAGAAGGCGAAATTGATAGGAGGGTATCTTCAATTAAGTCATGTGTGTGGATTCAAGATTACTTAAGCTCAGAGGTAAATTCCCTCAACTTATATGAAATTTATTTGAGTTTGATTATTTTTTTGGTTATTTTGTTTTGGCTTTTGTAATGGTGATTTTCTTGATGTAATGGGTGTGGCGGCTACGAGTGGTAATGGTGGTGGTGGCGATGATGGTGGTTGTGACGTTGGCGGCGAGTTTAGATAGTAGTTGAAAGATCAGGGAGTAATCGAAACATTTTTTATAAACATGCATGAAAAAGAGAGGGGATGATAAAGGAGAAACATATAGATTTTTTTGTAAGGTAATGAGTTTCTCCACCTACCTTTCTCTCTCTAATTCCATGGTGGTGGCCTCATGTTTCTTTTTTTTTTTTTTATACCGAGCCGACGAAAATGGTGGTTAAGGGGTGATGGATGTGGTTTTACCCATCCAAAAGATATGTTTCCAAGTTTATTTGATACTCAAAACCTTGAGAATTTAATGTATTTTGTAGTGTTTTGAAAGTACAGGGGTTGAATTGCAATTATTGAGAAAACGGAGGATTTGAGCTTATTCTGGAAATTAAGGGACCAAACTGAAATTATGAAAAATTTGGTGGAATTTGATTTTATGAAAATTCATGGACCAAAGTGAATATAGGGATAATTCAAGGACCAAGGTGCAAAAGAGAAAATTGTAGTGACTAAAGTGCGACTGTGCAATTGTTACGAGACAAATCCAAATGAATTGGGGCCAAATGCTGAGAATGGGCCAAGGCATGGTTGCAAAATGGGGCCATGGCCAAGGTTGTGGCTGACGCAATGGGCCAAGGCATGGCTGCAAAATGGGGCCATGGCCAAGGTTGTGGCTGAGGCAATGCTGAGCTGTGGCCGGCCATGAGAAATGGGCCAAGGCTTGGGCGGTCGCTGGAATGACATGGGCGGCCGCAAAACATAAAGCAATAGGTCGTATTCCTTCTGTTCAATTGGGCGGGCGCTTGGGCAAGTTGGGCGACCGCCGGCCAAGAATTTTGCAACGGAATCAAGTCCGTCACAAATCAATAAAAACGAGATTTTCAGCAGATCAGTGACGGATTTTTAGCAGAATTTTATTTTGACTAGAATTTTGATCAGATTTTGATCTTCAAAAAGGATTTCTACCTCCCTCTTATAAAAAGGATCCTAGACTAGTTTTTGAGAGCATCATATCTCTCATCTCTCATTCTCTCTCTATATTTTCTTCCTTTTATCATAGTTTAGGTTTTTATTTATTTTTGAAGATTAAATAACAAGGTTTTGATTTATTTATTTTAATGGCCATTCAAGGCTAAATTTATTTGATTCATGGGTTGAGGTAAGTAACAATTGAATCTTTATGCTAGGATTTTAATTCTTCCTATCTCTTTCTCGTTCTTGTTCTTCTCAACATTCTAAACTTTTGTTCTTGAGATCAATTGTGTTAACCTAGCAGAATATACTTTTGATATCTTGAATTTATTTCGGTATGAACCATTGCACTTGCGTGGATGATTTGTAATTAGACCATTGTTGAAAAAAAAATAGATTCAATTGAGGACCTAGCGGAAATCAAACGAATCTAGGTTCCATTGTTCTTAAGCTTTTAATTGAATTATTGAATGTTTATATTGACCTAGCGGAATTTATAAACAAGATAGAGTTATTATTGTTCTAATGTTCTTATTGACCTAGCGACCTAGCGGAATTTTTAAACAAGATAGAGTTATTATTGTTCTAATGTTCTTATTGACCTAGCGGAATGTATGAACATCTTAATCCTATATTTTTGTGAATGAACCCAAGAATGAGATTGAATCTTTTTTACATGAAATAAAAAGTATAAAGTGATAATTGTTATGATCCCCAATCCATGAATCACTTGTCTCTTGATATCTTTAATCTATTTATTTTGCTTTCTTAGTTTAATAGTTCAACCAATCAAAATCTCTTTTCCTTTGTTACTTTTTACACTAACTAAATCAATTTGTTCAACACACAAATCTCTGTGATTCGACCCTTACTTTTGTATATTGCTACTTAGGTAGCTTGTACACTTACAAGATTTTTATTATAAGAGGATTTTTCTCCATCAAGGGGGCTTTGAATTTCGCCGGTGGTTGGTCCGTGGGGCAAGAAAGATGATTCCTTTAACTTGGGTGAAGAGAAAGAAAAAGCTTTTGGATATGATTGACAAGTTTAAATGATGGTTGAGAAATAGAGCGAGAGTTTGAGGGAGAACGATGGATAGAACTAGGGAGAAATAGGGAGAGGTAGAGAGGTAGAAGATAGAAGAAGCAACCTTTCATTGAGGTTAACTTGGCTGCGACGGCGGCGGTGAAGTAGTAGGTTTTTAATGTAACCTTTGATTGAAGTTAATTTGGCGGCAGCGGCGGAGTTGAAGGTGTTTGAATGAGATAGTGAGGGTTTCATATTTATGTGGAGATTTTTTTTTAATGATGTAAAGGAAGTTAAAAGCATAAAAGTTGTTACTATATTTATGGAATGAATTTATTTTTTTTAGGTTTTGTTGAATGAGTAAATTGGGGAAGTTGAAATGAAGGCACGAGGATTTGGGAGAGTGATTATGGTCAATTGTTACCAAAATAATTAAAATTTTTGTTTATATTATTAATGGAAAGTTTATTAATAGAGAAGAAATCCTATATAAGGAGGATGGAAGGTAGTTATGTTGAATTTCAAATCAGTAATTTCTATATTTTAAGCAAAATATTTGATAAATTTGAGAATGTGCTATTGTTATTGCATAGATAATTGTCAACTTAGTAATCAAAGAAATGGATGGCGGGAAAAAAAGATTGTCATGAAAATTTAAGAAGACTGATAATGCGCATGCTTCCTTTTAATGGCTTGCATGTAATCCGTTTGTCATTTTTAGCTGCAAAAGCTTGACACGTGTTGTTTATTCTTGCCCCATTTTCAAGTTAATCTCTCATCATTCACAATTTATCCCATTACATCCTCTCACAAATTTTGAACATGATTGGTACAAGTCACTCGCCGTGCATCGCACGGGGGTACCGCTAGTTTTAATAGCTGTAGATGAGTTTTTTTTTTTTTGAACGATATAATCTATTATACAATACAAGGGAGGTTATAAGTGGTGGTTCAGATTTCAAGATAGAAAATTGATCCAACGACTGAAATTATTTTTTTTTAAAAATAAAGTTCAAATCTAATATACAATAACCGCTACAATCGATCCATAACCGCTGCGATCCAAGGGCTATTATTAATCAGTTTTAACTTTTTTTATTTTCAATCGTTGAATTTCTTTTCAATTTGTCTGATTCTACGACTGTAGATTGGCAGTTTCTATTTCAATACATACTCCCTCTATCACGAGACTTTTAGTCAAATTGCAATAATTTTAACTATTAATTTAAATAAAAAATAATAATTCTTATAAAAAGCTAAAAATCATTAGTTGTGTTAGAATAAAAAAACTTAAATTTTTATTAGAATCACTATTTATTATTCAAATTATTGATCAAAGTTACATCAATTTGACTAAAAATTTTCATTCACATGGGACGGGACGGGAGTATAATAATGTAGTAATAGTATACATAACTATTATTTGGAAATTGGGGTGTACAAAGCAAGTGGTTTTGTTGTGTGTATCGACTTTCTGACTTTTTCTCAATTTACAATTTAATTGACATGGATTTTGGTTACTTTTGTAATATACTTTTTAAAAATAAAAGTGTGTAGATATTTGCATGAAATTCTAAAAATTGTTATTGACAGTATTTCTAATGGTGAAACAATAACAATTTTTAAAATTGCATAAAAATATCTAAATTTTCATAAAATTACGATCAAAATTCGATTTAGTTGACCATTAAAGTCAAAGTGATCTAAATTTTTCGAGACGGAGGGAGTATTTTTTCGAGAGGAGTATTTGATACACGCCAATTTCCAAATAATAGTTATGTATACTATTACTACATTATTATATACATATATATATATCTATTATAATAATGCTCAGGAATAACTGCAAGATAAAGAGTGGTCATGATCTATCTTCAACCACCGTAAAGAGTGGCTGTGATTGTCTCCAGAAAAAACTTCCTATTGACTTTAGACAAAGAAGGGTCCAGATTAATCCATAACCACCCTAATCTAATGGTTATTATTAAACGATTTTATTTTTTTTAATTTCAATCATTTGATTATTTTTTAGTAACTCTAATCTAAGGGCTGACAATGAGCGGTTTCCTTTATTCATTTCTTTTTGTAATTTTTGGCAAAAACCATATTTTCATCACTGACTATAACATTTTTCAAAATGTTCTCACTGAACTTTAACATTTTTCAAAATGAAATTCGCTTAAAATTTAACGAAATCTAGCCACATTAAATATACATGATTAAAAAATTTTAAAATTATTAAATGTATTTTAATTGTGCGTCAATCAAAGTTCTAAAATTTTTATGTACATATGAAATATTTTAAATTATAATTATATTTAGTCACTTTAGTGATATTTTAGAAAAGAAGAAACAAATCGAATTGGAATGTTAGGACAGAAATAAACAACTTGAAGGTAAAAATCAGAGGTTTATCGCATAAAAGTATTCATTTCAATAACATAATTACGTTCGAATGTCTAAGGCATTAGATATTCAGTGATTATTAGTTAGCAGTGTTGTAAATGTGCATTGTACGGTTTCTTTATGAGCTTGAATCAAATATTAAGATTGTAGTTTAACAAAAAAAAAATCATTCTTTCTCCGGGTTAATAAATTTAACTATTAAGTTCAAATTAAATATTATCTCAATGATGCTACTGATGTTCGAGTGATGATATAAAAATTTAACCATACATTCAGGCAATCAACCTCTCCATCCTCCCTATCGCGTAATACGTTATACACTTTTATAGAACCGATCAAATTCATACTATCACCGTGCCATTGGCATAGGTAAGAGTACTATACAATATAAATTATGATACATTAGACTGTATTGTAGTTCGACAATATGTGACTTAATAATATGCATATTGTATCTTATAGAGATGGCAACGGGGCGGGTTCTTCATTTTCCAAACCCGCCCCTATAGTGATCTACCATTGCCCGAACCTGCCCCGCCTCGCCCCGAGTTATGCGTTACCTGAGTCCGCCCCGTTTTACCCGCCCCGATAGTTACATGATTACATCTCCGGTTTTCCCAGATTACATCTCTCAACTTTCTCCCTTACACATCTCAATAAATTTCTTCATACAAACATGGAAAATGGCACAAATGTTGGTCGAACGACGCAACGAGTCTCAACCAAAATTATTGAATTACATATTTATTTATGAATTAAGTAAATCTAGAGATAGATAAATGGAATTAGGGGATAGAAAGTGAAGTACCTAGAGATGGCAATGGTAAAGGCGAAGGCGATGGCTCATGGCTGCGGGGGAATGACGACTTGCGGGATGCGGTGGGGTGCGGCGCTAACTGGTTAGTGGGAAATGGGAAGTGAAAACTGGGAGAGAAGAGGAAAGGAAAGGAATTGGGAGAGGAAGTAAGGAACGGGAAACCCTAAAAGTCGTAGAGTTAGGTAAGAGTATTTTAGTAATTTTCTAGGTAATCGGGGCAGGTTCGGGGTCGGGGCGGGTAAACCCAAACCTTCTAGTTAATTGGGGCGGGTAAACCCGAACCCTCCAAAAACCCGACGAATTTTCAATTTTGAATTCCAAACCCGGTTTATTAGAGGCGAGTCTTTTCGAGTTCGGGTTTTTTTCTATCCCTAGTATCTTACACATCATTCTCTCCCTTTAGACGCGATAATTTGGTCCAAACATGCATGTGTACATTATACTTGAGTAGTATAATTTTTTTAGAATTACATAAAACAATGGATCATATTTCTTAATAACGGTAGCTATGGAACTTGTTGTGAAGTGGTGGGTGAGTTGGGGTTTGACCTACAGTATAAATTTTTTAATGGTATTTTAAATAATGTATTGTATTTATTTATTAATAAAAATAAATGTTACATTTGATATTTATAGGTGATTTCTCATAATAGATAAGCAGAATTCTGTCGCACCCTATAAAAGAAAAGTTGCTGACAAGGAGAAAGATCATCCCATGTGAACTGTTGCTGGCATTGACGTTGGATTACTTAGATCTATCCTGCTTGGGGACCAAGGATTTGATTTAGTACCACTATATGTTAATACAATGTTAAAAAAAAAAAAAAAGACATTTTTAATATTCTTAGTGTAAGTTTTATATGGAGTAATAAAAAATTTACTTCACAATTTAGTACAAAAATGCACTTTTATATTAATTCAAAATATTTTACTTTTGATAGCAGGCTTTCGCATCGCATTGTCTGATTATTGTCTGATTTGAAGTGGTGAAGCGTTTGTGACTGTTGCGGTTCCGCGTCCTTGGGACCCTCCTTCTCTTTTACTTGTTTACCGCCAAAATAAGGTAATGTACCAAAAAGAAAAAGAAAAAATTAAGGTTGTTACGGAAAATTTGCTTCTCAATTGCAGAAACGATCCGAATTTAAAATTGAGATAACTTTCTATAACATTAGTGTAAAATGTCTCTGTAGATAATTTTTGGTTAGGCATCAAAGATTTGAATGAAAATTTATTTGTGATGATGCCAAAATCGTCAAAACAGCCCAAATCCAAGCGATGGTTGCTCCGGTGATTGCAAGGCCTGAAAATAAGAGAAAACACGTAAACTAAGCCGGGGCGGATCCGGCTAAAGGCCCTCCGGCGTGAGAGTAAGTTCACGGTTTGTATATGAGAAAACAAATGGACAGAGTTTTCCCAATGTAAAAAGTGACGTACCTAATAATGAGCCATGGGGCTTGTATTTATAAGGATGGATGGATAGAATCCATGTTAAAATAAACTTGTAAAGAGATAAGATGTAATCCTAAGAGAATTACATCTGTTAAGGAGTCATTGTTTGACTTGGATTGGTGTAGCTGATTACAATCTGGATTGAATCATGAATGTGTAATCCTTGTTGTATAAGGATTGTATGTTCTGTAACCGGAACACCGAGGAACACAAATGTTTTACCTCGGCCTTAACAAATAGACCGAGGTAAATGATTCTGCTTCCTCGTCATTTGGAGATTGGCCGGTACGGAGATATGCCGAGGTAAATGATTTATTTTCCTCGTCGCATGGTGGAGAATGCCTAGGTAAGAACTTTAGTTTCCTCGTCTCTTCGCATAACGGCCCAAACATGTTGACATAAGGCTGAGATAAACGCTCCTCGTCATATAAGGAAGACCTTACTCGGCCACGATACTTGGTTATTTAGATAATATTCGTGGCCCAATTCAATTAGGCCCGGCTTGAGCAAACCCATATTCGTATCTCGGTTTATCTTGTTCGGTGGCCCCAGGCTTTCTAGCTCGGATTAGGACGAGTAGAAAGTCATCTCGTCCTCGTCATATGGAATACGAACGGGTTTGACACGTGTCCTCGGCGTCGCTTCATATAAGCGACGGTTGCCATTGCAGGGCCCCCAGTCTTGTCACGCCTTGAAACCGTCAATTCGCATTTAATTCATGGGGCGCCGGACCGGAATGTTAACTTTACCCATGGGTTTAACCCGATTGAGGGGTATAAAAAGCTAAATCCTTCTCATTTTACTCTTTACAAACCCCAAATACTCGAGAGCAATTGCCAAGGTTCAGGCGACAGTAATTCCGGTGACCTTGATCTTGTTCGAACCCAGTTTCCGGCGAGCTAGCTTTCTGTTGTGATTCCATCAATCTCTTCAAACTCAGGTATGAAATTTCTCCCCTTTTGTGCATTTTGAATCTGATTTCCATCTTCTTAGGGTTTGTTGGGAAGAATCTTGAACACACCAAGAACAAAGTAAACCTCCCTTGTTAAAGAATGAAGCTTTTCTTCAAAACTTCAAACTTTTGATTTTTATTGTATTTTATATGGACTTTCTTGAATATTGAATGAACTCCCCTTTCATTTTTGATTCCCCTTAGAAATGGCTCGTTCTTGGGACCATTCTCCCCGATTCCGTTATGGATATCATACTGGAAATCTGAGGGTCTATCGTAGAGAGAGAGGTCCGTATGGTTGATGCTCACTACGGATGATGTAAGCAAGCGGTTGAGAGGTTATGGTCGAACTCGTCTATTCCTCCAATACCCCGACTCCACAAGAATAGATAGGATTGAGTCCAGTTCACCCAACATTATAGTTTTTGAGGATAGGGCTGAGATGATGGAGCACATCGATCGCATTCTACCGGGCCTCGATCGCGAAATGCGTGAGTGCTGAGAGGTACGGCTCCCTCCTCGGCCTTATTAAATGACGAGGAGGGGAATCTCCCTTCCCCGTCCTAAATCAGTCATGGACGAGGTCACTAATTTTGTCTCCTCGTCTTTATGCAGATATGACGGGAAGAGAAGGAGAACCCTCCTCGTCTACTCGAATAGTTGATGCTTTCATGGATGAAGCACAAACTGATAGCCGCTTGGCCCGAAGAAGAGGAGGCCGGGGACGAGGAGGCCAAGGATTAGGACAAAGACAAGAGAGGACCCCAAGAGCCGGGGATCCCATGCTTTGGAAAAAGTTGTACTCCAAGTACGGGGTAGACAAAGCTGAGTACAGGCTAACTTATATGGGCCATATGGAGCTGAAGACAAAGAAGGAAGAGGACAACTTTTACTATAATCAAGACTTTTTCCACTTCTACTTCAAACAATTCCAACAAGGACTTCGCCTTCCCCTGGATCCTTTCATCTGCGAATTTTTAGACGATGTGAGGGCAGTGCCGGCCATGCTAGGAGCTAATGGTACCAGGGTTCTCGTCAGCTTCATCGTCTTTTGCCGTAGCTTATGGTACGATCCAACCATGGGAGCCTTTAGACATTTCTACCATGTTCAATTTGTCAAGGAGAGTTGGCTCCTCGTCATTAAGAGTGCGTCTAAGAAACCGAAGCTGCTCCTCCCTATGTCTAGCAAAGTGGCTGGTTGGGATAACCATGTTATAAGGGTTGAGAGCCGCCAAGGATGGGAGTTCCAGTCTCCTTGTAAAGGTCCAACTTCTTCCTTCCCCGTCCAACAATATGAATGGACCAAGGACTTGATTAAACGCCTAGAAGAATTTGCCGAGGTGGGGGTCCTCGATTGGTCAGTGGTTGAGTCCTCGGACCACTATTACATACAGGCGGGTTTGATGCCGGGGAAGAAGGATGGGGTATCTCCCCTTGTCATCGTAAAGAGGGGGAGACGCTTCAATGACTGGACAATTCACCCCGACTTAGTGTTCCATGAGGATTGCATTACGTGCAAGACTGAACGTCCCCGGGACCAATGTTTGAAAGCCATCGACATAGTTGGACGTAAATGTTTCTTTTTTACTTGGTACTTTTTAAATGCTTGTTACCTCTGCCCGTATTTAACTCTTTCCTCGTCCTTGCAGATCTAACCGCCGAGGAAGAGGAAGCTATAGCCATGGAGAGACTAAGTCCCCAAGAGCTAGTGAAGAGGAAGAGGAGGCTGAGCAAGAAGGCTGCCTTGGTAGAAAGGAGGGAGGATGCTAATGCTCGTAATCTCATCCTCAATGTTCAGGATGACCAACCCCTTCCCCTTAAATTACACGGGGAAGTAAATGCCGAGGAATCGGCTGCTGACGAACAAACCAATCCATCAACTGCAGAGGGGCATAGCCTCCATGTTGATGCCGAGGAAGAGGTTGGAGCCGAGGAACCGACTCGTCCAAAGGAGATCAGGCTCCAAGAGAACCCCAGCTGGCAGCGCCGAGGAGCCTGCAGCTAAACGGGCAAGTGTCAGTGGGGCCCCCAATGTTGAGGCTCCCCTCCCTTGACCATTCAAAACATAAAGACCGTTGAAGAGGCCGACGAGGCGGCAAGAGCATGTCCATCAATGTTCCCCGTCTTAAGGGACTTCCTTTGTTGGCTAGGGAGGGACCCTTAGTAAGATTGGGCCGAGCTCCCATTCAAAGGGCTATGGACGAGGATGCCTACGAGGCATTTTGTAAAGAGGCTCACAACGAAGATACCTTGCTCTGCCACAAGGGACTCTTGATTGCTGAGGTAAATGTTGGTCCTTTTCTTGTTTACTGCCCTTGATATTTGCTTATCTTTCTAATAACGATTTCTCTTTCAGCTGGCTTCTGTCACGGCGTACGAGAATGTACTAGCCAAGAAGAAGACAAGGCGCCTGAATGAGGCCAAGGCTGCCCAAGCGAAGAGTGAAAATGATAAGGCTTCCTTGACTAAGCTTTTAAAGGTCAAGGACTCTGAACTTGTGGCAGCCAAGGCCAAGGTGGAGGCCGAAGTGAAAAGGGCCGAGGAAGAGAAGGCCAAGGCCGAGGAACATCTCCGGCGTAAGGAAGAAGAGCTTACCCAGGCAAAGGCTGATAAGGCCGAGCTTCAAACCAAGGCCGATGAAGCTGAGGCCAAATGCCGGGGATTAGAAGCTACCCTCCCAGCTAGGGAGGAAGAGGCCGTTGCTCGGTTTAAGGAGAGCTCGGCCTTCAAGGAATTGATGATGGCCAGCTCGGCCTTCAGAGAGGCCGTGGATGAGCAGACGGCCACTATGTTCGAAGATGGCTATCTTCATTTGGCCCGGAGCATTTTGGCTGATCCTTCCACCTGATCTGGACATTAATAAGGTTGCACGGCTAATTTGCGAGGATCAATATGCTTTGAGGAAGTCGGGGCTCTCCATCACTTGGTCCCCTATTCTGTGAAAGCAACTTGGGCGATGGGCGCCAAGGATGCTCACGCTTGCGAGGAAGTGTGGAGGCCGGCCTCTGTTGTCCCCGGCAATATCAAAGACACAGTGGAGGCGATCCGGGGCCGAAGAGCCCGAGGTCATAGAAGCCGAGGTGGAAGGAGGGACCGAGGAAAATAATGCCTTCACTGAACAAACGGTCCTTCCTCCCCCCGGCACTATCACTGAAGACTGGCTGGACAAGCCTTTTGATGACATGCATCAGTCTTAGGATAGCTTTTTTCTTTGTTCTGTAATAGATGGTAGGACCTTTGTAATTTTTTAAATATCAATGAAAATCCTTTTGTCATGATTCGTGTAATTTCCATAACTTGCTCATATTTTTGTATGCTAGGCCGAGGCACTAGACTTAAGAAGTCGGGATCCCAGGAAGGTTCCTTGCTCCCAAATGTTGGGCAAAGTGATTAGGCCGAGGAAATACTCCTCGGCTTTAACTATGCTCTTTAGTTATTTAGGCCGAGGAAGGTTTCCTTGGCTGTAAAGTGTTGTAATCCTGAATCAGAGTTGACTCATGGTAGGAGGTTTGTCAAGCCATTAGGCCGAGGAAAGTCCTCGGTCTTGGCTGTTAGTCTCCTAAGTCAAGGTGGACCCTAGACAGGATGTGTTGTAAGCCATCAGGCCAAGGAGGTCCCTTGGTCTTGGCTGTTTGGTATCCTGAGTCAAGGTGGACCCTTGACAGGATGTGTTGTAAGCCATCAGGCCAAGGAGGTCCCTTGGTCTTGGCTGTTTGGTATCCTGAGTCAAGGTGGACCCTTGACAGGATGTGTTGTAAGCCATCAGGCCAAGGAGGTCCCTTGGTCTTGGCTGTTTGGTATCCTGAGTCAAGGTGGACCCTTGACAGGATGTGTTGTACAGAAGAGTCGGGGATGCAGTCCTCATCTTCTGATGTCTGTATGAAGAGTTGATAGTTGCTTTGCACGCTGGAAGAGACTGTTTTCATAAAACTGAAATGCGATTACAACTAACTGCAAACCTATCAACTAATCAAAACTAAAAGACAGGAAATAAGAAACTAATCTACTGTAAGATAAACTAGACTAGTGATAGTATTTTCTAAGGTTGTCGGAGTGCCAGGGATGCTTGAGGTCCTTCCCCTCCTTGGTCTTCAATCTGTAGGTCCCTTCACGAATGACTTGAGTGATGATATAAGGACCTTCCCAATTTGGGGAGAGCTTGTTCTGTTCTGTCTTTCGTCCAGTAGCTTCAATTTTTCTGAGTACCCAATCGCCTACTTGGAATACTCTTCTGATGACCCTCTTATCATGATACGCCTTGGTCCTTTGTTTGTAATTCACCATCCTCATACGTGCGGCTAGTCGTTTCTCATCTATCGGGTCCAGTCCAGGAGCCTATTGACCTTGTTGACTTGCTCATCGTAATGGGAATTTCTCACCGTAGGGATGGCCATCTCCGCTGGTGCCATAGCCTCGGAACCGAAGGTTAGTGCGAATGGGGTTTCCCCGGTTGGCCCCCGGGTGGTTGTGCGAACAGCCCATAAGGCTAGGGAAGTTCGTCCGACCATCTACCTTCGCGTCCTTCAAGGTTCTTGGTGAGGGCGGTTAGGACCAGTTTGTTTACTGCTTCTGCTCGGCCATTGCCTTGTGGTCTGCTGACTGAACATTTTGCATGGCGGACTTTTACTCTTCCCAACTCTGTAGTGAATGCTGTGGAGAATTGCAGTCCATGATCGAGACAATTGTATGTGGAAGGCCGAATCTGCACCGGATGTTGTCATGGACAAAGTTGATCGCGTTCTCTTCTCGTTATCTTGGCTAATGCCTTGGCTTCTATCCACTTGGAGAAGTAATCAACAGCTACTATCACGTACTTGCAATTACTACGGGCGGGAGGGAAGGGTCCGATGATATCGATCCCCCACATATCAAACGGCCACGTAGGTATTACAAGTGTTTGCTCAACTGCCGGTAGTCTAGGAATGTCAGAGAACCTTTGGCACTTGTCACATTTTCGAACATAGGCGTGCGCGTCTTCCCTCGGGTTTGGACGATAGTACCACTAGTGATATGGTTTTATCGGCTAAGGTTACGGCCCCCGGTGTCCACCGCAAATACCTTCATGTACTTCTGCCAAGAGGTTCTCAACTTCCTTGGGATAGACACACCTTAGCAGGGGCTTTGTGAAAGATCTTCGGTAGAGGACTCCATTCATCACCATGAACCTTGGGGACCTCTTTTTGATAAGCTTAGCTCGAACCTCATCTTCTGGTAGTTTTTCCTTCTCAATGTATTCAATGTAATCATCGATACAGCATCTATCTTCTCCATCTAGGAGCATGATTTGTAGTCTTTCGTATGCAGGTTCCTCAGCATAAACCACGTAAGGACTGGTCTTAGAGACATCCATGGTAGCCAATTTGGAAAGAACGTCTGCGACTTGGTTATCTTCCCTGCCGATTTGTTTGAGCTCGAAAAATTCCATCTTCTTCGTCATATCTAGGACCAGGTCTCTATACTTGGCAAGGGTGGGGTCTTGGGTATTATACTCTCCCTTTACTTGTTTGACAACGAGTTGGGAGTCGCAGAAGGCCGCCGCCTAGTCGCTCCATAGAAGGAGGCTAATTCAATGTCAAATATTAGAGCTTCATATTCCGCTTGATTATTGGAGGCGAGGGAACTTGAAACGGATGGCGTCTTGCGTAGTATATTCTCCTTAGGGCTTGCTAGCACAATTCCAGCTCCGCTTTTGTCCTTGGTGGCGATCCGTCCGTATACGGGATCCAACGGTTGGATGGGAGTTCAATGGGAGAGTCTTTATCCTCGGTGCGTTTTGCTTCCTAGAGGTGGGGAGATGCTCACCCATAAAGGCGATCTCGACCATGAAGTCAACCAAAGGCTGTGCCGGGAGGGTCTTCCTTGGTTGGTAAGTGATATCGAACTCGGTGAGAGCGATGGACCCGATTAAGGAGACGCCGGAGCCGTCCAACTTATGTAGTATCTTCTTGATGGTTCATTTGTGTACACGGTGATAGGATGTGCGAGAAAAATAAGCACGTAGCTTCCTTGATGCAATGACTAGTGCGTACGCTATCTTCTCCACATTGAAGTATCTCTTTCCACGTCGAGATAGTGCCTTAGAGACATAGTAGACGAGGCTTTTGAATTCCTTCATCATTTCGAACTAGGACAGTGCGACGGCGTGATCGGTGGCGGCTAGGAAGACGTACGGCATCTCACCGGTAGTCGGACTGCTAAGCAAGGGAGGGGAACCCAGTACTCCTTCAACCGGAGGAATGCCCTGAGCATTCGGGAGTCCGGGAGAAGCTCTTGGTACCCTTCAATACCTTGAAGAAAGGCGGTGACTTTTCGGCGGATTTGGCAATGAATCTTCCAAGGGTGCGATTCTTCCATTAAGTCTTTGAACCTCCTTGATGGTGGTAGGTTCCTTCATGTCAACGAGCGCCTTGATTTTTCGGGGTTTGCTTCAATCCCCCTTTGTGATACCATGAAGCCTAGGAACTTTCCATTTGTTACTCCAAACACGCACTTGCTCGGATTTAGCTTCATGTTATTAGCTCGGAGGTTGTGGATTGTCTCTTGCAGTCGGGAACGTGGCTGCCTTCCTTGGTCTTTATGACCATGTCATCAATATAAGCTTCCATGTTGCGAACTATTTGGCTTGCAAAAACTCGATTCACCATTCATTTGGTATGTAGCACCCGCGTTGCTTGAGCCCAAAAGGCATCATGATGTAACAGCAATTACCCCAGGTGTTTGGAAGGCCGTCTTCTCAATGTCCTCTTCCGCCATTTTTATCGATGATAGCTTTGAATAGGCATCTAGGAAAGCGAGAGTTTGATGTCCGGCGATAGAATCAACCAATTTGTCAATTCTAGGAAGAGGATAGCTATCCTTGGGGGCGGGCTTTGTTTAGATCGGTAAAGTCTATGCACATGCGCCATTTCCCATTTTGCTTCTTCACCATAACTACATTGGCCCACCAAACGGGGTACTTAACTTCACGAATTATTCCGGCACTAAGTAGTTTTACGCACTTCTTCTTTTATAGCTTCCTCCTTATCCCTTGCAAAATTTCTTCTTGTATGCGGGAGATAGTCTTTGCCAAAGGATCAACTTCAAGGCGGTGGAGAGCTACTTCTTCATTGATCCCCTCATATCTTCGACTCTCCAAGCAAAGACATCGAGGCTGTTTTTAAGAGGAGATGATTTTTCCTTTCTCTTACGGGAGATAGTTGGCCCCGAGCTTGATTTTTTGTTCAGGATAATCTGGGTTGATGACTATCTCTTCCAGTTCGTCAACAGGCTTCATTTCAAGACCGTCACGGAATTCTAGAGACTCGATGATGATTTCTCTAATTCTTCTCCCTTCATTGTCATTCACGTTGAGGCCCTCTTCCTCCATGAGTTTATCAACATCTGGGAGACTGACCTTCTCTAGGTCGTGGTTGGCCCCCGAGTTCTGGCCGTTGAAGAGAACAGGGTCTTCTTCTGATACGGACTGAATTATGCCTAGGTCATCTGCAATTTCTTGGACCATAGGGTCTTCCTCAGGTACAGATAGGAATATGCCTTGGTCATCTGCAATTTCTTGGACCATAGGCTCTTCCTCCTCCGTGGGCACTTCACGAATATAGCTCATTCTGGAGCTAGTTTCGGTGGTTTTCTGAGACTTAGAGATCTTAATATTTTCCTCGGGGGTATCTATCTCTACACTCTTGGATTTCTTTCTGCTCTTCACGACATGTTCCAAGAAGTCCTTGGGGGTGGCCCTCACGCATCCAATCCCTGCCCGGGTGGGGAATTTAACTCGTTGGTGGGGAAGTGAGGCCACCAGCCCAAGTTTGGCTTGACTTGGAATGCCTATGATTGCATGGTAATCACTAGTCAAATCCATGACTACAAAATTGACTGTGGCTTTGGCTAGGAAGGGATGATCACCGACTTCGAGTTCTAGCTCCACAGTTCCCTTGGCTCCAACTTTGTGGTTGGTGAATCCTTCTAGCCTTCCATGGTAGGGTTCCAACATGGTGTCTTTCAAGCCCATCTGTTGGAAGGCTGAGTAATACAGGATGTCACGAGAGGCCCCCGTGTCAACAAGAAGTCTTTCGGATTCAACGTTGTCTATTCGACCCTTTATCACCAAGGGTTGTTCACGAGCTGCTCGGCTTCCAGCTAACTCATTAGGAGAGAAACTAATGACCTCTTCCGCTTTATGGATCCAGGCAGGGACATGGTACACTTTGCTCAGCTCGTGGATTTGGTCCCTTAGTTTTCTGGTAGACGTTACCTCTTCCCGTATCACATGCAACTTGGCTCTAGGAGGCCTTCGGTCTTCCTCCTCGCTTTTGTCGTCATCTTCACTTTCCTCTTCCTTCCGCTTCCGCTTGTTATCTTTTTTCATAACATAACGGTCTAACTTTCCCTCGTCGACCCATTTTTGGATTATTTTCTTGAGGGCCCAACAACCATCAGTGGTGTGCCCGTTATCTTTGTGAAAATCACAGTATTTGTTCATGTTACGAGGGAATTTTGGCTTGTCGGTCATTGGTTGAGGTGGAGGAAGGTTGACCAGCTGCATGATTTCAGAAATGGGTTTAGTAAGAGGAGTGAACTCAAGCTTCTCCGTACTCCTTGTTTTGTTTTTCCCTTTGGATCCCTTGCCGTTTCCATTGCTATTCTGGCGGTTTCCTGTCGCCTCTGTTTCTGTCTTGTCAGCTCCCCTCTTCTTTGTTTTATCCTCAGCCATGGAAATGGCATAAGCTACCTTGTATAGCTCGGACTTTGTTTGAGGTTCCCTGGCTGAGAGTTCATAAACGAGGGGACCAGATTTTAAGCCAGAATTGAAACAAACAATAACTTCCCTGTCAGTGAGGCTTTCTTCAACCTGGTCCGCCATTTTTCGGAACCGATTATAATAGCTGAGGGTGGTCTCTCCCTTTCCCTGCTCAATGTTGGCTAAGTCAGCCAGTCTTATCTTCCTCTTACCAGCAGTAGCAAAGTGGTCCAAGAACATTCTCCTCATGCCTCTCCCGGCGATCGATGCTACCTCTTTTAAGCTCACGGAACCGGGTCAAAGCCATTCGGAGAAGGTGCTAGCGAAAGCTTTACGAAGCGGAGTCATCAGCAGTGGTGAGGAGATTCATAGTTTGTTCAAAACTCTGCACATGGTCTTTTGCATCAGTAGTGCCATTGTATTTTTCAAAATTAGGAAGCTTGAGGTGGGGATTAGGTGGAGCTGCAGTTATCCTTAAAGAGAACGGACGTGTTGCCCAGTCGTAATCATCGTCATTAAACTTCTTTCCCCTCTCCATGTCATCCAGTCTTTGCTTCAACAGCTCCCATTGCTTGGTTTCCACTCCCTTGTCACTGCTTGAGCGGGTGCTTCGTTGGGAGCTTCTGACGGATTTATCCTTGGGGCGATCGTTCACCCTACTGTGCTCCGCGTCATGTCGGTGGCTATCCCGTTTGGAAGGAGCTCTATCACGCCTTAATTCCAGGTCTTGACCGCCAAGTATCATTCTGTACGGCTCTGGTGTCCTTGGTCTTGCAAATTCTCGATGCCGAGGACGAGGAGAATCCGGTCGACGAGGTCGAGGAGAATTTGGTTGACGAGATCGAGGTGGCGTGGGACGTTTAGATGCCATGACAAGACGGGCAGGAGATAGTCGTCTGTTCAAGCTGAGTCTCGTTCTTAGGTCCCTGGAATTTACTTCCTCTTCCCTAGGAGTTAAGTGGCTTCTCAAGTCGACCACTGGGGCTCTCTGCTTACTGTTGTGCCGAGGATGAGGAGAATCCCGAGGGGCTGGCATTGGTAGATCCTTAGTCTTGAGGGGAGGAGGTTGTTGCTCATCCTGTCCCTTTTCAAGGGGGTTTCCCACAGATGGCCTAATAAATTCAGCCATGGAATGCTCTGGATCTAATTGCAAGAGAGCAACCTGTGTTTCATACATTCTTTGTAATGTCTCCATTTGCTTATGCAACAAAGAGCGTCGGTCAATGGGTTGACTTCCTCCAGCTTGACCGGCGTCGGCATTCTTTGTTTTCTTCCTTCCCACTTGCTTTCCACGAGCACGAGTGGGACGAGGAAGCTCAGCGCCTTCTCCCTCGGCATTCACCTGACCCTTGGAACGAAGGGTCATGGAGAGGGGAGGAGGGCATCTGGCTGAGTAGAGAGGAGGAGGAGGAGCGGTTCCTCGGCTCCTGTGTTCGCTCCATTCACCTGGGTTGGGTCCTCAGCCGTAACACTTGTAAACTGTCCGTCCATTGTAAGCCAACAGCAAATTACCAAGTGTAAATTTTCCAAAAATCACAATTTCCAATAGATCCAAATTTCTGGCCAAAATTAGGGCAAATTTTGACCCCAAACCAACAGCCAATTGCGATTTTTCCAACACAAAAATTTCAGGCCAGAAAATTCGCTTCAGATGCGAACAGGCGGATTACGGCCAAATTTTTGCAGAATCCGGCGGTAATTAGAACAGAACTCAAACAGTTCAGAAATTTCGTTCAATCAGTAGAAAAATTCCGGCAAGAAATTTGGCTTTTAGCGAACGTTTTCCAGGCCAAACAAAGGGTGTTTGAATCGATTTCCCGGCAATGGAACCAATTGATGATGCCAAAATCGTCAAAACAGCCCAAATCCAAGCGATGGTTGCTCCGGTGATTGCAAGGCCTGAAAATAAGAGAAAACACGTAAACTAAGCCGGGGCGGATCCGGCTAAAGGCCCTCCGGCGTGAGAGTAAGTTCACGGTTTGTATATGAGAAAATAAATGGACAGAGTTTTCCCAATGTAAAAAGTGACGTACCTAATAATGAGCCATGGGGCTTGTATTTATAAGGATGGATTGATAGAATCCATGTTGAAATAAACTTGTAAAGAGATAAGATGTAATCCTAAGAGAATTACATACATTAAGGAGTCATTGTTTGACTTGGATTGGTGTAGGCGGATTACAATGCTGGATTGAATCATGAATGTGTAATCCTTGTTGTATAAGGATTGTATGTTACAGAACCTAGGAACACCGAGGAACACAAATGTTTTACCTCGGCCTTAACAAATAGACCGAGGTAAATGATTCTGCTTCCTCGTCATTTGGAGATTGGCCGGTACGGAGATATGCCGAGGTAAATGATTTATTTTCCTCGTCATGGTGGAGAATGCCTAGGTAAGAACTTTAGTTTCCTCGTCTCTTGCTGCATAACGGCCCAAACATGTTGACATAAGGCTGAGATAAACGCTCCTCGTCATATAAGGAAGACCTTACTCGGCCCTGATACTTGGTTATTTAGATAATATTCGTGGCCCAATTCAATTAGGCCCAGCTTGAGCAAACCCATATTCGTATCTCGGTTTATACTGTTCAATTTGGGAAAGGACTTGAAAGGCTTAGGGGAAGGACTTAAATTTTTCTTAATTTTAATTTTTTATGTTGTATGTTACATTATGTAATCTTTTAATTTCAATTGTCTTTGTAGATAATTTTCATATTATATATTCTATAATAAGATGTTATTAACTTATCATATTTAAAAAAACTATTAAATAATAATTATATTAATAAAAGAGGCATTTACAAAAAACTACTTTAGAAAGATGAAAATTAAAAAAAAAAAAAAAAAAAAAAAAAAAACCACATAAGTTCGAAATTACAAAAAAAACTTTTTTTTTTTTGGATTTTTTTTAGCAGTTGTTGACCAAAACTGATAACTGAAATTATTAGTTGTTGGCCAAAACTGATAATTTCAGTTATCAGTTGTTTAAATAACTGATAACTGAAATTATCAGTTGTTTGAAGCACAAATTACTCTTCAACAAGTGATAATTTTAGTTATCAGTTGTTTAAATAACTGATAACTGAAATTATCAGTTGTTGACCAAAACTGATAACTGAAATTATCAGTTGTTGATCAAAACTGGAAAAAAAAATTCTCAAAAAAAAAAAAAGTTTTTTTGTAAAAAAAAAGTATTTTTTTGTAATTTTCCAACTTACATGTTTTATTTTTTTTTGTAAATATCATCTTTTTGAGTAAATTTTTTGTAATAAACCCATAATAAAATAATATGAATAATGATAATAATTGTTATACATGTGAGTAGGAAAAATAAAATATAATGGGATATAGTAAAAAATATGAGAGAGAAATTGATAACTTAACTCACCACTGTGGATAAAATGGTGTGAAGTTGTGGTTATTGATAACTGATGATGTGTAGCTGATGTGAAAGATAAAGAAGCTGATAACTTAAGTCACCACTGCGAATGGATAAATGTGATATAAAACCCATTTGATTCTTTCTATTATTTGGATTCCATATGTAGAGCTTGAGATTGAAGTTGCCAAAACACATCATAAATTACAATAATTCTTTCCTTGTGTAATTTTGTTCCATTAATCAACAAACTTTTTACTTTAACTAGTCTAACACCCGTGCGTTAAACGCACGGCCATAAAATTTGGACAAATAACAGAAACTAAATTAAAAGAGTAACTAGTAGTATAAAGGTTAATTTAGATAAATATTTTTTAAATAAAAGATATTCAACAAAAATATATAATGACATTGAAACTTTTTCCATTCTATTAATTGGTTTATTGTTGAAAGGAGAAATAATAAATAATGAGAATATTGGTATTTTAATCATGAAGTTGGTATAATAATTAATAACTATGTTTCTTACAACTTGTGAAAAATTTAAAAGTGACAAATATTTCAAACCAGAGGGAGTATACTATATAATTATTAAATTTTAAAAAATCTTATAAGAACTATAATAATTTTAAATTAATTGTTTCCACCAGACATACTATACATATTGGATTGAGACAAACTAAAGCGAAATGTATACTGCTCTATGGAAAGTACATCGAGCTTTTACATACAAAACATCAAATACTTATATCCGTCTATATTTCATAAATATGTTTACATATAAAGGACCTGTTTCCTCGTATCTTTCATTCATAATCATCTATGTCCAACGCGATGGGTCTATGTTGACACCCATGTCCAAAAATTATAGTAGAATTGGTGTTTTTTTTTCCTTAATTTTTTTATAAACTTGTAACTTGTATTCGTGCTCTAATTAAATGGATTGACTAACATGAAGCATAATGGAGTAGTCGGAGTAATTGGATATTAATCACACATCGTCTAGAAAGTAGGAATTGAAGCGCTAGGAAATGGAGCAGTATATATTGAGAGGCATTAGCATTTGAAAATCAATAGGGATATTAATCTCACATCGTCTAGGAATTAAAATGCTAGAAAATGGAGTAGTATATATTGAGAGGTCTTAGCATTTGAATCCCAATAGGGATATTAATCCCACATCGTCTAATAATTGAAATGCTAGTAAATGGAGTAGTATATATTGAGAGGTCTAAGCATTTGAAAATCAAATGGTATATTAATCTCACATCGTCTAGAAATTGAAATGCTAAGAAATGGAGTAGTATATAAGGAGTGTGTTTAGTAAATGACATTAGAGAGAATGAACCTAGCCTTTATTTAGTTTAGGTTCTAGTTTGAGCGAGAAAATGGGGGGTGTATTAAAGTGCTTTGCACTTCAGCCTTTATATTGTTATAGATTTCTCATAAAATGGATCAAGTGGAAAGTAATATTAACAACATATAATAAATTGGGTATGAACTGAAAATACAAGCAACTTATCATAATAAATGCAAATTATCAATATCAACCCAACCTATCACACACTAAAGTATGGAATCTAGAACATAAATTATATTTTTTCGTTTTTTCATTTAATCTATGTTTGACAGATCAACCAACGTGGTTTATAGTTGAACTCCTCCATGGCTAGTTTTTTGTAATAGAAATATAAAATTATATTGCAACTTATTACTTGCTCCTTTAATTTAATTATAGATTGATTGTACCTTTACGTACAAGTCTTCTTGATAATATAAAGTTGATATTCGGTTCTATATAGTATAAAAAAAAAGCTCTTTTTGTCTTTGTCTTGTTGTTTGAGTTCAACTTTCGTATTCTCTTCTCCCGAAATAATTTTTCTATTTTTTATTCTCTTTAACATCTATTTTTTTGGCTTTAACATATAACATTTTATAAGCAATAATTTTAGTTGATTTAATTATTCTAATAAAAATTTAAAATTTGTTATTATGAAATATGATACTTATTACTATGAAAGTAGTATTATATTTGATTATTTTTTATCATATTTAAATATCATGGTCTTCTTATTAAATTGACTAGAGATGTTGACAAAGCATCAATATTTCAGCCAACGCTGCGAGTGAATGCATGCCTATAATTCCCATCTGTCAATTAGAATTTTTCGCAACTTCTCTTTATTTAAACTCATCATTTTCTCGCTCTAATTGTTGTTTTCAAGTGACAAAATATAATTAAAGGAAAAATAATATTATATAGACAAAGTTATTATAAAATGTGTTTCGGCCTCTAACTGTTGTTTTCAAGTGGTAGAAAATACTCGTATAAAAGGAAAATGCAATAATAACGTGTGGGCCACCAGATTTTCTCGCATAGCTCACTCAAATCTTTGACCTTTCGTATATAAACAAACATCAAGTATGCCTTAAGCTGGATCTCTATAACAGTTTATGCGGCCGAATAACTGATAAATGACTATTTTATAGTCATTTATAGTATTTTTATTATATTATTTACTTTAAATTTAATGTCAATTAAGCTTATTTTATTTATATCTTCGATTTTACGCTTGATTGATATTTTATGTAAATATACAGGTTTTAGGTTCATATTTTAAAGTACAAGAGGCTTTGAGTAAAGCTATGAAAATAGAGGGGTCAAAATGGAAAATTTCAGAAGTCACTCCAAAGCGGCTGCTGCTCGGCTGAGCACTTCCTTGACTCGGCTAGGGGTGAGCACGGATCGGTTTGGATCGGTTTTAGGATAAAACCGACACCAAACCAATAACTATCGGTTTTGTGTAAATCGAAACCAATAACTTCGGTTTCTTAATGGTTCGGTGTTATCGGTTTCGGTGTGATATCGGTTTGGTTCGGTGTCTTAATGGATTGTTGGAAAAAAAAATCAGAAACAGAAAGCATTTGTTCCTACAAATATTCAAAAACAGAAAGCAGAAACAAGAATGAAGCGTCACTGAAAATATTTTGTTCTTTTCAAATAGTGAAGCAGTTTTGCTTCATAGTAGATTACAAACAACACCTCGATTGGAAGATTTGAAACTTTAAGCTTCGGAGCAGAGTACTTTGTGTTTTTGGTAATTTGACAAGTTCTAGGAAAGGCTTTATTTTGTAAAACAAAGATAATTAAGAAAGTCTATGATGGGCACAATAAGAGGGAAATTCATCCATGCTACTAGAACTTGTTTGGGAAACCATCCCTAGCTAGAATTCAAGAAAGTTCAATTTCATGAGAAGGCTTGTACCATCTAACTCAAGGACTAACTCGTGAAAAAAATACTACTTTCAAGCTACAGAGAGATAAGCATATAGTTAAGTCAAGGCAGATCAATTAACCAACAACGATGAATCATGTCATCATGCCAGTAGGGCATACGAGGTGCGCAATGATATGAGCTCAAGCTCACATAACATGGAATAATCAATAATTACATTAGCATATCCATTTTCAACTGTGAGCACAAGAGAAAAAGAGGCAAGACCATCTCTTTCAGCCATTTCATCAAATAGTTCAAATGCATCAAAATATTCAAATCCAACCGCATATAAAATGAGATTTCAACAAATGTATTACGCTCTTAATTCTGAAGGAGATATATGCGACAAAGATTAATTTTTTCAGCCCAAAACTAGATTATAGTGAAAAATTAAATTGAAGGAACTAACCTATAACTGATCCACGGAAAAGGAAAACTGAAAATAAAAGGTAGAAAAATAATATATATAGAATAAGATAAAATGACGTAGTTTTGACTATCGGTGTTAACGGTTTCTTATCGGTTTCTAAATTTTTAAAACCTAAACCAAACCGAAAATTTCGGTTTCTAAACTTTTAAAACCTAAACCAAACCAAATGGTTCGGTTTCGGTTTTTTCGGATTCGGTTTTTCGGTGTTAATGGTGTTAACGGTGTTAACGGTTTTTTTTGCTCACCCCTAGACTCGGCGAGCATGAAGGACCAGAAGGAAGCTTGCTGAGGAAGGTCTTGCTTGACCGAGCACCTACCTTGCCTCGGCGAGCACCCCCCTGATCAGCCAAATGATGCCTTCTTGAAGAGATGACACCATGAGCCAAAATGCCTATATAAAGAGGCCTTGTACTTTTAGATATAGAAAATCATCTGAAAACACACAGAAAGATATCAAAATACTCTAGCAATTTACTTACATTCAAAGATTTATCGATTGTTCTTAGAGTTACTTTTGAAGATCGAAGCAATAAAATTACAGAAGTTTACTTTCAGACTCGGTTTCTTCTACAAGCATAAGTTTTCTATTCCTATCTTCGTCTTATTATTTTATGCTTGTTTTAATTATGGGCTGTGAATAATCCCCCAAATTCTTGGGGTTGGAAACCCAGCATTTTTATTCATCACCTTTAAAATCATGTCATCTCTCTGTCATGAATTAGGACTCGAATTGGGATATTACCGTTAGTCTGTTTTGTCTAAATTCAATTAAGTTTGTGCGTCGTCGTTTTAGTAAGTTTAGAACGTTGTCGTTTTGTTTAAATAGGCATGTTTAGCATGTCCGGGTTGGTTCAGTAGTTTACCTGTCTAGTAGCCCGGTTCCTTCTTATTTTGTCTGTTTCCGTTGGTTTGTTACAAAAGGGGAAGATTTAGCTTGGAGAGGGGATTATGAAATAAAGTAATTGCTTCCCAAATCTCTCTCAGCTCCAATTCTCAACTCTTCTCTTAATCCTTATTCTATTCTATATCTCTTACTTTTGATTTCAATTAATTTCTATTTGATTTTCTCAAATTGCATACTGTAATTTGGGGATAATTGTTGAATTCATTACATCTAGTATCAGAGCCTTCTCGATCAGTAATAATGGTTGAGACTCGATATGAGCTTTTGGAAAATGGACTGCGAGCTTGCGATGAGCGAGTCACAGCCTTGGATAACACTATTCGATCCAACAAGCAAGAGCTTAAGGAGGATATAGAGAATGCTCGAATTTCTCTAGGTTTAGATCTGGATGATATAAGGAAGCTCCTGCAAAATATGCAGAAGAGTGGTCCTGACACAGACAAACCAAAGGATGGTGGCTCAGAATCGGGTTCCATACTAGGTCCCCCACCGGGTCAAGGGAGTAAAGCTCGTGGATCTACACAGAAACAAGGAGACCCATTCAGAACCAAGGCAGATCTAGGATTTGGTGATAGACGAATAGAGACAAACCATGGAGATAAAAGGTATTATTGAAAATTATAAGAAGCATCTTAAGTTAGAATTTCCTAAATTCAATGGTCATGATTATAGAGGTTGGCTGAGGAAATGCTATAAGTTTTTCAAATATAGATCTGCCGGATGAGGATAGGGTTGATTTGGCCACTATGCACTTTGAGGGTAGTGCTGAATTTTGGTTTCATAATTATGTTGTAGATCTGGAAATTTTAGACTGGGATGAATTTACACAGAGGGTAGCTCTAAGGTTTGGACCTCAAATACATGAAAACATTGAAGGGGAATTCTCTAAGTTAATGCAGGATGGCACTGTTGCAGAATATTTGGAGGAGTTTGAAGAGCTTAGATCCATTATGAAAACAATGAACCCTTGTCTTACTGAGAGGTTTTATGTGAATAACTTTATTAAGGGATTGAAAGAAGATTTCAGGTACAGGGTGCATGTACAATTCCCTACTATCCTATCTCAAGCCATCAATATAGCCAAGATTGAAGAATCACATATGGACTTTTATACAAGGAAGAATAAGTACCCTGGGTTTAAGACCACCAGTTTTTCTCCTACTAACACCAACTATAAATCCCTACCATCCCCTACTACCCCCACCACTTCTAAAATTCCAGTTCACCTAAAGCTTCCTCAACCAGTGCTGCTTCTGTAAATCAGTCTCTAAAAACCCCTTTCCCTATCAAACAATTGTCCCAGGCTGAGATGCAAGCAAGAAGAGAAAAGGGTCTGTGTTACAACTGTGATGAACCTTTCAAATTTGGTCACAAGTGTAAGAATAGACAGATATATATGTTGAATTTGGAGGAAGAAGAAGAGGAAGTGTGGCATGATTCAACTGATAATGTGGAGATCTTGGCCACTGCTGAGGAAAGTAAGGAAGAGGAAGTGAACATATCCCTTAATGCCTTGTCTGGTAGTTCCACTTTACAGACCTTGAGGTTAACTGGGTATGTGGGAAAAAAGAAATTTAATGTGTTGATAGACAATGGAAGCACTCATGACTTTTTGGATGAAGAAGCTGCAAAGAGGCTTGGGTGTGTGGTGACAAACACTCCTGAGGTCTTGGTAACTGTGGCAGATGGAAGCAGGGTCCCAAGCCAAGGCAACTGTATGGCTTTTAAATGGACTATACAAGGTAAGAGCTATCAAACTGACATGAAAATTTTGAATCTAGGTGGTTGTGATGTTGTTCTGGGCATCCAGTGGCTTAAAACTGTTAGCCCAGTCACCTTTGATTTCAAAAAGATGACATTAAGCTTTGAAATGAATGGGGAAGAAGTTTGCTTACATGGGATCCATGACCCTACTGCCATAAAGGTCATGTCCATTTGGACAGCTGAAAAGGAATTACAGAGACATTCTTGAGGGGCGTTCTTACAGTTGTACTCAATGACTGTAGAACAAGGTAACCAGGTGGAAAATCTTGAAATGCAGGTTTTGTTAGCAGAGTTTGGTGATGTATTTGTTGAGCCTAAATGCTTACCTCCTCTCAGGCATTATGATCATGCGATCCCTCTCAAACCTGATAGCTTACCAGTACATAAGAGACCTTATAGGTGCCCCCATTTTCAAAAGACTGAAATTGAAAATTTAGTAAGGGAAATGCTACAGTGTGTGATGTGGTGGATTATATATATATTATTTCCCTAATTTTCTAGACATTTTATTATTATTTTGATGTAATTTAGATTATTTTTGATGTAATTTTGAGTGGATTATGAATTGGTGAGTTTGTGGGAAAGCTGTGTAATTGTGAGACATTTTGAGTGATTTTGTATTGTCCCTGCAAACGTATTATTGTGGAGGATAAAGTGCTATTATCAGAAGGGCAGGGATCAAACTGCGAGAAGCTGAAGTCAAGGATCAAATTATAAAGAAGCAGAATTTCGAGGACCAAAGTGAAAATGAAGAATTTGGAAAAAGAAGATGGCACATGTGTGTGTGAAAAGAATTTGGAAATCAAATTAAATTGAAAAGAAAGGACAAGGTGTATTGAATTGGGAAAGTCCAAGTTTCCTAAACCAACCAAGGAATTGACAGCATTGAATTGAAGACCACATAAATCAAATCAAGGTTGTTGACCGCGTTTGACCGAGGCTTGGCTGGCGATTTTGAGGAGTATTTGTTATTATTATTATTATTATTATTATTATTATTATTATTATTATTATTATTATTATTATTATTATTATTATTATTATTATTAGTTTCTTTTCCTTTTTCTTTTGAGTTTCCTTATAGGTTTATGATTATTTGTTTCAACTACAGTTTTAGGGTTAGACTTTTTATTATTTTTCCTTAGAGATTTCAGCAGTTTTTATGGAGAACTAAACTCTTTGCTTCGGATTTGAATCCTGAAACGTTTGTTTAATTCAATTGAGGTATCGATTTCTTTATTTCTGAATCCCTATTCATAGTTTTACTTGTTTTAATTGATAAATCGTTTCTAGGGTTTTGAGATTTGATCACCCTCTTTTCCCCGATAATTGATTTAATGCTAGTTTAATCTTAAGTCTGTGTCAGATTAGAATTATGCACAAGTAGCATCTTTGAGATTTATGCACGTGTCGTGGTAAATTAAAAAGGGGGTAAAACTAGTTTTTGATCTATTTGCAAAAGAATAGTGAAATTCTTGATCTTAATTTCTTAAAGCTTCATCAATCAATATTGTAAATCTAGACTGTGTCAGTTAGGTTTAGGTATTGATTAGGGAAATAGGTGAGTGTGTCACTGCTTATAACCATTATTAAGAAAGAAATAGGGGTTGAAATATATTCCGGATCAAGTGAATAGGGAGGAAGGGAAAGAAATGATACCGATGATATTGGATTGATAAACGGGGACGGAAACAAATCTGAAGTGCTTCCCGTTAATTGTTTTACAACTTAGTTTTTAATTTCTGTTTTAGAAATTTAATTAAAATCAAACAAACCCCCAATCTTGTCAAGTGACAATTGTGCAATCGAATAACCGTTCTTCAGTGGATCGACTCTGGACTTGTCCTAGCTGCAGTTTTTGTAGCCGAGTATAGTCTTGGTATTTAATTTATAGGCGTGCGACTTTAGACCTATCAAATTTTGGCGCCGTTGCCGGGGAACGGTTTTATTTGTTTGCACTCTTATTCTGTTCTTAATCTATTTTTTTTCTTTTTCTTTTTCTTGTTTTCTGTTAATTGCGCTTTATTATTGTTATCTGTAGTGTGGAACCTTTTATGGTCCATACTCGTTCTGCTAATCAAGTTGTGAGTCCTTTTGTTCCAGAAATTGAAAGGTATTTCAGGTACAGGAGAAATTTGCAGCAGAGCGGGATGAATAATAATAACGGCATGGGTGATGTCGAATCGGAGGTTGTGAACAATGGGGGGAATGGACGGGGCAATCACAATCCACCTCCCCCACCTCGAACGTTAAGGCAAAGGATTGCTCCGAACTGAAGTGAGCAACCGCAAGCAGTATTGTTTCCTGAGTTACCGGCTGGGGTTACGTTTAAATTGAAGTCGGGGTTATTGAACCAGTTGCCTCATTTTAATGGGATACAAGGGGAGAATTCGAATCAACACATTGCCCAGTTTGTGCAGATTTGCAAGAGCATGAGACCGGCTGCATTGCCTCTTGAGCAGTTATTACTGAGGGCGTTTTCCTTTACTCTTAAGGATAACGCGAATACATGGTATTATCACCTGCCACCCAACAACATTACATCTTGGCAGGAGTTGAAGGAGGTGTTCCTTGATGAGTTCTTCCCTCCAGATCAGATCAATGTCATGAAGAGGGATATCAGTAATATGGAGCAACGGTCCGATGAGTCACTATATGACTATCACAACCGGTTCTACAAGCTTTGCAGAAGCTGTCCGTACCATGGCTTTGATGATGAGCAGCTTATTGTTTACTTCTATGGGGGATTGACTGTGCAGGACAAACGGTGGATAGATTCTGCTTGTGGAGGTAGTATTCTGAACAAAACTACCAGGGATGCAGAGCAGTTGATAGAGGAATTGGCCAAGAGCACAAGGACACATGGAAGGAGGTCTAGCGTTAGACAAGTCGGTCTTTGCGGGATCGAGTGATACAACGAGTGATTTGAAGACAGAGTTGGCGGATGTGAAGAGCCTATTGAAGACATTGGTTTTGGGTCAACAACCTCATCCCTGCGGTATATGCAATGATGTGACCCACCCGACTGATTCTTGTCCAACTCTTCAGACTGATGAGGTGGTAGATGTCAATGCAATAGGGTTCAATCAGCAGGGTCAGAGGCCACCGCAGTTCAATTACAACGCTGCGAATAATGTTCATCCGAACCTTAGGTATGGTCCACCACAGGGGCAACAAGGTTTCAGGCAGCCGTTCAACAATCAGCAAGGGTTTCAGCAGGGTCAGCAGTTTCAGGGGAATCAATACAATCGATCTGAGCACCGTTGGGACGGCGGTGCGGCAGCAGGGACAGTCTACAGAGGACATGGTCCGGTCACTAGCGCAGAGCATGTCTACCATGAATGAAAACTTCCAGCAGTTTCAGCAGGAGACTAAATCGAGCATCAGTAATTTAGAGAAGCATATGAGTCAGCTGGCAGATGCAGTTGGGAGAATGGAGCCTAAAGATTTGGGAAAGTTACCATCTAGAACTGAACCGAATCCGAAGTCTAATGTCAGTGCAATGACTTTGCGCAGTGGAAAGAAGCTAGAGGAAGTGGTTGTCGAAGAGGAGCCCGAGTTAGTGGTTGAGAGAGTTACACCGGAGACGAAGACTCCTGAAAAGGAGAAGAGTACTGCACCAGTATTTCCTGTTTATGAGCCAGTCCCCCCATTTCCGTATGCATTTAGGGAAGACAGAAAGCCGAAGCCTGATAAGGCTATCTTTGACACGTTCAAGAGACTCGAGGTGAATATTCCGTTTCTTGATCTTCTGCAGTCGGTTCCAAGGTATGCGAAGTTCTTGAAAGAGTTATGCACGATGAAGAGGAATCAAAAGGAGCGGAGTCAGAAAAAGGTAAAGATTAGTGAGCATGTGTCTGTAGTCTATCAGAAGAGGATGCCGAAAAAGTGTAGTGATCCGGGTATGTTCGTGATTCCGGTGTCTCTTGGGGATAATTCGGAGCATATGGCTATGCTTGACTTGGGGGCTTCAATCAACGTCATGCCCTATGCGTTGTTTGAGAACCTAAAGTTGGGACCTTTACAGGATACTCGGGTGATTATACAGCTTGTCGACAGATCGAATGCGTACCCTAAGGGGTTGATTGAGGATGTTCTAGTCCGGGTTGGTAAGCTCATTTTTCCTGCAGATTTTTATGTCTTGGAGATGGATACGGACCCTAAGGCTCCCATTCTGTTAGGGAGGCCTTTCATGTCAACTACTCGTACCAAGTTGGATGTCACGAATGGGTCATTGACTATGGAGTTTGATGGGCAACAAATGGAGTTCAATATCTTTGATGCCATGAAGTACCCTAAGGATGTGCACTCAGTGAACTTCATTAATGTGGTTGAGCCCATAGCCCAAGAGGTGTTTGCTGTGTGCGGTGGAGATGATGACATGAAGTCGGTGTTGGAGAATGCCTTGGAGTATGCCGGGTTAGAGTTTGACATTTCCGATGAGATGAAGGAGGCGGTTATGAGCCTTTCTGAGGATGCCATGTATGTCTCACCAACGGGTTATGGTCATTTACAGTTGGAGGTGCCACCGGAGAAGCCATTTCCATCTGTTGAGAAGGCACCTGTTCTTGAATTGAAGCCCCTTCCCGAGAATTTGAAATATGCTTTCTTGGGGGAAGGGAAGACACTTCCTGTTGTGATTTCTAGTGTTCTGATGGAGGAGCAAGAGATGAAATTAGTTGATGTGATCCTGGAGCGGAAAGAAGCGATTGGGTGGACTATTGCCGACATCAAGGGCATAAGTCCTTCTTTATGTACTCACCGGATTTTGCTAGAAGAGGGTGCTAAGCCGGTAAGGCAACCGCAGAGGAGGTTGAACCCACCTATGATGGAGGTGGTGAAGAAGGAAGTGTTGAAGTTGCTGCAGATGGGGATCATATATGCCATATCAGATAGTGAGTGGGTGAGTCCTACTCAATGTGTAGCCAAGCGGGGTGGAATCACCGTCGTCATCAACCACAAGGGCGAGTTGGTGCCAACCTGGGAGCAAACGGGATGGCGTGTCTGCATTGATCTTCGTCGGCTGAATGAGGTAACTAGGAAAGATCACTTCCCCCTCCCATTTATTGATCAGATGTTGGAAAGGCTTGCCGGAAGGTCATACTATTGTTTTCTTGATGGTTATTCCGGGTATTTTTCAAATACCAATTGCACCGGAAGACCAAGAGAAAACCACTTTTACTTGCCCCTTCGGCACCTTTGCCTATCGGAGGATGCCCTTTGGTTTATGTAATGCACCTGCGACTTTTCAAAGGTGTATGATGAGCATCTTCTCTGACTTTGTAGAGAAGTTTATGGAGGTTTTCATGGATGACTTCACCGTCCATGGAGACTCTTTTGACCAATGTCTTGCTCACCTTGCTTTAGTTTTAGACCGATGTGTTGAAACAAATTTGGTTTTAAATTTTGAAAAATGTCACTTCATGGTTGAGCAAGGCATTGTGTTAGGACATGTGGTTTCGAAAAAGGGTATTGAAGTGGACAAAGCAAAAAATGATATTATTTCCACACTTCCTTACCCTACAAATGTGCGTGAAGTGCGGTCGTTCCTTGGTCATGCGGGGTTCTACCGTCGCTTCATAAAAGATTTTTCGAAAATTGCATCACCTCTATGCACCTTGTTGCAAAAAGAGGTAGATTTTAAATTTGATGATAATTGCAAGAAAGCGTTTGATGAGTTGAAGGGTAGGTTGACATCTACTCCTATTATTCAAGCCCCCAATTGGTCTCCACCTTTTGAGATCATGTGTGATGCAAGTGATTATGCCGTGGGGGCAGTTTTGGGTCAAAAAGTGGATCGTGCCTCTCATGTGATTTATTATGCGTCTATGACTTTGAATGAGGCACAAATAAATTACTCCACTACAGAAAAAGAGATGTTAGCGGTGGTATTTGCATTAGAAAAGTTTAGGTCCTATTTGCTTGGGACCAAAATCATTGTGTACACCGATCATGCTGCTCTTAGGTATTTGATGTCTAAAAAAAGGCGAAACCGAGACTCATTCGGTGGATCCTTCTGTTGAGTGAGTTTGACATAGAAGTCAAAGATAAGAAAGGGGCCGAAAATGTTGTAGCCGTTCACTTGAGTCGTTTGGTGAGAGAGGATGACAAGCCTTATAAGCAAGCTCCTATTAGGGGCGAGTTTCCTGATGAGGCTTTGTGGGCTGTGAAAGAAGTGTTCCCTTGGTATGCGGATTTGGTTAACTTTTTGGTCTCTAAAAAATTTCCCCAAGGATTGTCTAAATCCAAGAGAGACAAAATCCGTAGTGAGGCTAAGTATTATGTGTGGGACGAACCAAACTTGTGGAAGCATTGCGCTGACCAAGTCATTCGTAGATGTGTCCCGGAAAATGAGATGGCCTCGATCCTAAAGTTCTGTCATGAGTATGCATGTGGTGGTCACTTTGGTGCCAAGAATACCGCTAGGAAAGTGTTAGACAGTGGCTTCTTTTGGCCAAAGTTGTTCATGGATGCCACTGCCTTTTGTAAGTCTTGTGACCGGTGTCAACGTGTTAGAAATATAGGACGCCGCAATGAGATGCCACAAAACATCGTAATGAATTGCGAAATTTTTGATGTGTGGGGAATTGACTTTATGGGTCCGTTCCCTATTTCTTTTGGTTTTGTGTACATCTTGCTTGCAGTAGACTACGTCTCCAAATGGGTCGAAGCGATCCCTACACGCACCGATGACTCTAAAGTGGTAGTGAGTTTCCTCAAGAGTAATGTTGTGTCGAGATTTGGGATGCCTAGGGCCTTGATTAGTGATAGGGGGACTCATTTTTGCAATAGGATGGTGGAGGCCTTGGTCAAAAAGTATAATATCACTCATAAGGTCTCTACCGCCTATCATCCCCAAATGAATGGCCAGGCCGAGGTGTCCAATAGGGAAATCAAATCGATCCTCGAAAAGACCGTAAATCTGAATAGGAAAGATTGGAGTCTTAGGCTAGAGGATGCTCTATGGGCTTATCGTACGGCCTACAAGACACCTATTGGTATGTCCCCATATCGATTATTGTTCGGGAAGCCATGCCACTTGCCCGTGGAATTAGAGCACAAAGCCTTTTAGGCGATCAAAAAGTTCAATATGAACTTAGACGGGTCCGGTGAGAAAAGAAAATTACAATTAAATGAACTTGATGAGATCCGGAGAGAGGCCTATGAAAATAATTTGGCTTATAAGGAACGAGCAAAAGCGTGGCATGATAAAATGATCTTAAGGAGGGAATTTAAAGTTGGTCAAAAAGTCCTCCTGTTTGACTCCCGCTTGCGCTTGTTTCCCGGTAAATTAAGGTCTCGGTGGACCGGTCACTATTTGGTGAGGGAGGTATTCCCACATGGTGCGGTTGTGATCGCTAGTCTTTCCGGAGACCAAGAGTTTAAGGTAAATGGGCAAAGGTTGAAGCCCTATTTTGATGGGAGTGATGTTACTGTGGAAGATGTGGAGATGATGGATCTCTACGATCCTAATTATGATTGAGCCATATGCTATGCCGGGGGCATTAAATCCGACATTTGGTCTAGCTAAAGACGGTAAAGAAGGGCGGCTTACCGGGAGGCAACCCGGGATTTTCATTTCGTTGTTATTTTGGTTATTTTATATTTTTATTTTGTTTAGAATTGGTGCTACTAAAGGTATTTTTGTTTTGTGGTGTTGTGCATGAAAGAGCATGGGAGAGGAGCAAAAACGACCTGTGGCCTAGTTCTTAAAAAAAAAAAAAAAAAAAAAAGAGAAGTTAAGCTACTGGAATGTGGGAGCGTCGGCTCCCAAAAATGGGGGAGCACCTGCTCCCAAGGGTTCAAATACGGAGACAAGTTTCTGGAATATGGGAGCGTTGGCTCCCAAAAAGGGGGAGCGCCTGCTCCCAAAATGACCAAAATCACAACGCAGTTTCTGGAATGGGGAGCGTCCGCTCCCAGGTGAAGGGAGCATCCGCTCCCAATATCAGTAAGCCCAGTCATATGCGGTTTTGGAGACATCAAAAAGCATGGTTTTAAATCCTCTCAAAACCCACGTCCCCAACCCCTTTCTCTCTCTAAGAACCGCCCCCCCTTCATCCCTCTCTCTAAAAAAAAATCCGGCCAAATCCTCAAAATTTCTAGCCATACCCACAAAATCAAACCCCCCAAATCCATAATCTGTAGCCAAAACCCATTTTAAGCCCCATCTTCCATTGATTCCGGCGATTGGTGACGATTTTTGCAAATTTCAAAGGGTGAGTTTGGTGTTGATTAGCACGTGTTTTGGGGAGATTTTCGAAGGAAGAAGAAGTGGGAAGGTTGGCTGTTCAAAGGGCTCATTTTCAGGGTCTTCTTCTCCAACTCCGGCAACTTTCCGGCGAAACTCTGGTGATATTCCGACGATCTGTTACGGTAATTCTTATCCTTCTCTGAGCTATTTTTCGGTAGTGTTATGGGTAAAAGGGGTAGAGATAAAATTGTTCCCCCTCCCCCGGTTGTGGAAGAGCCCCAATATGACCAACATAGATTTGTTTCTGAAAAAGCGGATAAATTCTTTAATGATCATGGGGGTAATGCATTCAACGTAGAACGGGAATTTGATTGGGCAAGTTGTAATTTAAAGGAGATTTTTACCTTTTATAAATGGAAGATGCTTGCGTCTAACCCGAGCACGTGAGGATTGAATAGAATAGTTCAGGAGTTCTATGCCAATGTGTGTGTTAGAGGTGATACACCCAATTCTTATGTGCGTGGGTTGGAGGCCTCGTATACTAGCACGGTGATTAATAGGTATTACAGTATGCCCGCTAATATGTCGGAGGAGGATTGTGTGTATCAAACGTTGGTAAGGGAGTTGAAGACAAAGGAGGATATTTTGGGCCACCTCCCAGCATTTTCGGTCACACTTGGGGTGGACATTGACCCTACATGGTACAAAAAGGGCAACATTATGAAGACAAGGGATTTGAGTGAGGAGTTAGCCATTTTACACCGATTTATTTGTGAGCGGATTATGCCCTCATCACATTATGGGGATGTTAGCTGGAGGAGGGCGGCATTGATGCATGTTGTGGTTTCGAGAAAGAGAATAAACACCGGCTTGATTATCAAACAGGAGATCATAAGATTGGCCAACAATATGGGCAGGTCGAACTATAACTTTCCGATTCTTATCACGGAGTTGGCAGAGATGGCAGGGCTTAATATACGAGGGGAAATTCGTAATCTGAAGTCGGGGTCGAAGATTGATAAGTTCACGCTCACCAGCTTCAATCGAGCGAGGATAGGACCCCAGTTAGGCCATGGAGTTGATGATGAAGGTGAGGTGGAGATGCACGACATGGACCCTACAGAGGCTGCTTATTATTTGGCTGGGCAGGTAGAGATGATTGAGGAGAGTGTAAGAGGATTGAGGATGGAGTTTGGGCAGTTTCAGAACAGGGTGGAAACGGTGATTGTGACTAACCAGCAGTGGAGAGAGAGACTGGAAGGGAAGATGGACAATGAGATTGGGCAAGCTCAGGCTTTTAGGGAGGAGCAGAGGAGGATGATGCAGTTGATGATGGAGAGACTACCTCCCCCGCCACAGTACTCTCCCCACAGCCCGTATTCTCCCTACCACCATGACTCGCAGCAGATGGAGTGGCAGCAACAGCAGCCCGGGGGTGAGAGTTCGAGCCGGCCAGGTTCATGGGACCACCATTTTAGGCCGCCCCATCAGTGAGATGGTTGAGGTATTCCCTCCCCCCTCCTTATTTTATTTGGTCTGTAGTAATGCATATGGGACTATGCATGGTTTGGTGAGGGGGTGGGGTACCTGTATGTTGTTTGTATGTAGTTGCCTTCTTCTTTACTTTCTTTACTTTGAAAAAAAAATAAAAAAATAAAAAATAAAAATGAGAGGCTAAGTGAAAACCCGAGAGGGCACTGAGGCAAAAGGAGAGGGTGTGTCTTTAAAAAAAAATAATAAATAGAAAAAAAAATGAAAAAAAAAGAGAGTCTCGGTGAAAACCGAAAACGGCACCTAGGAAAAAGGTGAGTGAGTGAAACACTTTCTATTCTTTATATCACCGGTGTTGAAGACATAAGGGAGGATTGGAGCGTTGGGTAGGATCGTTTACTATTGGCGTAGGAGGTTTGGTTTAGAGACGTTCGGCTAGAAAATCCCCGTTCTTTCCTAGAGATATAAGGGGGTGTAGGTGTTTTGTTACGAGGTAAAGCTTTGTGCTTAATTATAAATCATACAGAAGATTTAATTTATGAGGGAGATTGTAGTGTGAGATAAACGTGGGGAAAATTAGGACATCTTTAGTTCCCCTTGGCTTTTTGATGTGTGGGCCTTAGCTTGGATGTCCCGTTTTTGCATCTTTGGAGTTGGGGTCGAGCTAAGGCCATTGATACCATTGTTATTTTTGGAGTGATAAGGAGCGGAGTTACATTCTCCGAGTACGTTGATTGAGTTATTTGAGTTTGTTGATTTTTGATTGGTGGTTTAGAGGAGATTAGGGATCATTTTCTTCCCATGCTACGCTGATTAGACCGGTGCTTAGAGTGGGGTTAGGATATTACTCAGGGACGAGTAATGGTCTAAGAGTGGGGAAATTTGATGTGGTGGATTTTATATATATTATTTCCCTAATTTTCTAGACATTTTATTATTATTTTGATGTAATTTAGATTAGTTTTGATGTAATTTTGAGTGGATTATGAATTGGTGAGTTTGTGGGAAAGCTGTGTAATTGTGAGACATTTTGAGTGATTTTGTATTGTCCCTGCAAACGTATTATTGTGGAGGATAAAGTGCTATTATCAGAAGGGCAGGGATCAAATTGCGAGAAGCTGAAGTTCAAGGATCAAATTATAAAGAAGCAGAATTTCGAGGACCAAAGTGAAAATGAAGAATTTGGAAAAAGAAGATGGCACGTGTGTGTGTGAAAAGAATTTGGAAATCAAATTAAATTGAAAAGAAAGGAAAATGTGTATTGAATTGGGAAAGTCCAAGTTTCCTAAACCAACCAAGGAATTGACAACATTGAATTGAAGACCACATAAATCAAGGCTGTTGACCGCATTTGACCGAGGCTTGGCTGGCGTTGGTTTTGAGGAGTATTTACTATTATTATTATTATTATTATTATTATTATTATTATTATTATTATTATTATTATTATTATTATTATTATTATTATTATTATTATTATTATTATTATTATTATTATTATTATTATTATTAGTTTCTTTTCTTTTTCTTTTTATTAGTTTTCCTTATAGGTTTATGATTATGGGTTGGGGACAAGTATAAATACTTGTTTCAACTTCAGTTTTAGGTTAGACTTTTTATTATTTTTCTTAGAGATTTCAGCAGTTTTTATGGAGAACTAAACTCTTTGCTTCGAATTTGAATCCTGAACCGTTTGTTTAATTCAATTGAGGCATCGATTTCTTTATTTCTGAATCCCTATTCATAGTTTTACTTGTTTTAATTGATAAATCGTTTCTAGGGTTTTGAGATTTGATCACCCTCTTTTCCCCGGTAATTGATTTAATGTTAGTTTAATCTTAAGTCTGTGTTAGATTAGGATTTTGCACAAGTAGCATCTTTGAGATTTATGCACGTGTCGTGGTAAATTAAAAAGGGGGTAAAACTAGGTTTTGATCTATTTGCAAAAGAATAGTGAAATTCTTGATCTTAATTTCTTAAAGCTTCATCAATCAATATTGTAAATCTAGACTGTGTCAGTTAGGTTTAGGTATTGATTAGGGGAATAGGTGAGTGTGTCATTGCTTATAACCATTAATAAGAAAGAAATAGGGGTTGAAATATATTCCGGATCAAGTGAATAGGGAGGAAGGGAAAGAAATGATACCGATGATATTGGATTGATAAACGGGGACGGAAACAAATCTGAAGTGCTTCCCGTTAATTGTTTTACAACTTAGTTTTTAATTTCTGTTTTAGAAATTTAATTAAAATCAAACAAACCCCCAATCTTGTCAAGTGACAATTGTGCAATCGAATAACCGTTCTTCAGTGGATCGACCCTGGACTTGTCCTAGCTGCAGTTTTTGTAGCCGAGTATAGTCTTGGTATTTAATTTGTAGGCGTGCGACTTTAGACCTATCAGTGTGGTATAATTCAACACAGGTATAGCCCTTTTGCCTCTCCAGTGTTACTTGTCAAGAAGAAGGATGGTTCGTGGAAGATGTGCATTGATTACAGGGAACTAAACAGCCTCACAATTAAGGACAAATTTCCCATTCCTATAATTGATGAACTTTTGGATGAGTTGCATGGTTCAAAGTATTTCACCAAGCTTGACCTCAGATCTGGATATCATCAAATCAGGGTCAAGAGTGAAGACATTCATAAGACTGCATTTAGAACACACCATGGTCACTTTGAGTTTAAGGTAATGCCTTTTGCCCTAACTAATGCCCCCGCCACATTTCAAGCTTTAATGAATCATGTTTTTTCTGAGTTCGTGAGGAAATTCCTACTTGTTTTCTTTGATGATATCTTGATATATAGCCCCACCTGGGAAACTCACTTGATACACTTGAGGAAAGTTTTGGAGAAACTGAGAGAGCATGAGCTTTTTGTAAAACAAAGTAAATGCTCCTTTGGGTTGCAACAAGTGGAATACTTATGTCATATAGTGGATGGTAATGGAGTGTCCACTGACCCTAGTAAGATTGAATGCATGCTCAAATGGCCCACTCCAAAAGATGTGAAAGGATTGAGAGGATTTCTTGGCCTGACTGGTTACTATCGGAAATTCATAAGACACTATGGTCTTATTAGTAAACCATTTACTAGGTTATTACAGAAGAATGGGTTCAAGTGGGATGGAGAAGCTGATAGAGCATTCACAAAATTGAAGGATGCCATTGTAAGTACCCAAATCTGGCTCACGCCTTCCGGTTAAAATTCCCGGCGATTCCCCGAACTTTCATAAAGTTCAGAGGGCCATTCGGGAACTTTTCCAAGCTTTCCAAGTAAGGAAGGACCTGCTAGGAATTAAAATTCCATGCAGGACCTCGCTGGAAAGGGCATTCTAGAAGCTGCCACCTTGCAGGCTTCTAGAAGGTAAATGGATAAGGCTTACTATGTCGTGCGACATACCCTGCCATGACGAATTCTAGAAGCTGCCACCTTGCATGTTTCTAGAAGGAAAGCGGTTATGGCTTGTAATGTCGTGCGACATACTAAGCCACTGCCATGCAGCCTATAAATAGAGGCCTACACCTCTCATTTTAAGGATCCTTTTTTCACTCCTTAGTGTCACTCTGTCAAAATATGCCCAGAAGCATAGTCTCTCTTCTCATATACACCCAAAACACATACTAATCCTCTCAAATCACTCACCATTCAATCAATCCAACACCACTTCATATACACACAAAGAACCAACGGTTCTCATTGAACCAAGGCTTGATATCAGCTCCAGAGGCTGATGTTTGAAGGCTCCTATATCTAACTTGATATAGGAAGTCGGGGATCTTCAAGGGTAACGATTCTCTATCCTTTTCTCTCCCTCTATCTTCCTTATACATGAGATCTACGTACTAAATGTGTTGATTTTGATGCATCCTGAGTAAGATTGCATGTTCTAGTTTCATATTGTTTAGATCCACATCTGTTTTCACATTTGAGTGTGGATCCCTCATATCCACACCCTCTTGAAGTGTTCACTATTGACATACTTGCTCTCTGAGACCCATTTGTGATGCAACTTGCCTAGATTGTGGCTTTGCTGTGTCTGTAAATGTGGCTTGTAAAAGTTTCTGCAAATGGCTAAAGGTGTCACGCGACATACCTTGCCAGGCAACCTATGTCACGCGACAACCTTGGCCAGATTGCAGAAACTTCATCTTTTTCAACTATAGTCTGATTTTAGACTTTTCCATGCTGTAATCTAATGTCAATCTGCAATTTAAATAGTATCTTTGTACATAAAAATGTCATCTTTTCATTAAAATGTCATCTTCATACATCAAGGTGGCATCCTTTGCATTCAAAATAGCATCCTTTGCTCTTAAAATGATATTTTTATGCATAAAGTAGCATCCTTTGCACTTAAAATGCCATTTTTACACACAAAGTTGCATTCTTTGCATTCAAGGCTTTATCTTTACATCAAAGTAGCATCCTTTGCTTTCAAAATGACATCTTTATGCATCTTTTGCACATAAAATGCTATTTTTTCACATAAAGTTGCACCCTTTGCATAAAAAAATCATTCTTTACATCAAAGAAGCATCCTTTGCAACCAAGTAGCATCTTTTGCACTTAAAATGTCATATTTTTCATTAAAAGTGTCATTTTTATCTTAAACATGCATTCCCTAGTCCCATTGGTACTTGGAGCATCTCTTGAAACAAGATGGTGTAAAGGTCCTATCTTTACATCATTTCTTCCACCTAAAGATGCCATAGACGGATTCTCTTTTAGAAAAGGATGAGCCCTAGCCACATATCTCCGATCATCACTTGAGACGAGCACAAATGTCCCGAAAAAGTCCAAACCGTCTCAAGATGTAGGATTGATAGGCAAAGGTCCTTCCTTTCTAAAGAGTCTCATCCTTGGACTCTAAAACGGTGTCCCTATCTTGATCACATGTGACCCAAGGTCTCATCATGATGATCATAAGTCCAAGATGAGAATGGGACCAAAGTCCCTAATACATAAAAATCCAAGGAATCCCGAGCGATAACCAACTCATGATTTATACGTCCGGAAGACCACTTGGTACATTTCCCCCTTTTCAAAAGCACACATCCCACACACGAAAACACTAAGGCAAGTATGAGAAGCGGATCCTAGAAGACTTGTTTAGGCAAGGCTCTTTGGGTGAACGACGATCCGTTCTTCCCAAAGGATAACTTAACCTCCGGATTCAAATCCTTTTTTTCAATGGCGACTCCGTTTTTCAATTTAAATCGGACGTTTCCAAACTGATGTGAGGCGGTGATCCCCCTTACACGAGAAAGTGGTTCCAAACAAAAAAAAAATAAAACAAACAAAAAAGATTTGGATCGCTTATCTTGGGCACCACATACCACAGCCATGACTTCTGCCCCAGTCTTAGCCTTACCTGACTTCTCAAAGCCTTTTTTGTAGTGGAGACTGATGCTTGTTATAGTGGGTTGGGAGCAGTGTTGATGCAATGTGGTAGACCTATAGCATTTTTAAGCAAGGCTTTATGTCCAAAACACTTGGGGCTTTCTACTTATGAGAAAGAATTCCTTGCTATAATTCATGCAGTTGAGAAGTGGAGGCATTACTTATGTGGACACTCATTTCAAATAAAGACAAATCATGAAAGTTTGAAACATCTCATGGAACAAAGGGTCACGGGGGGCTATAACAAAAATGGGTGTCAAAGTTATTGGGTTTTGACTACTCCATCAGTTATAAGAAGCAAGTTGAGAATAAGGAAGCTGATGCCTTATCAAGGCAATTTGAGGGTAATAGTGGGGCTCAGTGCACTACCATCTCTATTGTGCAACCAGCTTGGGTCACTCAGGTAATGGACAGCATGGAAAATGATCAGGAGTTACAGCAATTAGTTGAAGGCTTGGTTATCTGCCCTCAAGATTTTGCAGAGTACACTTTCCAAGGGGGAATAGTAAGGAAGCTGGGCAAAATTTATGTGGGAAGTACTACAGAACTGAGGCAGAAGATTGTCACAGAACTTCATTCTTCTCCATTAGGGGGTCATTCAGGCATACAAGGAACTTACAAGAGGGTCTCCCAGTATTTCTATTGGCCCTCCATGAAGCCTGACATTAAGAAATGGATAAGCCCTTGCAGTGTGTGTCAACAGCACAAGACATAAAATGTAAGTTCCCCAGGTCTCCTACAACTACTTCCTATTCCTTCACAACCATGGGCAGATATAGCAATGCATTTTATAGAGGGTTTACCTGTCTCTAGTCAATGGGATACAATTTTAGTTGTGGTAGATAGGCTGACAAAATATGGCCATTTTATTCCATTAAGGCATCCTTTCACTGCCTACCAAGTGTCCAAGCTGTTTATTGATCACATCTACAAACTACATGGTCTCCCAGTCTCTATTACTTCAGACAGAGACAAGATATTCATTAGCCAGTTCTGGCAAGGCTTGTTCAAGTTGTTGGGTACCACACTCCAACTAAGCTCAGCCTACCACCCTCAAACTGATGGTCAAACAGAAAGGCTCAACAGGTGTTTGGAGCATTACTTAAGAACTGCCTCTAGTGCTCACCCTAAACAATGGTCACAGTGGTTTCCACTTGCAGAATTTTGGTACAACAACAACTATCATACTTCTCTCAAGAAATCTCCACTTGAGGCTCTCTATGGGTATCCCCCTCCTCAGTCACTATTTCAACATGAGCAATACACCAAGGTCGATGCCATCGGTCAGTTTCTACAGGATAAGGATAAGCAACTCAAGCTGCTTAAGGAGGCTCTTTTGGAAGCTCAAAATAGAATCAAACAGTTTGCAGATAAAAAAAAGGAGTGAGAGGGAGTTCCAAGTGGGTGATTGGGTCGATCTTAAGTCACAACCCTATAGGCAGACCTCCTTGTCCTTAAGGAGGAACATGAAGCTTGCTCCTAAATACTATGGCCCTTTTCAGATTCTCAATCGCATTGGGAAGGTCTCGTACAAGCTTGATTTGCCTACAACTTCTAAGATACATCATGTTTTTCACGTATCCCTCTTGAAGAGAAGGATTGGTAGCAATGTTGTTGCTGCTATTCCATTACCTGCCACAGGAGAAGATGTGAATTTCTTGGTGGAACCATTGGCAGTGCTAGACAGACGTATCATCAAGAAAGATGGTCGCCCTGCTACTCAAGTTCTAGTCTGATGGACTAATGCCTTGCCTGAAGACGCGACGTGGGAGGATTGGCCGGTCATCGCAGCCAATTTCCTCAATTTCACTCCTTGAGACAAGGATTTTTCGAAGGATGGGGAAATGTCATGAATTAGGACTCGAATTGGGATATTACCGTTAGTCTGTTTTGTCTAAATTCAATTAAGTTTGTGCGTCGTCGTTTTAGTAAGTTTAGAACGTTGTCGTTTTGTTTAAATAGGCATGTTTAGCATGTCCGGGTTGGTTCAGTAGTTTACCTGTCTAGTAACCCGATTCCTACTTATTTTGTCTGTTTCCGTTGGTTTGTTACAAAAGGGGAAGGTTTAGCTTGGAGAGGGGATTATGAAATAAAGTAATTGCTTCCCAAATCTCTCTCAGTTCCAATTCTCAATTCTTCTCTTAATCCTTATTCTATTCTCTATCTCTTACTTCTGATTTCAATTAATTTCTATTTGATTTTCTCAAATTGCATAATGTAATTTGGGGATAATTGTTGAATTCATTATACTCTCTTCATCTTAACAATTATTTCATATCAAACTGAAAAGACTTACATTTTGGAGACGTCCAACTTGTATGATTCTAGTTAATCGATAGAAGGACGTAGCTGTGAATCTCGATTAGCGGAATCATATGAATTGAACTAGGTTTCATTAATCACGAAAGTATAGATTAATAGTCTAGGGATGTTCCTTGAATGGAAAGTACGTAGATTTTATAAACATTAATGGATTCTGAATGTACCATCCTTAATTTTGATGAAATATTTTATTCAAAGGCATAATTATTTGATGAATAAATGATTGCTCGAGTCCCAACACCGAGAATACCTTTATCTTATAAAAGTTCAATTAAAGTAATATGTGCATGTTTTTAGTATTTTCACAAACCAAAACATATTTCCCCCAATCCTAATTCTATAATTTATATAAAATCAAATATCTTTCGATCTAAGTAAACCCTATCTCTGTGAGATCGACCTGTATTTACACTTGCTATACTATTTATAACCCGTGCACTTGCGGTATAAAAAGATCCGTTAGATTTTGAGACAACAGTAACAACGTCTCTATGAATTTCAGTTTTAAATTTTAAAATTGCTCGTTACAATTTAAAATTGTAAAAAATATTATTAATAATATAAACACACCAATTGAGCCGGAAAAATTAATAGATGGTCAAAACAATTAAAGATAAGAAGCTTTAAATTATTATTTTTACAATTTTAACTGTAATTAGTACCTACGAACAGTAAATTAAATTTTAATAATTATAATCACATTCATAAAATTTGAACAGGAAATATCAATATTAAGGTCAACAAAAATTACAATTTTAAACTTTAATTTTGAGGGTATAAAGAAGACTTTTGGTCTTTTAATTATATGTTAATTATAAGAGCTGACTGGAATTTTAATTAAAAGGACAGTTCAGTCTTTTCAATGAGGGATGTCTTTGATATTTTGAATACATTTGTGTCTTGCATTGGGTTTAAATCTCGCCTAAGAAACTATAAAGAAAGTGGTTCATAGATATATAAAGATACAATAGTATTTTAGGAGAATGGCCCATAAGTTTTTAAAAAATATCATAATGCTTTATAAGTTACTTTCAATTTCAATATTGTATTATCATGTTGTGTTATTTTGTAATAATACTGCATACAAGATAATACATAATACTGCTTACTTACATAATCAGGCCCGTCTCAAAAATTATAGGGGCCCTGTGAAAAATATTGAAAATTGGGCCCTAATATTTTTTTAAAAAAAACACAATAACTATAAAAAAATATATATAAGTACTTTCTCCGCCAGCCGTGATACATTATTATGTTGCTATTATTAATTTTGTTTTATGAAAGATATATACCTAATGGATAAATTTAAAATGGGAGCCCTCTCATATTTGGGGTCCCGTGCGGAAGAACCGAATTTGCCATGTCTATGTCGGGCCTGTATATAATACATCGTTGATGATGACAAGTGGTGCCGGCGACCGTTGACCGGATTTCAACGAGTTTTCGATGATCGGATTCCAGGAGTTTTCGGCGGCCGGATTCCGGCGGCCGTTGACCCTTTTTTTGATATATCATAATTTTTAAATAATGCATATAGAATATAGTATAATATAATTCTATATAAGAATTTACGAAACATTTAAATTAATGAGAAATTTGAGGAAAATTGATTTATCCCAAAATAAATTTATGGGTATAATTCCCTGGTATCTTTACATCTTTGATTTTTGTTGGCTAGTTATTGCTTTTTCTTATTCAATTTTCATGATAATTTAATATTTTTTAAAAAAAATCAATTCATATAGGATCATTTTTCACAATTTAAAATTGCAACTATGACTTTTAAAAATTTATAATTAGGATATACTATTTTTTTTTTTTTTTATACCACACGAGAAGCGTGGTAGGGGCGGGGGCGCACATGACAAATTAAGAAGTACGGCTGGTTATGGAGTTTAGTGTGGTTGTGAGCTGTCAACCCACCTATCTTTCATCACTAGTACCTAATAGAGGCATTTATAAAAAGAGGTGGTCTCCCATGAGAACAAGAAGATTCGTCTCATGCATGAGACGGATCGACCCATGACCCATGGGCATGATCCGCCACGTGAACACTGACCATTCCGCCATCTTTCAATTGACTGATACTCCCTCCGTCCCACCCGAATTTGGACAAAGTTACTTTACACGGAGATTAAGAAATAACAATAAGATAATAAAAATGTGTGATAGAAAATGAAGAGAGAGAATGAGTGGAGTTAATAGTGGTTGGTTGAATAAATTGTATGGTGGAGAATGAGTGGAGTTAATGAGTGAGTGGGGTATGCCCATTTTTTTATTATTATAAACTTTCCTTTTTGGGTTGTCCAAATTCGGATGGGACGCCCAAAAAGAAAATTTGTCCAAATTCGGGTGGGACGGAGGCAGTATTCAATTCAACACCCATTTCTAAATTCAATCTAATCATAACCCAAATTTTCTATCGATCATCGAGAATCTATGGGATTCAATCGCAGCCAATTGTTAATCCGAAGCCTCATCAGTCGCTCAAGAACCACCACCGCCGCCAGCAACATTAAGTCCAACCGATCCTTATCGACCCATGGTGGGCCGACGTCAGACGTCTCAACAACAAAGAAGACAACGTCGTCTTTTTCTGCTGCTTCATTCTCTTCCAACGCAGCATTAAATGGAGGACCTTCTTACATTACATGAAGGGAGCTGTGTTTTGGGAACCCAATATGCCCATGACATTTGAGGATTTCCATATGCCTCGTCCCAAAGCCGGCGAAGTTCTCATCAAAACCAAGGGTAATTCCCAATTTTTTTTTCTCCATAGGCCCAATTTTTTAATTTAATTTAATTTAATTTTTTTTTTTGCTTTTTGCTTTTTTTTTTTTAGTTTTTATATTATTTTTTCGACTTTTCAGTGGTTTAGAAAAAGTAATAGTTACCATCTCTTAATGTAATGACTGTATAAATATAAAATAACATTGTTCATAAGTAAACGTAATACCTGTTTTAAAAAAACAAAAGCTCGTTTTCACCCAATTTTTCAAATGTAATACAAACTATATGTATTACATTTGAAATGTAATAACTTATGTATATGAATGTAATAGTTTATACAAGTAAATATAACACTTTGATAGATAATGTAATACTTTTACATGTATCATGATAAATTTGAACTCATTGTAACTTATTGTTTGAAAACATATAGATATCTAGACATATGTGTTACAATTATGTACAAATACTATTACATATAAATAAAACGTTTGTTACATTTTAGTTATAATAAGTATTACTTTTGCCAAACGAAGAAAACATAGGGAAAAACACTATTACTTTTCTGTATATATGTATTACTTTAATGTATACAAACTATTACTTTATATGTATACAATCATTACATTATGTTATAGTAACTATTACTTTTTACAAATCGAAAAAAAAACAAAAATTTAAAAAAAAACTTTTTTTTTGGGCCTATGAGAGGCTGTCACATGTCAGGATCGGATCCATGGGTCCTGGAGAAAAAAAAAAATATTGGCGAGTGATTTGTATATAAACTACTAGAAGGTAGTGGAAGGATAGGTGTTAATCATAAGAGTAAGTTTTGGGAGAAACCAGTTTCTCCATAAATTATAAAAAGTCCAATTTTTTTTCAACTTGCAAGTATTTGACGAATATAGGAACAGTTTGAAAAAACTGGACTTTTTATAACTTAGGAAGAAACTAGTTTTCCCCAAAATATTGTGTAATCATAATAGTTAACTTTTGTTGACCGTGTCAGACTTCTTCCACAGAGGTTAAAATAAAGAAAGTCTAAAGTCACAAAGCAAAACATTACAGGCTACTCTTGGTTACGCCACGTGTAAGTTATTGGCGACGTGGTGAGTGGTTTTGGCTTTAGGTGACGGGGAGGTTATGGGTCATGGGTTATGGGTATTGGATCCGACCCGTCTCATGGATGAGACGGGTATTATTGTTCTCATGTGAGTTTTTGTCTTATAAAAAAGTACTTTAAAAAAAAAAAAGATGAAAATTATAAAAAAAAAAATACATAAGTTCGAAATTAAAAAAAAACTTTTCTTTTTTTTTTTTGGATTTTTTTTATCAGTTGTTGATCAAAACTGATAACTGAAATTATTAGTTGTTGACCAAAATTGATAATTTCAGTTATCAGTTGTGTAAACAACTGATAACTGAAATTATCAATTTTTTAAAGCACAAATTACTCTTCAACAACTGATAATTTTAGTTATCAGTTGTTTAAACAAATGATAACTGAAATTATCAGTTGTTGACCAAAACTGATAAAAAAAATCCAATTTTTTTTTTCAAAAAAAAAAAAAGTTTTTTGTAAAAAAAAGTATTTTTTTGTAATTTCCCATCTTACATGTTTTTTTTTTTGTAAACACCATCTTTTTGAGTGAATTTTTTGTAATAAACCCTACCTAATAAGTAGTCGGGTAATAAAAGTGGAATGGTCCATCGCGCTGCTTATTGTAGAATTTGGAGCGGGGATTAGAGATGCCCAACCGGGTTCGAACCGGCGGTTCAAATCGGAATCGGACCGGCCCAAAATCGAAGGAAAATCGAACCGTCCGAACCGTGAACCGCCTGAACCGGTGAATCGGCGGTTTTTCGGTCCGATTACGGTTCGTATATTCAAAAACTGGTGAACCGCCGGTTCACGAACCGGAACCGTGATCCTAACGGCTAGTTGATCTGGGCCATTGATTTGGCTGATCCGACGGTCCCTGTTTAATGACCGTTATCTAACGGTTATTTTGACTTTTTAATGACCAAAATGTAAAAAAAAAAAAAATTCTTAACCGTTTTGGTCCCTAAAACAGTTAATTTTTTTTTATTTTGGTCCCTAAAACATTTTTTTTTTCTTTTTCTCTCCAACCTATAAATACCCTCCCCCTTTCTTCATTTTTTTTCACTCCATTCTCTACTCATTCTCTCAATCTCTCAAATCTCTCTCTCAATTAATCTCTATATTATCTCAAACATGCAAAGTCTCAAACTCAAAGTCTCCATAATTTCATTTTTTTCACATAATTTTATCTTTTCACCAAAAAAAAATGCCTTCATCTCGTGGCGGCCGTGGCGATAAGGGAAAGAATGTATCAACTACGCATCCAATTCCCCCCCTCCGATGATTCCATTTGGGATAATCTTAATGTACAACCACTACCACATGAAACGCTTGATTTGAGCGATGACGAAGTTGATGCAACATTTTCAATGGGTGGTCATGGTCATACAGAAGGAGGTAACACTCAAACCACTCAAACCCAAAGTGAAGCGCGAGGGGGTGGTCAAACTCAAATTCGAGGTTGAGGTCGAGGAGGTCGAACCACGGGAAGGTCGGACATCATGACCGTGCACTTTTCAAAAGTGTCAATTGAAGGTACCAACCAATACACTGTTTCTTGCAACCATTGCACTCAAAAATTTGCCTTTAACCATGGAGGTGGTTATGGGACATTTAAAAGACACTTGACGTCAAGGCACCCCGACCAAGTTGGAGATGCCCAAGATCAAACCAACTACAAGGATTTACGGGATCCTCACAAGGTACGTCTTCGCAATTATTTAAATTTGACAATGCAACGTATAGAAGAGAAATGGCAAAATATACTGTTGTTAAAGGATTACCCTTTAATTTTACTAATGATAGATTATGGTCTAATATGGCACAACTTAGTAGCTAAACTATTAGATCCTAGGATAAGAGAAGATGATTTAGAACAAATACTTGATTATTATTATAAGAATCTATTTTCCATCAGCTTTGATTTGTTTTTAGATAGACCTATCTCAAAGGCAAAAGACGTTGTAACTGAGACTAAAAATATTGTATATGCACTTTATAGAGAATATTATGATCTTTTTGGTAATATTGTTTATCCTAGTAGTGAAAATGTAGGTGGTAGTTCTCACGAAGATAGCGATCTCTTTAACTTTATAGATAATTTAATTAGCTCTAGAACTCAAAAACGTCAACGAGGTGGCTCCACTTATGTTGAACTTGAAAATTATTTAACCACTTCTTTTGAGCCTATAGAAGAATTTGATATTGCAAAGTGGTGGGCACGAAGGGCAAACAACTACCCTATTCTATCATTGATAGCAAAGGAGATCCTAGCCGCTCCCGCCTCAACCGTCGCCGTAGAAGAAGTATTTAGTGTAGGAGGAAATGTCTTGTCCGATCGAAGGTCAAGGTTGTCTCCATATAATTTAGAATATCAAATGGTGCTCGGCGATTGGCATAGAGTCGAACTACGACTTCAAGATAAAAGAAGTAGTTTCGAGGAGAAGGAGGAGGCCTTTGATGAAGATACATCGGGGAGCAAAGCCGAATGAACTACGCCGCTCTTTAAACTTTAGATTAGGTTAATTGTAATTTTGTAGATTAGATTTTAGATTAGGTTTATTTTTATTTAATTGTAATAGTTAGGTTGAGGTAAAGACTCCTAAATGTCCCCCCTTATTTATAAAAGGGTAAGGTTGGTTGTTCCCCTCATTTGTAATTTTATTTTAATTAATAAAATTTAAGGGTACCGTCCCTTTTTCTTTTATATACTTTCGTTTATTTTTTAAAAAAAGTTAAGTTTTATTTCTTTCAAAATTCATAACTTTTTTTTATATAACTTTTTGCAAAAAATGTATGTAGTAAACAAAAGTCTAAAATAGTCTTATTTATCCAAAAAAAATTAAAAAAAAAATAACTTTTTTATAAAAATTAACAGAAACTGTTAAAAATTTAACTGTTTTTTTTTTTTTTGAAAAATATGTACACTTGGGCGACCGCCCATATCATTCGGCCCTCTAGGGCGGCCGCCTAAAATTTTTTTTTTTTTGAAATTGCCGGTTCAAAATCAGAACTAGAACCGTACGACCGATCTGAACCGAAAATCGGGACTGTGAATAAACCGGGCCGGTTTCGATTCAAGGGGTGGCGGAACCGTGAACCGCCGGTTCGAAACCGGAACCGGCGGTTTGAACCGGATGGGCAACTCTAGCGGGGATGCAGAGAAATGTTTATAGCATGAAAAAAATCAAGATTCAATCTTATATATATATATATATATATATATATATATATATATATATATATATTATTTCCTTCATTTTGGTTTAAGAATTTTAATTTAATATTACATCATTTACTAAGAAATTAAGATAAAGTGGATCAATAACAGTAATGAGTTGAGGCTATAATTGTTCAAGATGTAAAAAAAATCAAATTAATAGATAAAATACTATAAAATTATTTTATAGGGGACGGGGAAGGAGTAAACGATTATGAATATTGTCTTTTTCACATAAAAAAAATGGAAATTAAAAAAAAAATGAATTAGTGATGGAATAAATTTTATAAAGAAAATAAAATTATTTTTCAACAACTGTAAAATAGACCTCACTGTTGTTCTATAAAAGAATGACATAAAAATAGAGAAATCTATCACACAGTTATGCACAATAACCGAGAAAGTGACCTCAACAATCATAACTGAGAAATTGACCTCACAGTTGTACACAAACATTCATGAATAACAGATAAATAATGGGTAAACTAAACATACTAAGTACCAAATTAACTGTGAAATTGACCTCACAGTTCTCAGTTTAGAAAGGTCAAAAACCAAACAATTTCACATTCAAAAATAACTGTGGAACTGACCTCACAGTTTTAGAAGTGTGAAAAACATTTCACAGTTATTCACATCACAACCAACAACTGTGAAATAGACCCCATTGTTGTTCTATAAAAGAATGACATAAAAACAGTGAAATCTATCACACAGTTATCTCTTTCGGCATGATTAATTTGAACTCTTCCATCGACGACACATATTGCTCAAGTTCATCCAACGGTAACCCATCAATCGGTTCATTCCCCCCACCATAACTCCCCATTATTCACCAATTTCGACTGATCAATAACATCCTTCTTCTTTTTCTCTTCCTCTAGCTCTTTTGATAACTTCGCGTAAAGTTGGTTGAACTCACTAATAGGGTTATGGGGTATGCAAATTGAGCGGCTTGCTTGGACCCCATGGTTCCAGTACTAGCTAGGTACCGGTCCACAACATGATCAGGATTCGGGTGACCAAATGAATAAACACGACCACTCCTGGAGCTGACCATGATGACTATTTCTGCACCGGTCAACACACAAAGCTCGCCGGCCTTTTGAAAAAGGCTGCCACGGCGTTTGGAGAAAGTGACTTCACGGCGGTTTGTCTCCTCTATTTTCTTGAATCTCTATCTTTTTTCGACCTTGGGTAGTCTTCTTCTTCGCCACCATGTTTGTATCAATTGTCACTAATTCAGAGAGAGAGAGAGAGAGAGAGAGAGAGAGAGAGAGAGAGAGAGAGGAACTTAATTGTTCTGTTTTACAAGTATGTGTCTTATAAAAGATTCAAAGAGAGAGAGAGAGAACTAAGGGTTTGTAAAAGGATTTAAAGGGTTGTTATAAGGTGAAATGATAAGAAGGGAAAGTTATATTAACATTTATTATTACATTGATTTTCTTAGATTTAGTTGTCAAATAAGTGGTGATTTTAAGACTTTCCTAAATATACAACGTGAAGGAATACATAAATTTTATGTTCCTTGGTCAAAATAAGGATCTCTCAATAGTGGATACAAATGAAAAGGGTGGATTGTACTAGGCACATCTGCAGAAGTAAACGAGACATTAATTTTGGGAATCTCATCCAATAAACCAACATTTGGTATTTGGTGGTAATAAAAGAAAACAAGTATTTTTACATACGCATTCGCCCCAACTACTGTGTCTATCTAATTTACACATGATTCTTACAATGACAAAGCATTAGTCACAAAATAATTTGGGATCGGATAACATAAATCCGCATATGTCATCGTAAAAAAAAACATCAATCCCCTTCATCCATATTAATTTTTGCCCTCCACTACGGTCTTTTCAACGTCATATTTTCATCCAATTCAAGTAAACTTATATCATTTTAAATCACTATAATCCAAATTTACTTGGCTCTTCCCCTACCCTACCCTTGCCATGATTCATAGATATACCCACTGTCGTAGTTGATAAATCGGGACATGGAAATTTCTTAACCATCCAGTCGGCTATTGACTCCGTTCCTTCCAACAATAACAACTGGATTTGCATTTATATCAAGGCTGGAACTTATAAGTACTACTCCATAATATACAACCTTAAACATGCATGTCTTAATTTATTAACTTATATATATTTGCTTCTTTTTTTTTTTTCAATTAATTAATTTATCTATTATTTATGATTTAATGAACAAGTGAAGATCCCAGCTGATAAGCCAATTATATATCTAAAGGGAGAAGGACGATATACAACAAATGTGGTTATGGTGTCATGAGTTTCTTCAATGACAGCAACCTTGATATTAAACCTTTCAAGCAAAGTTCTTAAGATTTTGCTGACTAATCTAGCATTCGAAATTGACTCTCCTAGGCTTGTGCATTCATTGGAGAGTTCATGAATTTTAGCAGCATAAGAGACAATGTCTTCTGTCTCTTTCATTTTTAAAATTTCAAATCTATCCATTAAGATTCTAAGTTTAGTGGATTTAACACTTGAAATCCCCTCATATTGCATCTGTAAGATATCCCAAGCATTCTTTGCTATGCTTTCATTGGTGATAAGTTTGTACATATTTTCAGAAACATGGCTGAAAATAGCACTCATGGCTCTAGAATTAAAATTTGCAGCATGGATTTCATCAAGAGTCCATCTCTCTTCAGGTTTTCTTTCAAAGATGAATTCACCAACACCAGATTTTGGCATTTTTTCCACCGTAGGAGTTTGCCAGGCCACAAGAATATACATCCAGACCCTTTCATCAATGCCTTTGATGTAATTACGCATTTTAGATTTCCAAAGAGAATAATTTGTGCCATCTAAGACAAGAGGTCTGTTTTGATGATTTTGGCATTTCATTATGACTACACTTTCTGGATCAACACTCGGTAATATTTCGAGAGTTGGCTCTGATACCAATTGAAAGTTTCGTGTAGCTAGGAAGCACAATCAACTTCAACAGTTCACGGATGTGAGTACAGATGTGACACACAACTGTCCACACATCCACAAATAATGCAGCGGAATAAAATAATAACACAAGAGTTATATACGTTCACTGGTTTTGATTCCAGCAAACTAGGCTTACGCCCAAAAACTTTTCACTATTAAAAATTGTGTTGCTTACAAAAACACTAATAAGTGAAAACTAAAATACAAAAATACTAAACAAGTTCTAATCACCTTCTATGATAAGAACAGACTCCCTTTCCCAAGTAGACTCTATTCCAATCAGAAGTAAAATAAAGAACTTGACAAAAAACCTAGATGTGAGTTCGGATGTATGTCACAACCTTCACTCACTACCTAAAATCACAATATGAAAACGTGAAGAACAACTTGTGTATTGTCTCTCAAATTCACTCCAAAGTCGTGTCTTCTCTTGTGCTGATCTCTTATATTTATATGCACCTTGAGAAGATCTTCACGAATTCAACACCTTCCTTAAGTGAGTTTTTCAATTCCTACAAGGAAACGTAAATTACACTCACAAGGAAATATATTTTGTTAGTTGGTTAGTCCTAATATAAATATATGTACATAAATAAAAGATATTTACAATATTAACAATGTCCTTTTCATAATAGGACAATATAAATTTTTTCATGAAAGTTCCAAAATCAACTTACCAAATGTATGTCATATATTGATTCGAAATAGGAAACACATTGTTTCCTAAAAACTTACTCTTTCAAAATTAACCCAAATAAAAACAGTAGAGACAGAAAACATTGAAAGAGGAGAGGGATAAGATAAGCAAGAGCACATCTCAAGACCAGGAAGGGCTAGCTGTCTCTCATTTTATCCGTTTATATTCACTCTCCTTCCCAAAAAATTTGAATCAAATTTTGAAGATGAAATAAATAAATAAATGTTGTGAATATAAAAAATGAGCTAGAAAAGAAAAAGCGGAGTACTCTTTCCATCCCATTATAAAAAGGCATAAAAGCCCCATGCTAAAGTACGACACAAGTCCACAAAGGAAATTTTATAATACTTACTTCATTATACACTTTTCTTAAATTTGTGCAAAACCAATTTCGTGTCTTTTATAAAGAGACGAGCGGAGTATAAAAAAGTAAGTGGATATATCCATTGAATAAATAAAAACATAGCAATCAACTTTAATGTTAAATAAATTTATTAACGGTATATTTTGAATTAATATATTAAGTGTATGATTATATTTTAATGTGCATTTTATCAACATACTAATTACTTCCTCCATTTCGGTTTAAGATTTTTAGTTTTTTTTATTCGTATCAGTTTCATATTCATAATAGACAAAATATGTATAGTGTTTTAGACAATCGTGTTATAATAAAATCCATTCAATTACATAAAAAAATAATAATATTACTTATCTATTTACTTTTCACCCAATTGTTTTGTGAATATTGTATTTATGGTGGATCAAAATGAACATTAGTTCTAAGTAACTAGGGGTGATTCGGTTGGTATACCGACTGTATTTTACATATACTATGTACCAATCAAGTATGAATTAATATATAAAAATATGTACCAGTATCAATCACAAAAGTCGGTATACCTAATTTATTGGTACGATTGGTACTTGATTGATACGGTTGGTATTCGAATATACCAAATGTAAACATAGACAAAAAATTAACACATAACAATCCAATAATATATATTTATGTTTACAGAAAAGTTGAGACTGAGGACTGAGAAACGGAGAAATCAGTTTCTACCCCAAATTCAAGCCCAAAAATAAGTAAATCCAACTATCCAAGCCCTAAACCAGTAAATTCAAGCAAGAAAAAACCAAAAATTCGAAACAAAAATCAAATATCAAACCCTAAACAAACACATGAATGTGACGGTTGAGGGTTAAGAGTTGAGAATCGAGAATAGAGAACTTACCTTTAGAAGGGGAGAAGGCGTGCGGTGGGAAGATCTTGGCCAGCGGACTGAGGTGGGAGGAGGGGCACCGGCGTCGAATGATGGATCGCAAATCGGCAATTGAATCACCAGAAGGAGAGAAAGAAGAAAGGGGCCACGGCTGTTGAATTGAAAATAGATTTTAGGTTTAGATTTTTTTTTTATGTTATATTATTATATACTATATAATAATTTTTAATAAATAAACTCGGTACACCGATATACCAATCGAAGTCACTTTTGCGTACCATGTACCAACAAATTAGACATAATTGGTGCGGTACTACCGTATCAAGAGTTCGGTATACCAACTTTTTATACCAATTATAATTAGTATGAATTGGTATACGAGTTGATTGGTACGGACGAGCACAGCTTGCCACCTGGTTCTAAGTTCCCAATTACCTTGACTTTTTTTTGACACAACTTGTAACACTTTGATCCCGAAATTTTATGCAGAGCCGTAGCAATCCGCTAGCATGAAAGAGGTGCCACAATTTGGGCCGAGGCCTCGAAGGCCCTCTCCTCAACCAAACCCCACCAAACCCAGAACATGAAAATCTCATCTGCACCATAGCTATTGAGGAAGAAAATGGAGGGCCGTTTGTTCATGTGAATAACTGTGCAACCAATTTTCCGAGCCTGCATCTGCAGATAAGGGTCCGAGTGGAGTATTTTCCTGGGTCTGGTTTCAATTTCATGACGCCTTGAACCGTTCACATCATCTGTTGGATCGTCGGTATCCGACGTTGATTGAAGACATAAACGGACCCTACTTCCACTTCCACCCCTCTTATCCAATTTGTGGTGGTCTTAGGTTTCTGTCGATCTTCGAGCTTTTCAGATCCATGGCTTTCGATTATTGATTTAAGGAGGTATGCTGTTTTATTTTTAACATTGATTTTGTGACCTAAAAGTTAAAAGTTATGATTCCGTTTCCGATCTATGATTTGTGATGCACGGCGCTGTTTCTATCGATATTGTATGTATGGTTGCTTTTAGGAGGTATGCTGGTTAATTTTTAACATTGATTTTGTGACCTAAAGCTACGATTTTTATTTTTCTTAATTTATTTTACTCTTTGTATGAAAAATATGATGTGGCTATGAAGTTTTGATTTTGAATGGTCTTTCTCTGTTCAATTGCATTTATTTTTCACACCCATAAAATTTTAACTGCCCATTTACTTCAATTCTCCTTTCAAGACATGTACAAAGAAGAAAGGATTAGAAATTATTTGTATTTTTTATAAAAATTGGTGTTACTACATTAAATTATAGGTGTCTGATGTCAAAATTTATGTTTTGGTTAACGGGTTTTAATTTGAACTAAAATTAGGTTTAATTTGCTTTACTTCATTTCTTGTTTGGTTCAATGAAATACTGAGTAGATCCTATTTTTGGATTAACCATATTAAACAACTATTTTCTGTTAACCATACTTAATAAATTTTCAATCTGCTTCTGACATTTGAGATCTTACAAGGGGTTCTTCCCAGAACTAGGTCAAAGGTTTTGTCTCTTGCTACTGTTGTAGACAGCGGTTAGTTGGTGAAATTTGTGTTGTTCATGCTTGACAACCGAGTTTTTCAAGTATTGCATCAATGACAGCCTCTAATTTTCAAATTAATGTTCATTGTCAGTTTAAACCAACATGTGATTTCCATTATAAAGATTAGTGTTTGATTTTTTTATTTTTTTTTATGTGATTACTTGCTTTTACCACCCTTGATATCACTGAAAGCTTTGCTTTAGATCAAATTATTATACTCCCTCCATTCCGAAATAGGATTTTTTGGAATGGCACAGAGATTAAGGGAAAGTGTTAAGTGGGGTAGGAGAGAGAAAGTGAGGCAGGGAATAGTAAGTGGAAAGTTGTGAGTGTGAAAGTGGGTCAACATTTCCATTTTGGGGTTGTCCTATTTCGAGCGAACACCAAAAATGGCAAAATATCGTGGGATGGAGGGAGCATCGTTTTCATGTTTATGTTGCCTTTTTTTTAATGAATATTTGATTGTTGTGCTTATAGAAATAGAGAGATGATGGTTATAGAAAGAGAGAGGGAGATGAGTGTGTGGATATTGGGGGGAGGGGGGATTTGGTTGTTGTGAGAGGCTATCCATTACTAAAGTAGTTATGCATTGAGCAGACAAGGGCAGTGATGAGAGAAGGGACTTTCCAATCTGGAGGCACATATGAGAAAGAGTAGTCACATTTATAGCTGCTTGATGCCTTCACCTTTCTATATTGGAATAATCTCCCACTTTCCAAAACTTTCATTATTAATTTAAAAAAAATTATATAAATAAAACTGGAAAGAAGATTGAAGAAACTTTTTCTACTTTGTTAAAATAGAAGAGGTCATCTATAATTACTAAAACCTTTTTCTATTTCAAAATAAATGCTTAAAAAATTTAAAATTTATTTTTATTTTAGAACAATTTTGAAATTAAAGTATGTCATATACTTGGAGATTTAGATAGTATAAGCAAATAAATGATTCTCTCTCTCACAATGAGATGAGCATTTAATTTTGTACCTCTCGTAAATACTTTTATCATTTAATATATTTTTACAGCAATTTGAGTAGATTTTTTTAAAAGCTTTTTGCTTAATTTGAGCTCATATATTTTGTTAATTTGCATATATATTCATATATTAATTTTATTTTCAACAGAGCCAGAGGAACCTTTGTTCCACTCCTGTTGTTTTGAATACGTTAAAATTGCACGCCGGAATCCATCCATTTCGTACAATTGAATATGCAGTTAATTTACCGAGCGCTGGAACTTTGTCGCCAGCAAATGAAAGTGATCTTCAAGTCTCACGCTGGAATCCATTTCAAAAATACTCTACTTCCATTCTGGAGCTTTTCTATCGTAACTCAAAGCAATTTTCTGGGACACAATCACGAAGTTCTTTCTCCAAGGACGAGTTGGTCCGTCACAGACGAGAAAGCCATCCAAGTCCAGAACTTTCTCAAGCATAACGTACACAAGAAATTCGACGAAATTGAGAAAGGTCTCAACCAATGCGATCTTTCCCTGAATGAGGATCTAGTACTCAATGTGCTTCGCCGGCATCGTTCTGACTGGAAACCAGCTCATATTTTCTTTAATTGGGTCACCAGAGCAAGAAACGCAAGTGGGTTTTTGCCGGGATCGGATTCCTACAATGAAATTCTTGATATTTTAGGCCGGATGAAACGTTTTCAGGAAATGACCCAACTGCTCGACGAAATGTCTGAAAGAAAAGGTGTCTTTAATGAAAGAACGTATGGCCTTGTGGTTCATAGATACGCAGCTGCACATAAGACAGAAGAGGCAACTGAATTTTTCTACAAGAGGAGAGAGTTTGGTCTTGAACTCGATTCCATAGCATTTCAGACACTCTTGTTGTCATTATGCCGGTATAAGCATGTTGAAGCTGCAGAGGTTTTGTTCCACTCTAAGAAGAATGAGTTTGGGCACCATAATATAAAGACCATGAATATCATTCTTAATGGTTGGTGTGTTTTGGGTAATTTACGTGAGGCGAAGAGGTTTTTGAAATATATTGTTACGTCTAGATGCAAGCCGAATGAGTTTACTTATGGAATATTCATAAATTCACTGTCCAAGGCAGGGAAGATAAGCACGGCGGTGAAGTTGTTTCAAGGCTTGTGGGCAGAAGGTTGTAACCTTAATATAGCTATGTGCAATTGCATCATTGATGGCTTGTGCTTTAAGAAGAGAATTCCTGAGGCTCTTGAAATATTTCATCTAATGAATGATAAAGGTTGTCCCCCAAATGTCGCGACTTACAACTCACTTATCAAGCACTTGTGCAAGATTCAACGGATGGAGAAGGTTTATGAGCTCTTCCAAGAGATGGAACAGAAGGGGGAATGTTGTTTACCGAATGCTCGAACTTACGGTTACTTGTTAAACTATGCAAAAAAGCCCGACGAAGTATTAGAAATTATGGGGAGTATGGAGCAAGGGGGTTGTAAGATGACAGCGAATACTTACAATTTGGTTTTGAGGCTGTTTATGGGGTGGGATTATGAAGAGAAAGTGAAATATATTTGGACTGAGATGGAGAAGAGTGGATTAGGGCCTGACCAGAGATCATACACGATAATGGTGCATGGGCATTATGATAAGAGAAGGATGAAAGAAGCAATGTCTTATTTTCATGAGATGACTTTGAAGGGAATGGTGCCGGAACCAAGGACTGAGTTACTGATGAATGACATCAATCAAATTTATGCTGCTTGAAGCAGGAATCTTGGAGTCAAAGTCAGTTATCTTGTGGAGGAAAATAACAGTTTTATCAAGAGTAAAATGAATGATATTAACGGTACCAAGTACCAACAGGATTTAATGTAGCAGATGATGCTTTATGAGAGCTGAAAGCTTACCATTGACTACATTTAGTAGTTAAGACTTAACCTTAAGGTCAGGTGTCTGAAAGGAGATATATCTTACCTAGACGTGTCCAAGGTTAAGCGTTAACCGGCTAACCGTAAGGTTAATAACCGGATTTTAACCGCCTAAACCGTTAACCGTCTAACCGCCTTAACCGCCTAACCGATAACCGTGTAACCGAGGTTAACAAAGGTTAAGAAATTTTTACTCCGGTTAACCGCCGGTTAATTAACCGGTTAATTAACCGGCGGTTAACCGGCGGTTAACCGTATATCCGTTGGAAATTTGAAAAATATAGCCGTTAAAACACAACTTTTTATTCAAAAAAAATATTTCAAAGTTATATTTTAATATTAAATTTAATTAAAAATCTGAAATTCTGTAAAAAGTTAAGTTTTTTCTTTATATACTTCCCGTTTCTTTTAAATCCGTTAAGTTTTCATTTCTTTAAAAATTCATACCTATTTTTCTATAACTTTTTGCAAAAAATATTAGTCTTAAAAACTATTTAAAATAGTTTTATTTATCCAAAAAAAAAAAAAACAGTTCATATACAGTTACATATTTAACAGAAACTGTTAAATATTTAACTGTTTTTTCAAAAAGTGTTAAAAACTTAACTTTTTATTCAAAAACTATTAAAAAGTTATTTTCTTTTAACTTTAGATAAAAATATGACATTCTTGAAAAAATAAAAAAATAAAAAAATAATTAACCGTTTATTAACCGGGTTAACCGGGTTAACCGGATTAACCGTTAACCGGTTAACCGTAACCGTGACTTAACGGTTAACGGTTAAGTCCGGTTAATGATTTTAACCTTCGTTAACCGCCGGTTATTAACCGGTTAACCGCGGTTAATTAACCGTGGTCACGTCTAATCTTACCCTAGGGGTTTAGATATATCGACGAATATATTTATTACAGGCCAGCTTTGAGCCCAGCTCACCTCATAATGCATGCTTGAGAAGTGCAAGGGTGTGTTCAATGTACTCTCCTTCCGATTCATGAATTTTTTTATTGGAAAAAACAGGCTTCACTGCATTCTCTTGGGAGAAAGTCACTCTGGGAACAACGTGATACTGAATGTTGATGCTGAAATTTTTTATTGGAAAAAACAGGCTTCACTGCATTCTCTTGGGAGAAAGTCCACTCTGGGAACAACGTGATACTGAATTTTGATGCTGAAGAAAGCCTTGGACAATTGACTCCAAGATTCCTGCTTCAAGCAGCATAAATTTGATTGAAGCTGCCAACCCTTGTCTTAAAACTACTGACATCAGAACGTGTTGTATAGAACTACTGAAGAACTTCATGGCCGAGTTAGGACTATACTAAATCTAGGAAATCATATTTCTTGAACATGGATATAATGTGAAATCTAAGTTTATAAGACCAAGACTTATCTCTCAGCACAATTCTAATCCTATTTAATTTGGACTTATGAACCTGTTTGAGAAATGGTTTCAACACAGATGGTTTGCAGTTTTATCAGCATGCTCGGTCTAATGAAAACTTATTTGACGTCCCAGTGCTTCAAGTGCACATTCATATTCATCGGCATCTTCTCTTTCCGGTAGTAACCTACACCTTGATTATTCGTAGTTTGATTCATATGATTTTGAACCCCCCCCCCTAATCATCATCAGTTCCTCAACTCTCGTAACCACCTTTGTCTTCAACTCTTCCATCGAAGACACATATTGCTCAAGTTCATCCAACTGTAACCCATCAATCGGTTCATTCCCCCCACCATAACTCCCCATTATTCACCAATTTCGACTGATCAATAACATCCCCAGTAGTCTTCTTCATCACCGTGTTTGTATCCATTGTCACTAATTCATAGAGAGAGAGAGAGAGAGAGAGAGAGAGAGAGAGCGAGAGACTTACGGTTTGTAAAAGGATTTACAGGGTTGTTATAAGGTCAAATGGTAAGAAGGGAAAGTTGTATTAACATTTTTATTACATTGATTTTCTAAAGGGTTGTTATAAGGTCAAATGGTAAGAAGGGAAAGTTGTATTAACATTTATTATTACATTGATTTTCTTAGATTTAGTTGCCAAATAAGTGGTGATTTTAAGACTTTCCTAAATATACAACGTGAAGGAATACAGAAATTTTATGTTCTTTGGTCAAAATAAGGATTTCTCATAGGGGATACAAATGAAAAGGGTGGATTGTACTAGGTAGGGGTGTGCAAACCCGTCCATCGGCCCGCAAGGCCCGCGGCCGCAATGTTTTCAACCCTGCTGGGCTTGACAGCTTAAAGGCCCCCATGCTCGAGCCGAGATCGGGTTCTTATTGTTCTACAGCCCGTTAGGGCCCGGTCCGTCTCTTTCAAAATTACGTCGTTTTGTAATTTATATATATAATAAATTTAACTTTGATTACAACTTGGATTTTTTTTTTATTCGTTATGGATTGATGGGCTGAAAATAATTTATATGACAATTCTTTTGATCTTGAATATTGGGCTCCAAAACCTCCATGGCAAAATGATAAAGTGGTAATGGATTGATGGGCTGAAAATAATTTAAAGCCCAAAATGTAATAGGCATAAAATTTTCAAAATACAACATCTAATTTGTAAGCCGTCAAGTTCGAGCCCGCTCAATGCCCGTTTAAAGCCCGTTAAATTGAGCCCGCATGAAGTCCGCTATGTTGGGCTTCTGAAATTAAAGCCCGCAACTAAATGGGCCCATACCGAACTTTGCCAAAGCCCGCGGGCTTTAGGCCCGTGCAAACCCTAGTACTAGGCACTTCTGCAGAAGTAAACGAGACATTAAATTTGCGAATCTCATCCAATAAAGCAACATTTGGTATCTATATATAATATTAAACGAGAAACATTTGAAGTCTCCACATTAAGCCACATGGCTTTATGACTTGAAAAGCCATGTGGCAGGCATTCATTTGTCCATTCATTTATTATGTGATTACTTTCAAATATAATAAATTTTATTTTTTTAGGTAATTAAATTTATAATCAATATAAATTTCAATTCAAAATTGAATTTCAATCCTAATTGCCAAAATTTTAGTCTTATTTTCAAGATTAAAAAGATGACTTTAAAGAGAAAAGCATAGACGAATATGATTAAAGATGTCGAGAGTATTTTAGGTAATTATATTTATGATAAATATAATTTTTAATTAAAAATTACATTCACATAATAAAAGGAAACAATTGGGAATATGATTCACATAATAAAAGGAAACGATTTTAAAATTTTTAACATGTTAAATTTTGAATTGATAATTTCTTAAGATATGCTAATATTTAAACTATTAAATTTCAAAAAGATATGACAATTTTTAAAATTTGTTTATATTTAAATCAATAGCTTTATTAAATTGATGATAATTTTTTTTAAAATCTACTAATATTTAAACCATTAAATTTTAAACATATAATTTTATAAATTAATATCTACTTATATATTTAAATCAATAGCTTTATTATCCCCTCTTTTTAAATTTCCAAAGATATACATAAGCAAATTTAAATACTTATTATTCAAAATTACAGTTAAAATTATCTCATGAATTTAAGTTAAAGTTTAAAATTATACAGTAAATAACCCCGATTTAAGCTCAATCAATGTTTGAATTTTGAAATCCAATTTTGAGCTTCCAAAAAATGGGGGAGCAATTAGTAAATAAGAAAATGTAACCCATATAAATAGAATAATTTCATTATTTTTTGTTTATTGAAATAATCTCAATCATACCTGATCCTAAAATCAAGCAATCTATCTATCTATATATAATATTAAAAGAGAAACATTTGAAGTCTCCACATTAAGCCACGTGGCATTATGACATGGAAAGCCACGTGGCAGGCATCCATTTGTCCATTCATTTATTATGTAATTAATTTCAAATATAATAAATTTTATTTGTTTAGGTAATTAAATTTATAATCAATATAAATTTCAATTTAAAATTGAATTTCAATCCTAATTGCCAAAATTTTAGTATTATTTTCAAGATTAAAAAGATGACTTTAAAGAGAAAAGCATAGAAGAATATGATTAAAGATGGCAAGTGTATTTTAGGTAATTACATTTATAATAAATATAAATTTTAATTTAAAATTACATTCACATAATAAAAGGAAACAATTGGGAATATGATTCACATAATAAAAGGAAACGATTTTAAAATTTTTAACCTGTTAAATTTTGAATTGATAATTTCTTAAGATATGCTAATATTTAAACTATTAAATTTCAAAAAGATATGACAATTTTTAAAATTTGTTTATATTTAAACCGATAGCTTTATTAAATTGATTATAATTTTTTTAAAATCTTCTAATATTTAAACCATTAAATTTTAAACATATAATTTTATAAAATTATATCTACTTATATATTTAAACTGATAGCCTTATTATCCCCTCTTTTTAAATTTCCAAATATATACATAAGCAAATTTAAACACTTATCATTCAAAATTATCAGTTAAAATTATCTCATGAAATTAAGTTAATGTTTAAAATAATACAGTAAATTACCCCAATTTAAGCTCAATCGATGTATGAATTTTGAAATCCAATTTTGAGCTTCTAAAAAATGGGGAAGCAATTAGTAAATAAGGAAATGTAACCCATATAAATAGAATAGTTTCATTAATTTTTTGTTTATTGAAATCATCCCAATCATACCTGATCCTAAAATCAAGCAATCTATCTATCTATATATAATATTAAAAGAGAAACATTTGAAGTCTCCACATTAAGCCACATGGCATTATGACGTGGAAAGCCACGTGACATGCATCCATTTGTCCATTCATTTATTATGTAATTACTTTCAAATATAATAAATTTTATTTTTTTAGGTAATTAAATTTATAATCAATATAAATTTCAATTCAAAATTGAATTTCAATCCTAATTGCCAAAATTTTAGTCTTATTTTCAAGATTAAAAAGATGACTTTAAAGAGAAAAGTATAGACGAATATGATTAAAGATGGAGAGTGTATTTTAGGTAATTATATTTATAATAAATATAATTTTGAATTTAAAATTACATTCACATAATAAAAGGAAACAATTGGGAATATGATTCACATAATAAAAGGAAACGATTTTAAAATTTTTAACCTGTTAAATTTTGAATTGATAATTTCTTAAGATATGCTATTATTTAAACTATTAAATTTCAAAAAGATATGACAATTTTTTAAAATTTGTTTATATTTAAATCGATAGCTTTATTAAACTGATGATAATTTTTTTAAAACCTACTAATATTTAAACCATTAAATTTTAAACATATAATTTTATAAATTAATTTCTACTTATATATTTAAACCGATAGCTTTATTATCCCCTTTTGTTAAATTTCCAAATATATAAATAAGCAAATTTAAAAAAATTATCATTCAAAATTATCAGTTAAAATTATCTCATGAATTTAAGTTAATGTTTAAAATTATACAGTAAATTACCCTGATTTAAGCTCAATCAATGTTTGAATTTTGAAATCCAATTTTGAGCTTCCGAAAAATGGGGGAGCAATTAATAAATAAGGAAATGTAACCCATATAAATAGTTATTGAAATCATCCGAATCATACCTGATCCTAAAATCAAGCAATCTATCTATCTATATATAATATTAAAAGAGAAACATTTGAAGTCTCTTCATTAAGCCACGTGGTATTATAACGTGGAAGCCACGTGGCAGGCATCCAATTGTCCATTCATTTATTATGTAATTAATTTCAAATATAATAAAATTTATTTTTTTAGGTAATTAAATTTATAATCAATATAAATTTCAATTCAAAATTGAATTTCAATCCTAATTGCCAAAATTTTAGTCTTATTTTCAAGATTAAAAAGATGACTTTAAAGAGAAAAGCATAGAAGAATATGATTAAAGATGGCGAGTGTATTTTAGGTAATTATATTTATAATAAATATAATTTTTAATTTAAAATTACATTCACATAATAAAAGGAAACAATTGGGAATATGATTCACATAATAAAAGGAAACGATTTAAAAAAATTTAACCTGTTAAATTTTGAATTGATAATTTCTTAAGATATGCTAATATTTAAACTATTAAATTTAAAAAAGATATGACAGTTTTTTAAAATTTGTTTATAATTAAACCGATAGATTTATTAAATTGATGATAATTTTTTTAAAATCTACTAATATTTAAACCATTAAATTTTAAACATATAATTTTATAAATTAATATCTACTTATATATTTAAATCGATAGCTTTATTATCCCCTCTTTTTTAAATATCCTAAGCTATACATAAGCTAATTTAAACACTTATCATTCAAAATTATTAGTTAAAATTATCTCATAAATTTAAGTTAATGTTTAAAATTATACAGTAAATTATCCCGATTTAAGCTCAATCATTGTTTGAATTTTGAAATCCAATTTTGAGCTTCCAAAAAATGGGGGAGCAATTAGTAAATAAGAAAATGTAACCCATATAAATAGAATAATTTTATTAATTTTTTGTTTATTGAAATTATCCCAATCATACCTGATCCTAAAATCAAGCAATCTATCTATCTATCTATCTATATATAATATTAAAAGAGAAACATTTGAAGTCTCCAAGTTAAGCCACGTGGCATTATGACGTGGAAAGCCACGTGGCAGGCATCCATTCGTCCATTCATTTATTATATAATTACTTTCAAATAAAATAAATTTTATTTTTTTAGGTAATTAAATTTTTAATCAATATAGATTTCAATTCAAAATTGAATTTCAATCCTAATTGCAAAAATTTTAGTCTTATTTTCAAGATTAAAACTTTAAAGAGAAAAGCATAGACGAATATGATTAAAGATGGCGAGTGTATTTTAGGTAATTATATATATAATAAATATAAATTTTAATTTAAAATTACATTCACATAATAAAAGGAAACAATTGGGAATATGATTCACATAATAAAAGTAAACAATTTTAAAATTTTTAACCTGTTAAATTTTGAATTGATAATTTCTTAAGATATGCTAATATTTAAACTATTAAATTTCAAAAAGATATGACAATTTTTTAAAATTTGTTTATATTTAAACCGATAGCTTTATTAAATTGATGATAATTTTTTTTAAATCTACTAATATTTAAACCATTAAATTTTAAACATATAATTTTATAAATTAATATCTACTTATATATTTAAACCGATAGCTTTATTATCCCCTCTTTTTAAATTTCCAAATATATACATAAGCAAATTTAAACACTAATCATTCAAAATTATCAGTTAAAATTATCTCATGAATTTAAGTTAATATTTAAAATTATACAGTAAATTACCTCGATTTAAGCTCAATCAATGTTTGAATTTTGAAATCCAATTTTGAGCTTCCAAAAAATGGGGGAGCAATTAGTAAATAAGGAAATGTAACCCACATAAATAGAATAATTTCATTATTTTTTTGTTTATTGAAATCATCCCAATCATACCAGATCCTAAAATCAAGCAATATTAAATAGTGCCAAAATCCATATGTTCTTTGCCAATCATCAAGATTTATTAGCCCTTTTTTTTTTGCATTGAAATTACCGAAGGGAAAAACTTGCCGAAAAAGGCCATCTTTCGAGAAGGTTTGTTCTCACACCAGTTTTTATGGTGACATTGATATTGTTAAAAGGATAGAAGGTGAGAAATCAATTCATTTAATAAGGATGATACTATATCATTCTTGAGCATATCATCCCTATATCGTTGATTAAAAATTTTTAGACCATATAAACCCTTCGTGATGAGTTTAAGGCTTTAAGCATATTGTTTTTCATGCCTAACTAAACAGGTTTTACTAATTGCTTTGAACTCCTTAATTTGTATGTGTTTTTCAGGATGAGAAATCATTGGCAACAAGGATCAGATCCAATATTATACTGCTCGGTGTTGTCAAGGAAGATGATATTGGTCAAGGATGGCGTCAAAATTACTCGATTTTTCAACTTTTAATAATTTTATTATTGTTTCTATTTTTTATAAATGGCATGGCTGATTTCTTAATTCTTTTGGTCAGTCTATTCTTGTCTATGATGACGAAATGAAGTTTCTTTATCTACGGAGTATGGTTCAAGTACTTAATACGCCTTCTCTCGGTACATATCTATAATATTCTCTAGGCTTGAATTCTATTCAAAGATATGCGTACATGGTTGAAGATCTTCATGGACTAAAGTGTTGTTCTTAAACATTAGCTAAGGAGTTGTTTCAATTTTTTTTTTCATTTATTGTAAAAAGAGGGGCTCACATAGGTTGAGCCACATGGTTCAAGCAGCTGCCATGTCATGACCCTAATTCTCGGTTCTATTTTGGAGTCATATTTAATCATATAATTGGATTGTATATCATATTATTATATGTTGCATGTTATTTTAGTAGTTAGGTGTTAATTGGTACTTTATCACTTATGTGTTATTTTAAAGATATAAATAAAATGAAAATCATTAATTATTACTTTAATGAGAAAATTAAGAGTAGGTAGTTAAAATTAGTAACTTTTTAAATAAGTAGTAAATTATATTAGTGTTCAATGTGCTTGAGTGTAATTAAGTGTATATTAAGGGTTTTAGTAGTAAGAAAGTTTGATAGTTGAAGGGGGTTAGGTGGAAGTAGATTATTATCCTTGGAAGGTTTGTAAGAGCATTTTGATTTTAAACAAAGAAAATTCTTCAGCATCCTAAGCTCATCCATGGTCCTTATCCTCCAAACCCTAACTCCTTTACCTAAAAATCCATAATTAATCCTAGAAAAATCTCTTGTTCGATCCGTTTGTTTCGGGGTGTTCGTGGGAAGGATGAGCTCATTTCCATCCAAGCAAAGTTCCTAAATTTTCAGATAAATTTTCAAGTAAGTTATTATATTTTCTAGAAATTATGTGTATTTAGTGTTATAAATCATGTAGTTATGTTGTTAAAGGTTGTTTGAGAATTTAAAAATTATTTTCTGAGTTTAGGGAATGGAAAAATGTGTTTTTGGTTAACTTGGGTATGAACTTGGTATTGAAAGGGTCAACAATGGATTTTTGTGAAAGTTGAAATGTTTTAGATGTGTTGGAAAAGGCAAAGAATAGTTTTGGGTCATGTTGAAACTCTTTTAAACTCCTTTTGTGTTGCATGGTACTGAAACTTGGTTGTTGGTATTGTGGGTAAATTGGTACAAAGAAAACTTGAAATTGTTTTGGGACCAAAGCTGAAGTCCAGCTCTGTTTTTGCAAATCTGCAGAGGGCACGAGTCGTGCCCATCACTCGTGACTGGTCGTCCCCTTGCTTGGACAACTGATTCTGGAGGGGTGTCAAAGGGGCACGAGTCGTGCCCTGGACAGTTTTGGGAAATGAATTTCAAAGCCATGTAGGTTCAATTTTACCACTTATATATCAACCCATGGAACACTACAACTAAAGTACAAGGTATGAATAACAAAATGAAGTATTTACATTTCAATTGTGATCATTTGAATATGTTTAAATGATTGGTTAAAGCAGGTTGTATCTATTGAACCTAACTTGGGTATTATCATTATACTATTGTTGATACATCCTTGAATGACCTTAATAAGTGTGTAGTTCTTATGTGTTACACCTTATACATTGTTTAACATCTTTGTGAAGTGCTTGCTTAGGGTTCCCTACTTTGGAATCCTAAGTTTATTGAATTGATTCAAGGATGAATTAGCCTTAGTGCTACTATTAAGGGATATCTGTTATCTTGTTGCTATCATTTTGATATGCTTTAAATGTATGGTTCCCTACTTTGAAATCATACATTGATTGGTTAAGCAAGTAGTTAATTACTGTTCTTATACTTGAAATCCAGCTGGTACTTGTTTGTGGGCAGTGTTATGAGATTATAATGGCACACAAGCCGAGTTCATTATAATCCATACACTGGTTCCCGTTTTGCCCTGCCATTGGCCATGGTTTGGGGGTAGTGAATTGGCTCAAGGGAAGTCTAGTTTCACTATTGGATATGACTTTGTGTCATAGTCCTCTTGTTGTTACTATGTTTGGTTCCGAAACCGTTTCTTCCACAACTGTTGCAGCTTGGATCGTGATATCCTTTTGAGGATGAAACCTTGGCTCAGTATCCTTCTAAGTGTTATATTATCGACTTACTTGTTATATGTATGTATATATATCTTTCTTGGAGTGATAAAGAGGTGATATATATATATATATATATATATATATATATATATATATATATATATATATATATATATATATATATATATATATATATATATAAATATATGACTTGTTGTTAAAGGCTTCTTCATGGGATTGCATCTCATTTTGTGGCTTATATAATAACTTATTGATATTTTTCTCACCCCGTCCTTTCATTGTTTTCTTAGATAGAGCCGAGCCAGGGGCTAGGACGCGTTGAGCATTGAGAGGGCGCCAAGTTGGTTTTTAAGGAAGGTTTGGTATGGATACATTATGTAAATGTATGACCTTGGGTAGTATTCATAGTCTTAATGTTATACTTATTTTGCAACTTCTAAATGGTTTTGTAAATATTTTTCATTTGGAACTAGGTTCCTTGGTTTGTAAATAAGTGTGTGATTTGTAAATGGTGTGAATGTGGAGTGAGTTAAGTTGAAGTTAAATGGTTAAATTTTGTTTAGTAAGTTGGTAAAGTTTTTAAATGTTAAACAGGTTTATAAAGTGAAACTTTTAGAAAGTATATTTCGAAATTTTTTCTTTAAAAGGCGTCTTCAGTACGTGTCCCGACACGTGGCCAAGTAGGTCTACGGGTCGGGGCGCGTCATGCCCTCCCCTGATTTTTTTTTAACAATGACATTTCACTATAATGTAAATACAACTATACTCGCTCTGTCTCACTAAAAAATATATTTTTATTTTGAAATAACATATACTCTCTCCATCCCACGTAAATAGAAATTAATCATGAACTTGATTATACTTTGATTAATAATTTAGATAAAAATAATTATTCTAAAGAAAAACTAAAAAATGTTATTGAGACAAATATCAATTGTAATTTAATAATATTTTTTTATCTAAATTATTAATCAAAGTATAATCAAGTTCATCATTAAAGTTGTGGGTCTCATTGAATAAATAAGTATTAACACATTTTCATTTTTATAAAAGTGTAATTTTTAATAAGACATCAAATCAAAAGAGGTAAAGGGTGTAACTTTTAATGAGACGAAGTAGTATATGTTGAAGTAAAATATATTATATTTATGATGTTGTTTTGATAGGTAAGATTTTTAGATGTTGAATAACTATTATTTTGAACTTTTAGTACGTGTAATTATGTTATACATGTGTTGAATTATATGAGAGAGCAAAAAAAATATTTCGGGGAACGCTGCCTCTGAACCCTGTTCATCTTTCCTTTACTCCAAAACTTCTCCCCCTCCCCTTTCTTAAATTCCTGGCTCCGCTGTTGGGGTGTCAAAGAAGAAACTTGATTATATTTGATGTATTTCTCAAATATAATCAAGTTTGTACATAAAGGTTATATACGGATTATATATCAAATATTGTATTTATAAAATATACATAATAAAAGTTATTTGCTAAAAAATACAAGTTACTCAAAGAAATATATTTAAGAACTACCAAGATAATGAATTTAGTCCAAGAGTTTTCTCCTTCAATTTCCACGTTATGTTATATAATATGATTCTAGAGCTATTTACTCATTATCTTCTGTGTTTTCCATATTTACCCAAGATAAGAAAAATTGTAGTTAAATTTATATTTTGCTTCAAACTAACAATGCACCAGTGCGATGCACGATATATATTAAAAATATATGTTTTTTACTATACTTAATTATTAAATATATAATAAATATGTAAGCATATAGCTTTCATAATATATTTAATATTAGAAGATTAAGATTATTAACAAAAACTATTAATATTGAAGATAGTCTTGAAATAATAATAGTATTTTGCATTTTTAGATGGGATTTTTACCAATAAGCCCCTATTAGAATGTGGACTTTATCAAAAAAAACTACACATTTCATATTCTACCTTAGGGTCCATAAGTTAAAATTCATTTTACCATTAAACCCCTGACTCTTTTTAAAAAATATTTCATAACCATAAATGGCCAAACTACCCCTCTCACTCTCTCTCTCTATCCGCAATCCCTCTCACTCTCTCTCTATCCGCAATCCGGCGACTTCTTCCTTCCATTCCATGGGTGCGACCTCATCTTCTGCTCAGCCTGAGAACGACGAAACAACGAGCGTTGAAGATCTACGGCGAGTTCTGTGGGAGGACTCTGCCGTTTTAGCGTCGGAATTCGAAGTCTCTAGTGAGGAAAATTGAGTTGTTCGTTGTTTTATTGGAGTGTCTTCGTGATTCCGGGTCGAAATTGCCGTCCACGACTGTTATGTGCTTGAAGGAGATGTATTTGTTGCTAAATCGGTCGAAGATTCTGCTTGATTATTGCTCGCAGTCGAGTAAGTTGTGGCTTTTGCTTCAGAACCATTCAATTTCTGGTCATTTTCATGATTTGAATCAGAAGATTTGATAAGTATGATGAGAGACCTTAAGGTTGAAATACTTAGAATTCCTGAATGAATTTGAGAATGGGAGGGTTCCTGATTTCATGGAACTATATTCCTTTTTTGTGAAGAATTTAGGGATTAGGGTTCCTGATTTCATGGAACTGCCTTGATCAGTTTCTATGTTAAATTTGATGCAATGAATTATGCCCTCAAGGTGTTTTATAAAATTCCTGAACTGAATGTTGTTTATTAAATTTTCATGAGGGTTTGGCTGTGTGATTTTCTATCCATTGAGAAGCGTGTGTACGTACTACAGGTGGTGGAAGTACAGGAACTGTTAGGAATCTGCGGATTCGAAAAGATACTGTGAAATACCTTCTGAATCTTGATGTCAACTCTGCTCATTACGATCCTAAAACTCGATCCATGCATGAGGACCCACTTCCAGATATGGATCCAAATGAGAAGTTCTATGCAGGTGATAATCAAAATAGATTAACGGGTCAAGCGTTGGAGTTCAAGAAGCTCAATGTTCATGTTTGGGAATGAATCATTTGAGAAGGGAAATGATGTTCACATGCAAGCAGCTCCGTCCCAAACAGAATTGCTTTACAAAAACTATAAGATCAATCGAGACACATTGAAGTCACAAATGAACGCAATAGTTATGGAGAACTATGGCAATGCAGCCACTGGAGAAGCACTTCCAAGAGAGCTATTACCAGGACAAAGTGAAAAGGAAGTCGAATATAATCGAGTTGGCAGGATCATTAATGGCCAGGAGACATATCTTTCCCGAAGTAAGTATGAAGAAGATGTACTAATCAACAACCATACAAATGTTTGGGGTTCACGGTGGAAAAATCACCAGTGGGGTTATAAGTGTTGTCATCAGACGATTAGGAACAGTTATTGCACCGGACTCGCATGAATTGAAGCTTCTGAAGCTTTAACAGATCTTATGAAGGCTAATATTTACCCGTTATTTATTAGTTGTTGATGATTGTTTGTGCACAAATGTGAGGTCAATTTCTCAGTTATAGTTAGTTATAGTTATGAGTGTTATTTTTGTTTCATTCCTTTAGGACAACTGTAGAACAAGTTTCACAGTTGTTGGGTTTGATTTAAATAACTGTGTAATGATTTTCACAGTTATTGTGCATAACTGTGAATTCCATTTCACAGTTATTTTTATGTCATTCCTTTAGGACAACCGTAGAACAAGTTTCACGGTTGTTGGGTTTGATGTAAATAACTGTGTAATGATTTTCACAATTATTTTGCATAACTGTGTAATGATTTGCACATTTCCAAGCTGAGAATTATGTTTGTGCACAACTGTGAGGTCAATTTCTCAGTTATAGTTATGAGTGCTATTTTTGTGTCATTCCTTTAGAACAACTGTAGAACAAGTTTCACCGTTGTTGGGTTTGATGTAAATAACTGTGTAATGATTTTCACAGTTATTGTGCATAACTGTGAATTCCATTTCACGGTTATTTTTATGTCATTCCTTTAGGACAACTGTAGAACAAGTTTCACGGTTGTTGGATTTGATGTAAATAACTGTGTAATGATTTTCACAGTTATTGTGCATAACTGTGAATTCCATTTCACAGTTATTATGCACAACTGTGAATTCCATTTCACAGTTATTTTTATGTCATTCCTTTAGGACAACTGTAGAACAAGTTTCACGGTTGTTGGATTTGATGTAAATAACTGTGTAATGATTTTCACAGTTATTGTGCATAATTGTGTGATAGATTTCACTGTTTTATGTCATTCTTTTATAAAACAACTGTGAAATCTATTTCACATTTGTTGAAAAAAATAATTTTATTTTATTTATAAAATTTGAAATGTATGATGAGTAAACTTGTTTGATTCGTCTTGGCGATGCGATTAAAACAGTGATTTCGGATAATTTTTTAGACTTTTAGATTTTGAGATATTGCATTTTAAACGTGAAATGGTTTGGTTTTTGACCTTTCTAAACTGAGAACTGTGAGGTCAATTTCACAGTTATTTTGCTACTTAATATCTGTGGTTTATCCGTTATTTATCAGTTGTTGATGATTGTTTGTGCACAACTGTGAGGTCAATTTCTCAATTATGATTGTGAGGTCAGTTTCACATTTAATTATACAGTTATTTTCATCAAAATTGTGAAATAGACTTCTCAGTTTATAAATGTGAAAACCATTATACAGTTGTACTCATGTGTGAACAAATGATAAATGATTTTCTCATATTTTTACAAGTGAAAAAAATTTATTTTATTTATAAATTTTGAAATATATGATGAGTAAACTTGTTTGATTCGTCTTGGCGATGTGATTAAAACAGTGATTTCAGATTATTTTTTCGACTTTTAAATTTTGAGATATTGTATTTTAAAAATTTAAGAGAAAAAAAAAAGGAAGAGAGAGAGAAAAGTAAAGTAAAAAAAAAGGAAAAGAGAAAAAAAAAGAAGAAAACGTAAAAAAAAAAAGAAAAGAAGAGAGAGAGAGAGAGAGAGAGAGAGAGAGAGAGAGAGAGAGAGAAAGTGTGCGTGTGAGCTGGGCGCGTGAGTGGGCAAGGGAAATTTGGTCCAGAAAATATATAGGGACTTTTTTGGGGGTTTTGATAATATTAGTCCTTAAAGGTAGTTTTCATTTGGATTGGGGGCTATTTGGTCAAAGCCTCTTTTTAGATACCCCCTCCGTCCCACGTGACTTGAGATCAAAAATTTTGGCACATAAATTAAGGAAAAGTAGGAGAGAGAGAGATAATGGGAGGAGTTGTTTGTGAGTATGAAAAATTAAGTAGGATAGAGAATTAGTGGACAGAATAATAAGTAGATTGGTGTTGTGATGTAAAAATAAAGTAGGAGAGAGAATGAGTGGGAGGAATAGTAAAGATTCTTTATCATTTTGAGCAGTTTCAACTCACATGGGACGGACGAAAAAGGAAATAAGTCTCAACTGATGTGGGACGGAGGGAGTATTCATTAAAATGTTTTATTTTTGGAAAAAAATATCATGAATTGTTAACTAACTATTTGTCACCATGAAGGCATGAAGTTATATATATTTGTCACCATGTAGTTATAATTAATAAGAAATGTTTCAACATTCTAAATTTCATTAAATTGCCAGTTATTGGTGAGTTCTCTGACTCCCCATCATAAATAGAAGCTACAGACCTACTCTCATTCCAAGAATACAGATTGTGCTTTACTTTTGACATATGATTTTGTCAAATCCATTAGACTTTAAAACTGAATCAACTGAATTAATGTTTTTTTTTTAAATAACTGAATTAAATGTTAAAATCGCAATCTCAATCAATTTTGTCTATTAGATTGGATTGATTTTTCTAAGATATACGGAGTATCTATTTTGGGGAAAGATAAATTTATTAAAATAATATTATATACTTTTAAATAAAAATGAATATTTTTGATGCATCAAAAAATATACATAAACATAAATTTAAACTATTGTTTAATTTATATAGTACCCCAAATTGGAGGACAATTAGCCATAAGTAAAATAGGTTTCGAGTTAAAAATTAGAAGAAAATAGTAAAAGAAGAAAGAGAGGGAGACCCGATTGATTGATGGCATAAATTACTAAAATTTGCATTTATTTCCTTTTTTTTTGCCATTTACAACTATATTACCATATATACCAAAAACAGTTAACAAAAAACACCACTAATTCCATTTTCTTTTTCTTTGTCTTCTATAGCTATATGAATATATAATCTCTCTGTCCCACATGAATATAAACTAATGATTAAATTGATTATATTTTGATCAATAATTTAAGAAAATTAATGATCTTGCTAAAAATATAGTAAAAATTATTATTGAATTACAATTGATATTTGTCACAATAGAAATTTTTAGTTTTTCTTTAGAATAATTATTTTTTTTTATCTAAATTATTAATCAAAGTATAATCAAGTTCATCATTAATTTCTATTTACGTGGGATTGAGAGAGTATATGTTATTTCAAAATTCCAAGAGTATACCAAAAAAAATTAATTTCTGCAAAGAAGAAGAGGAAAATTTATATCCATTCAATTTTGTTGTCATCCCAACTAATTTTTGAACTCCTTTCACATTTTCTGTTTACTATGGAGTAATAAATTTTCTATTTATAAAAATTCTCCTATCCAGTTATTAAGTGAAATTCAAACCAAAATCATCACATTTCATGCCTGATAATATGGGTAGTGCTAATAAAAAAATATTTTCTTCAAAAAATAATAATAATTGATAAGTGTTTCTCAAATCATTGTTCCATTTTTTATATGAATGCATAGAGAGAAGAGAAGAAAAAAAAATAAAGAAATGAGAGGGGAGGTTAAATAGAAGTATCGAACACCAAGCAAACCTCTCATTGGATTTTTGTTAAAACCTACTTTGTTTGATGGATTATTTATCAAAAAATACTTTTTAAAAAATTAAAATAATAATGATATAACAAAATTACTCTTTATTCCAAAAAAATATTTATTTTCTGTACACGAAAAGCTCATGGTAATCAAAATTTCTTGTTCTACACAACAATTCTAGAGTTAATACTTCACGATTTTTTTACAAAATACTCCATTCGTCCCAAAAAAAATGTTTATTTTCTGAAAAAAAATATTGTCCCAAAATAAAGAATGCAATTTGTAAAAATATTTAACATCCCAGTGGATTTTTTAGCATGGAATCATGGATGAAGATATCTTATAAATTTACATCCTTATTAAAAATGAAAAATAAAATTTACCAAAATATTCTCTTTACGTCCCAAAATAAATATCATTTTCTTTATCCTAAAATAAATGTTTCAATTTTAAACAAAGAAATCATCATAGTGATTATATTGTAAAAAAGGTATAAATAAATAATGCACCATCTTTAAAATGTTTAACAAGAGTATATAATACTTAATTTGAAACCAAGAGAGTAATGCAGTACTAAAGGAACAAGAGTATTTCACAAAAGTCTAATCTAACATCGTTGAAGGTTTTGTTTTTTTTTTGTCCCAATTGAAGAGGCGTAGTTTGATTAAGTGGGATAGAAAATAGTGAGTGAATAGTTGTTGTGAGTATCCAAAATTATAATTTTTAGTGGGACGGAGGAAGTGTATATTTAAAGTGTTGCATTTGATTTTTGCAATCACTTTCCCGTCTCGAGCAATAAAGTTATCTCTTAGTGGGACACATGACGTATATATTTAAAAATGCTACAATAAAATTAGGATATTTCATGTTTATCAAAATTTATATCAAATTACACTAGATTGTAAACATAAAATTATCCTTTCAATTAATTTGAATTTTATTTATTAAAATAGAATTATATTCATAAATTAGAATTAGAATGGGAATGGGAATAAATTATAACAAAAATTAAGATAGCCCATGATTAATTATTAATTTCATAAATTAATATTAAAATTAAAATTAAAATGAAAATAAATTAGTAAGAAATGATTTATTTTTTAAAATTAAAATTAATATGAAAGTAAATTAGGATAACAATTAAGATAACTTATTTCTATTAAGCTAATATATAGTTTAGTTAATTACTATACAATTGATTATGTTTCTTTTTAAACTAATATGAAATTTATTTTACTACAGTATAATTAATTGTGTAACTAATATTAGTACGGAAATAGGTTTGGATAAAAATTAGAATATCTCCTTTCTAGATTTTATGGAATTTTGTGTTTGAGTCAACCCAATCAATATCCAAACCTTGATTAACCTCAAATGAGAAAAAATAAAATCAAGAACTACGGAAAAAAAAAAAGAAAAAAAGAAGAAGAAGGAATTCAAGTTCTTAAAAATTGAACTTGAATATGATATGAAAAAGTATAACAAAGTGGGGCATGGTGTATGATGGAGGTCGAGTAGTTCAATAGTTCGTGCAAGTCGCACACTTAGTTAATTATGATGGAGAAGATCACAACGATTTAAACTACAATATGCTTCAACTTTAAGTTCGAATTTGCATGGAAAACCCTATAAGTATTTTATCGACGATGATGGTACGACCATTTTTGTTATTGTAGCTCTAGGGGAGGATATCATGGGTTATCTAAAATTATTGAAATTACAGGGGCATAGCAACATCAAAAGACGATGGATAGATTTCAACTTGGGGGGTATATGAGAGGAGGAGTGATCATATTTGGAGCTAAGGAAGAATAGTAAAGGATACGTCGAAGACGTGTAGTGGTTATTCATAGGTGATGGTGGTGATGGTGGCGGGGGTGACAGTATGGGAGGTGGTGGGTAGATGGCATATTTGGGAGCGGAAGAGAGATGGTGTGGGAACGCTGGGGGTAGGTGATGGATGATTTTGAGGAAGATATTATATTCTTAAGATTTAGGAATATTTTATATTTAACCCTTTCATTTTTAGTGAAAGATGAAGGTTCGTTAATGCATGTTAAAGTTTACACTTATCCTCTATCTTAATAAAATTGTCCACATCAACATTAAATGTTAAATGATTGCTATTATCTAAGCTTAAATAATTTAAATATACATGTCGGTCCAATAAAATTGATGAGGTCAAATTGGTAGATGCGAAAAATTAATTTTATGAACATGATCCATACTGAATTGTTTGTCTTGATTTAGCAAAAGAGACATATAGTGAAGTCCCATAACCTAACTATCGTGAACGTGAGTATGTCTTGAGTTTGAATGTTCTTGGAGAATGTCTTTTTCTACTGTGTCTGCCGTCACTATTACAAGGATGTATGGATGATTAAAGAGTATGGTGTGAGAAAGTCTTGGACTAAATTGGCTATCTTCCCTTATCTTGATAGTTCGTGGAATTCATGTATCTGATGCTATTGTATATGTCAATAGAGGGTGAAACTTTTTTGGAATTCTACCACCGTATTCTGTTGTTTGATATCAAAAGTAATTCATTCAAGAATTCATATATTCATCCCTTTGAAGGATGACTTGATCTTCTTGATGCTAATACCTACATTGAGAGTTTAGTTTCACCCTTTATCCTGGAAGAGGTCACGAAAGACATGAATGGAGATGCGAAGCCAAGTCACAAAATATGATCTTTTAACTATATTTTTTTACATATTTTCCGTTTCAAGTTTAGACAGTTTTTTTTTTTCATGATATGAGCTATTTGAGCTAAATACAACATTGTGCCTTTGAGTTTTGACAAAAGTTATGATTCAATAAGCATTGGTTTTGAATGAGTTCAATATTTAATTATTATCATACAATGTATATGTAATAGTTTTCCTTTTTATTGTGTATTATGGTTCTCAATCTACATGAGTATGCAAGCATTCTAACATACACATGAATCTTTTAATATGTGAGTTAATTTTGTGTTGGTGTGTGATATTAATTGGAACATCAGTTTCAGTCACATAATGGTATGGTTCTGATATTAAATTTTTTTTTTCATATGACAATTATAAATATGTGTTGATATAATTATAATCTCTGATATAATTTTTAATTAAATAATTAGCCTTACTATACCCGTCGAATCTCGACGGGTTACTCACTAGTTTGGTGGTAATAAAAGAAAACAAGTATTTTTACCTACGCATTCGCCCCAACTACTGTGTCTATCTAATTTACACATGATTCATATAACGACAAAGCATTAGTCCCAAAATAATTTGGGATCGGATAACATAAATCATCATATGTCATCGTAAAAAAAAACATCAATCCCCTTCACCCATATTAATTTTTGCCCTCCACTACGATCTTTTCAACGTCATATTTTCATCCAATTCAAGTAAACTTATATCATTTTAAATCACTATAATCCAAATTTACTTGGCTCTTCCCCTACCCTACCCTACCCTTGCCATGATTCATAGATATAGCTAAAATAGAAAACGGGAGCATCAGAATTATTGTTGCTCCCGTTTTTGCTTATACAAGTTTAGGACTTCACACTGTCCATATGTCACACCCATGCATGTCCATGTTTAAATTCAGTTTACTCTTATGGGTGAACCTTCAAATGTAAGATCAAATTGTGTGTAAGTTCATGGTGAATGCAATTCTTATTATTGTTACTTTTAAGAGATTTTTGAACCTTCTCTTTAGTTAATCTATGTTTGGGAGCATATAACATGACATTGATACCTTGAGATATTATTGTTTGGCTCTCATTCTCTCCTTCCTCCCTCCTTCTTTGATTGAAATTTTTGGAAGTTTAATTATTTTAACCCAACAATTTTGGAAATGGGACGATCTTTTCTGGACAATAAAAAATGGCAAAGGTGAAACTTATGTAAGTGCAGTTTGAGCTACAAAAGCGCATTCATTTCGTTTTTTGGATATTTACCTAACATATTGTTTTCGTTTATTTAAATGAAATCACAGATTATGTCGACAAGTCGATTGATTGGTATTAAGTCAATTGATAAGAACGCTAGGTTTTGTAACATTAACGCTCGCATTTTACGTAAATGGGAGCAGACAAATCGGTATGGAAAAACGTCAGATGAGATGATATTAGTTGATGAATAGGTAATAATTTTTATTAATTTACTTTCTTATCTTGCATAATTTTTATTCAGGCTTCTATTTATTTAATTTGATCATCATATTGAATCTTTAATACTATTTTTTATTTTGTTTAGGGTTCTAAAATTCAGGCTACCATCCCGAACAACTTGCCATCTAATTTGAAGATTAAGTTTGAAATTGGGAAAGTTCTAAATATCGAAAAATTTGGGATTGAAGAAAATATTCAATCAACTCAAAAGGCAAAAAATAATCACAAATGGAAACTAACTATGAGTTTGAGGACTAAGGTAGAAGATGCCGATACGTCTGTCCAAATTTCAGAAAATAGTTTAATGTTCACACCTTTTCAATCAATTGGGTGTTTAAATGAAGAGTTCATAGTGGGTGAGAACTATGCCTCATTTATCATTTTTTCTTTTGATAATAAATGAATTATATTGGGATTTGTATCCTTTTAGCTATATACAACATTAGGCTTTTGTGTAAGCTATTTTAGCTATATACAACATTAGGCTTTTGTGTTTTGACAAAAATTAGTATTCTTTTTAACATTCATTTTGGGACGGAGGGAGTATTATTTATTTCAAATATGCTCTTGACTAAGAATAATTTGATAATTGAATTGTTATCCTACTGTAAATTGATTAATATTTGATTCATTTAATTAATGACTAAATAATTGACAGACAAAATAGTCTACCAAACTACTGTTTGTCTAAGATAATTTTGTGAGAAAGTTTGTGTAAATTTTATAAGCTCAAATCATTACGCAAGTTTGTGTAAATTATATCTTCTCCATCTCTTAAAAAATCGGCGATCAAGTGTACACACATTTTTATTTTTATAATAAAAATAGATTTCTGTGACCAAAATATGTTTGGCCATCAACACATAAAGGCTAAATGGAGTTAGTCTGAATGTAGTAACGCAATTTTTTATGTGTACAAGATACTCCCTATGTCCCAAAATGATTGTCTCACTTTTTTATTGTTGGATATAAACCTAACATATTGTATTCGTTTATTTAAATGAAATTATAGATTATAGCAATAAGTAATAATAAGCCTTAATATGGCCGTCAAATCTCGACGAGTTACTCACTAGTATATAAAAACTCATAAACCCTTTGTATTAAAATGATAATATATTAATGAATAAGTTATTAACTTTGATAATCATTAATCAACTCTCTATCTATACCATTTTTACAAATTTTATCTTGCAGATTCAAAAAAAAAAAAAAAGATTTAAACTTATTTTATTTTATTTGATAACTTTTCTTATATCCATTTTTGTAATGAAGCGATTTTTAACATAGTAAATATAATGATAATTAAAAAAAATGAATCAAATATTAATGTTTGTAAATCTAAAATTATAATTTGCATAAAAATAATTTTATTTAATATTACTATAAAAGTATTAATTGAATTTATAAATTATTAAACTATAATAAGTAAGAAAATTTAAAAATGTGATGAAAGAGTTGATACATAATTATTACTTAATAACTTATCTATTTAATGTAGAGGATTAATAAATTTTAGTATATCACTTTAATTTAAAATTAATTATTTGGTTTTATGTGATTTTTAGCAATTTAATTATAATTAATAGGAATGAAACATGCTTTCTATTAAAGTGAGGGTAAAATAATCTATTTATTGTTAAAAGGGTGGATAGTAATGTGAAATCAAACTTCGAGGGAGCATTGATACTACCTCAAAACCTCAAGGGTGGATAGCGAAATTAACCCAAATAAAAACAGTGGAGACAGAAAACATTGAAAGAGGAGAGGGATAAGATAAGCAAGAACACATCTCAAGACCAGAGAGAGGGCTAGCTGTCTCTCATTTTATCCTTTTATATTCACTCTCCTTCCCAGAAAATTTGAATCAAATTTTGAAGAATCAAATTTTGAAGATGAAATAAATAAATAAATGTTGTGAATATAAAAATTGAGCTAGAAAAGAAAAGGCGGAGTACTCCCTCCATCCCATTATAAAAGGCATAAAAGCCCCATGTTGTAGTAAGACACACGAGCGGAGTATAAAAAAGTAAGTGGATATATCCATTATTGAAAAAAAATAAAAACATACCAATCAACTTTAATGTAAAATAAATTTATTAACCGTATATTTTGAATTAATATATTAAGTGTATGATTATATTTTAATGTACATTTTATCAACATACTAATTATTTCCTCCGTTTAGGTTTAAGATTTTTAGTTTTTTTTTTTATTCGTCTCAATTTCATATTCGTAATAAATGACAAAATATGTATAGAGTTTTAGACAATCGTGTTATAATAAAGTTCATTCAATTACATAAAAAAAATTACTTATCTATTTACTTTTCACCCAATTATTTTGTGAATATTGTATTTATCGTGGATCAAAATGAACATTAATTCTAAGTTCCCAATTGCCTTGACTTTTGACACAACTTCTAACATTTTCGTCAAAAATGATTTTTAGAAGTTGTTATTTGTGTTGTTTTTATTCTAATAACCTCAACGACTCTACCTATTATGTGCATTTATTATATTGAGATAAATATCGTAAGGGTTATTTTTTATATTTATTTTTCATTATCAGTCTTGAACATGTACTATCCAAATATATTTATAATTGTTAAAATACTCGGTATACGGAACCAACAAGACATAGTTACTCTTTTGACCAACAATACTCTTTCCATCCATTTATTTTTCAGTTTCCGACTATTTTTCATCCTTACATCACGCAGGTGCACGAAGTAAGATCCGATGGAAATTGTGGATTTCGAGCAATAGCTGGTGCCGACAATCACGCCACAAGGATTCATTCAAGACATAATTGCGGAGCTGAATGGGCTACTCCATATTTTGATCGAATTAACATTTATAATGAATATTTGCGTGTGCGCTCAATTGTAATAGCAAATTTGTTGTATTTGATTGAGAAGACATGAAATGAATTAAATTATTTTGTATTTTATATTTAATGTTATAACTTGTTAAATTTCTTTTTTAGTATAATAATTTTATTTATAATTCCACCTAATATACTTATTTTTTATTCTTGGTTAAAAGGAAAAAAACCGAAATTTGAATTAGACAAAATGGCAAAACATTAAAATTACATAGGTTATATGAGTAAAGTACATATTGAGAATCTATTGATTAATGTTTTTATCATAAGATATTAATATTTATATGTTAAGAATTCAACAATATTTATTAAAAAAATTGTTGAATACATTCATTAACTAATTAATTTTTTTATTTGAGATTACATATTAATGAGAAAACATACATACTCACTGAGAACACAAATTTATAATTGTTAATGACTTATTAATTGTTAAGGAAAAAGTAAAAATGGGAAGGGGAGAGGGGGGGGGAGTTGCATTGCATTAATATCTCAAAGCCGTAGTAAATATAAGGGTCTAATAGCAAATATATGTTCAGTCATTAAACCAAATTTCAAGGTGAATGTTATGTTAACTTTTAAGATACCTAGAATTTTTTAATTACCTTTTTCAAATCTGATAGTGTGAATAGTAGCACCCGTATTTTCCTGGGTCTGATTTCAATTTCATGACGCCTTGACCCGTTAACATCATCTGTTGGATTAGGTGATGAGTTAACATGCCCAAATCGCTTTTTTATTTTTGTTAATATTTTTTCTTCTCTATGTGGGATTAAATAAATTCATAAGAATTAAAAATATATATTAAAAATAAATGGTCCCAAAATTAAAATAATTGAGTTTGTAATATTTAATGAAAATTAGAAATGAAAAAAATATGACAAAATTGAATTGATGAAAGCAATAAGAAAAAACTAGTTAAATGATTTTAGGTAGTGGTATTTGAATCCAAAATTTATGGGGTAAGGTAAGTGAGCTCGTTTTAAATAAGTGGTGAAATTTAGTGGCTATTGAATTTTGGCTTATTCATGCTACAACTCGATTGAACTGTATGACTTATTTCATTAAAGGTATGATTGTCTTTTAACATCTCATGGTTATCAACATGGATTACTTACTATTTATTAAAGATGAGATGAGATTTGGGCTCATCCGATTTCCATAGAACCAATTTTTAGTAATGTAAATAACTGCGTTTTGATAGAAGTTACTATGACACAACTTTCGTCAAAAATGATTTTTAGAAGTTGTTATTTGTGTTGTTTTTATACTAATAACATCTATCTATCATGTGCATTTATTATAATGAGATACATATCATAAGAGCCATTTCTAATATTTATCTTTTGAACGGTATAAATCGAGATACGAACATGGGATAGGTTGGACAAGACCCAAATGGATTGGACCCTAAACATAATCTACACAAGTCTCATATAAGACGAAGGGAGTGCGCTTTCCCTACCTTCCTCGTATTTGCCGCCTTCGTCATTTCCCCTATGTCGGCTTGGACATATCAGGCGTATAATGACCAAGACCCAATAATACCGAGGAAGGCCTCCCTCCAAGGCCGAGCAAGACTCCCTTAACGACGAGGAGACCTCCTCGGCTATCAAGCAAACTTAGGAAATGGACTTCCCATTCTACTCGGCATCTCTTCCTCGGTATCCACCTAGGTCGACCTGGTCACAAAGCCGAGATGCCCCACACCGGCGCATTTGCAGAATTGCAGTCACTATCTTAGTCAAATTGGGACTGTGAACAGTTATAATCCCCTTAGGATTATAACCACCTCTCATACAAATTCAGGTCTAACAAAGACTCATCAAGTATAATCCTCCTAGGATTAATATCTTATTTCATATGTATTCAAATATATTTATACTCCCTCCGTTTCAAAATGTTTGTCCCATTTGACTTTTTTGTTGAACTTTGATCACAAATTTATGAGAGATTAATCATGTTCATGAAATTCTAAAAGTTGTTGTTGATAATATTATTAATGGTGAATCAATAGGAATTTTTAGAATTTCATGAACATAATTAAATTGTCATATATTTGTGGTCAAAGTTCAACAAAAAAAGTCAAATGGGATAAACATTTTGAGACGGAGGGAGTAATTGTTAAATTTATTTTGAATAATCACTTTCACTTTCAGAGAATCAGAAATAATACCAAATTCACCCTATATATAGAAACCAAATCCTAACAATTTTTTTTTTTTAAAAAAAGAAGAGTTATGCTAAGATTTGATAATCGGTAATCCTAAGTCCTAACAAGAGTAGGGGACATTCAAACGGAAAGGCCACTTCCACCATCCTAACTGGACCAAGGATTGGGCCAAGCCCAGGGTGGTGAAGTGGGATGAATCTATAGTATAAATGAAGGCAGATTGGCACTGTTCCATGAACAGTTCCATCTGCCAACTTTACCGTTTTACCCCCATTATTTTATCACTTTCCGATTTTGCCCTCCCTTTAAAAAAATTTTTTTTTTTTTTTAAAACACACATACCCACGATTCCTCTCTCTCTCTCTCTCTCTCTCTTCATTCATTCAGTTTGAATTTCAAAAAAATAAGAGGCAGCTCCTTAATCCAAAAGGAACCTCTTCGGTGATTTGCGCCACACCTGCAAGATCTTCTGCCAAAATCTTCTCCCCTCCGGTCAGCGTATTACGAGGCGGCACCAAGTCTTCTCCTCTCCAGTAATCACCGCCGGCTTGAAGCTTCTCATCATAAGTCCGTCTATTCTGTTTGCTACTCCTCCATATCAGGTCATTCTCTCCCTCTCTCAGATCATGGAAAATCTAGGCTACATGTCAATATCTTTGCTCATTATACTTTTTCTTTTTTGTGTCTATGCGTATGTGTATGTATAAAGATTAAGGATTATTCCTTGATTTTCTTCTATCTTTTTCAACTTGATGACCTTGGAGTTAGGGGTAAGTAATCAGATGGTTTCTGGTGGATTAATTAAAATGTTCTAGCATAATAACCCTCTTTGGGTGTTTTCCTGTTTGGAACATGGGTTTTGGTTGGAATTTAGGATTGAAGTGAATCTGGGAAAGACAATGTCAATGATTTTTTCTTTTTTTCTTTTTAACTTTGGCAAGGGAATTAAATTTAATATTTATCAAAAGGTTAAAATTGGTAATTTATATTGAACATACCAAAAATGTCAAGTTGGGCTAAGCAAGTAAAGCCCAATCACAGATAGCATGGGCACCCACATTCTCAATGAGACTGATCCAATCAGAACAAGGCCCAAGGCCCATCTCAAACATCAGTCGACTAAGCCCATGGTTCGACCTACCAGGCTCCGACCTAACTTAGTCCGACCTCGTGATCCATACTACAATTCGGGTACGAATCATGCTCTACCCGACAGTCAGGTCGACCATTCCACAAATGGCGACCTCGACCTAAATTAACAAGTGACGACTTGATACTTGCAGGCGTATTTGGTTGAACTATTCTCATAACCACATCCCTACAAATCAGGGGACCGTTATAGACACGTTCCCATTACCAATAACCGCCGCTACAATCACGGAGCACATGTCGCCTCCCCAAAAATACATCATTCTTGTCTATAAATACTTCATCACTACCAAACGGTGAAAGGTAACTGCCATTTTGCTATTGTAATTCATTCAGTCAATACATCTTGAGCAATATTCAACTGTGATCTTACTCTCACGCCCGAGCGTCTTCGCCGGAGACACATCCGGCTAGTCGTGGGTTCTGATTTCAGGTCAAGGAGCCAGGTGATTCATCCTGCCACGTGGAGGAAGATTGATAAGCACAATTCCTGCAGCATCAGTTTGGTTCCATTGTCGGGAATCGTGCTTTAAACTTGACCTCGAAAACTCTATCAACCTGCAACAATGGTGACTTCAGAGGGACACGTATCCGAGGCTTCACTTGGGCATGAAGAAGTGAACAACAACAACACGAATACAAACACAAATGCTGAAAACTTGAACTTGCCTCCTCCCCCACCGAATCGTCCTCATGGTAGAGCCACACGCTCTACCAGTGTCGTTGATGGCAGGGGATTGCACGACACGAGGAGAGGGAAAAGGCATATGGATGGGCAAGAGTTCCACCTCCTCCAAACGTCCAACTGCTCAGGTGAATGTTGGAAACAGGGCAGGCCCCTCCACCAACCCCATGAGCAAGAAGGAGATGATGTTGGAGCGAGCCCAGATTCTGGCCGACTTGATAGCCATGGAGGAGGCAGAACAGGCTGACTGTAGCGATGCGTGAATTTTTCGAATAACAGAGTCGCCACCTATATTATTTGTTTGGAAACATAGGAAAACCATTTTGAAAAGAGATTTGAGGGTTCGGGGGTTAAGTTATCGAATGGGTAGGTCGAGGAGCATCCATTCCACCCAATCCGGAGATCGGTCTTGCCAATTGAGTATTATCAATCTTTTTAATTACTAATTAAATAAAGAACAAGAAAACCCTAATCAATTTCTTGATTAGGAATGTCGGATTGTATGCTTCGAGATCGCCTTCATCGATTGAAGGGACTCTAGGCTAATCCTTTTGATGGGATTACACCACTCTAAAAATCAATAGAGGGATTGAGAAGAAGAAGAGTAAAAGTATAGGAGTTTACCTAGTTTAGGGAGGATTTGATTTAGAACGTGGTTCTAAGATGTCTTCTCGATCGAGAAGCGATTCGGACAGAGTTTCGACTCAATATGAGAGTCAAGTCTTGATGCGGACAGAGCTTCGCCTTGATGCTAGGCTTGAGCCTTGATGTTCGTCAATCAACGTGGTTGAAGGACGAATTTAGGAGTTGTTTGTGAGTGATTTGAAGGAGTCTTTCGTGGAAAGAAACCAACAAATTGTGTGTGTTGTGTGAAATTATGGACCTCTTGATCCTTGGAAGTCACCAAGTATTTATAAGGGTTTAAGAGGTAGAGGTGGAGAGGTAAAACACTCCTAGGAAGCTTCCAGAACTCAATTCTGATTGGAGAACCGGATTAGATGAGGTTTATCAAGAAAAGAGTTTGGGACGGAGAAGAATTGTGATTCTGCACATCCTGTCGAGGGGATATCTCGCGCGAGATATGATATCTCGTGCGAGATATCTAGTCTGATGACTATTTTGTCCTCTTCAGTTTATTCCGTTAGTCAGTTAGGTCCAAAACTAACGAGGTTAGTTAGAAACTTAACGAAACATGCCGAAACTGATATGCTTTCATCAAAACATAAAAGAGAGACGAAGAGTAGTGTAATCATGTAATTATGAGTTCAGAATGGGGTGTCTCTGAGCCCTACGGCGACAGGTCTTATGAAAGAAGAAGTGTCGTCGATAGAAAAGACATCATTCTGAACATTGGGATGGTCGTGCCGCACGACTGCCTACGTATCTCTAAGAGATAATCAGACCAAACGTAGTTCGACTCCAAAACACTAAAAAGGCTATTTTAGGTATTTTGAAAAGCATTTTTGAAAATCGAAGAGGTATTTTTTTGAAAAGGTAAAATCATACTGAGGAATCAAGGACTTGACCCAATTCTGATGATACCCGGTTTGTTGATGAAGTTGTTGAAGTGCGCCATCCGAGGTTACTGACGTAGCTTGTTGTTGCTGAGGTCACGGACTTTGTTGTCGTTGTCGAGGTCACGGACTTTGTTGTCGTTTCCAAGGTCACGGACTTTGTTGTCATTGCCGAGGTCACGGACTTGAAGTTTGCTGCCATCACAGACTTTGTTGAGGTTGCCGAGGTCACGGACTTGAAGTTCTTTGCCATCACGGACTTTGTTGATGTCGCCGAAGTCACGGACTTGAGGTTCTTTGCGAGCGCGAGACTTTGTTGATGTTGCCGAGATCACGGACTTGAGGTTCTTTGCCGTCACAGACTTGAAGTTTTGCTGCCATCACAGACTTTGAAGTTGTTGCCGAGGTCACGGACTTGAAGTTGTCGGTTGAGATGGAGGTTCTGTCGGCCCCTGTAATGCAAGGATATATACACGCGGATCTTGGATAGACCCGGATGATTCTTACCTTTCCGTACCTGTCAGCACATTAAGATTTCAAGTAGATTTTTTTTCAGATTTTAGTTGTTTAACTGGACTTACGTGGTGGTGCTCACGTATGTTCGTGTAAATGGCCGGTCGGTCATTTTGGTGGTGAGTTTATGTATGAGTATATGGTATATGGAAATGTAGGGACACTTGTATGGATTTGTATTTGAGATGGGTGAACTGTATGGGTGAACTTGTGTTTGACAAGTTGGGACCAAATCAGGTTTATGCAGAATTCGTTGCTAGTCAGCGAGGCTGTATTGTTGTAGAATTTTGATGAGTATCCTTGTGTGAACACATCTAGGTCTGTTGAGAATCTTCATTCTTACTTCTCCTTTGAATCATGTCTCTAGGAGGCAAACGACTACACATCTGTCGACTGTCGTAATGGCTTTGTGTCTAAGGCCCTTTGTTGTCTCAAGCCCCAAGTTGTTTGCAAGTGGTAGATGACTTTGTGAACAGGCTTGTGAAGCTGTTCTTTTGATTTGCAGGTGATTGAAGAAGACTCTCCTTGTTGGTTTGATTTGAAGAGGATCGAATGACGTCCGGTGAAGAAGGTTGAAGAATACTCTCCCTTTGACCTTTGATTTTTTTTTTCTTAGTGCGCACCCTGATTTTTGCCTAGACCGCCCTTTCGGGTTTTCAATCTAGCGGGCATCTCTTTTGCGTCTTTTTTTTTTCATTTTTTTTTGAATAGTATGTAACTCGAAGAGAACTCAGAGAGAGAAAATCTTGTCGAGGAGAGAGAGATGAGATCTTAATTTAGTTGAGGAGAGACGGGCTCTATTATTTTTTTTTTTGAAAGTGATCCAAGCATTGATTATTTGGAGGAGTGTATTCTCTAATGATGAGAGTGAGAAGCAAAGAGGAAAGCCCCTAATGTAGATTTGATTGTTTTGAAGAGTTGAAATAGAGGTTGACTGGGGGAGGAAAGGATGGGAAGCCCCAGTTTTGATGCTTGGATTTCAAGAGTGTGTATGAGAGTGGCTAACAGGAAGCCCCTAGACTCAACAAAGAACGCTAGTTGGCTCAAGGATCTAGAAAAGTTATTCTACCTTGTAATGGACCAGGCATCATCTAGAAGTTTCTAAATAAGTTTAAGAAGAAAGCCAATCATTAGTATAACTTAAGGGTAAACATTTTTCTTGGTACTGAAAGTCTTCTTCACTTGTGGTAGGAGGATGTTGAGGAATCCTCTTTTCTTTTGTTGGTATCACTTGACTCTTCTTCTTTGTGGGAGAGTCCTTCTTGCCTTTGTTGAAATTCCATCCTTGTTGTGGGGCGATGAAGGCTTGAGAGTTTTTCTTTCTCCCTTTTTTTTTTTTTTTTTTTCGATGCTCTATTTTTGCCAAGAACGAATTGAGGAGTTTCGTCCTAACGAGCTTTTTTTTTTTTTTTTTTTTTTTTTTTTTTTGTACTCTCAAAGCCTTGAGTTGAGTAGCCCCACTTTTCTTTGGATGAATGTTGACAGCAGCACCTTTGGCTTTCTTCGCTTGTTGGTCTCTAACTTTCAGTAGGGGTAATGTTTAACCCTTAAGCCTCCTAATGATAACTTGCTTTTTAAAGTCACTTAGAAGTTTCTATTTTTGCGATGATTTAGGGAATGGAAGGTCCATTATTTTGTATGAGTTGAATGATATTCATGAGGTAGAACAACTTTAGGGAAAGTGTTTAGGAAAAGAAATTACTTTAATTTATTGAGAAATTTAAGAACAGACTCGATAGTTTAGAAGACACAAACTAGAGGAGGTGAGGAGTACTAGAAAGACAGAACGACTCTTCGAGTTCATACTTGGAAATTTAAAACCTAATCTACTTCTATCAAAGGAGAAAGGGAGAGGATAGTGGTAGCCCCAAAGTGGTAAGTGTAGATTTCTTCTCGGAGCTTCATCTTTTTCATGGATTGCGAGGGAGAGGATTGGTGATAACGTTAGGACGTTCTAGATATCCATTATCAAAGAGGTCTTGTATGATGTCCTTCAAGTGGTGGCAGGAGTTGGTGTCATGGCCGGTGAAGTTGTGGTACTTGCAGAATAAGTGATGAGCATGATTCGGACCCATATCCTTCGGAGGACCACCTTCCCTTGGTTTGATTTTTTCATTCTGGACAAGCACATTGAAGAGTTCTTCTTGAGTGATTCCTTCAATTTTGTCGTAGTGCCTCTTTTTCTTTTCGGGAGGAGGGACAGCAGAATACTTGCCGGTGTTGGGGCGGCTGAGTGCAATAGCGTTGACTGAAGCATCCTTACTTGTGGTGGGCTTGTTGTAGCGGAAAGTACTTTCCTTCTTTTTGCTTTTTAGGAAGTCGTCAACCCTAATTCCGGACTCGAGGAGTTCATTGAAACTAGGAAAGTAGTTACCGGCGAGCTTCTCTTGAAATTCATCACGAAGGCATTGAAGGAAGATGTGGATTTGCTCTTTGAGAGTAGGCCTTTCGACAATTTCAGTAAGTTTGAGTCTCCATCTTCTAGCAAATTCAGCAAAGGACTCATTTGCATGTTGTTTGGTTTGTTCAAGATCCCTCCTAGTAGGGCGATAAGTGGAGTTGTCTTCAAACTGTCTTTGGAAGACTAAACATGCAGACGACCAATCAAGCCTCGTAGTCGTAGGAAGAGACATGTACCAATCCCTTGCAGCACCTTCTAAGGTTTGAGGAAAGCATTGGGCCAAGATTGTGTTGTCAACGCCCATTGGAAGCATGGCCCAAGTGTAGGTCTCAACATGAGCTCGAGGACAAGTAGTACCGTTGAACTTGGCAATGTCGGGTGTCTTGTACTTGCGAGGAAACTTGGTGATGGATTGTTGAAGAGCATCGGGATCAAATGGAACGAATGACTCTTTGGAAGTGTCAAGAGTTGCAAGCTTCTTTTCGAGGTAGTTCTTAGTAACATGGTCACCAAGTTTAGTAGTTTCACCACTGCCTTCTTTCTTGGTTTTAGCACCCTTGGAGGTATGTTCTTCATCATCGGAGGAGGATGAGGAAGAGAAGGAATCAGATTCTTCCTTTTTCTTGCTTGACTTTTTGGTTTTTCTATTCACTTTGGTGTAGGATTCCTCTTCGTCGGAGGAGGATTCCACTTTCTGCTTTTGTTTTCTGCCTTTCTTGACTTTCAAATCGTTGAGTTCTTTCATGAGGGCGGCCATTTGGGCGTTTTGCTCATCAATTTGCTTACTTTGTTCATCCAACCTAGTCATGGCTTCGATGAGTTGGACCTTAGCATCGTTGAAATCGGCCTCGGTGGTAGAAGGAGAAGCAGACATCGTGTCGAGCTTTGGCGAAGAACCTAGACGTGTAGCAACCGGGTTAAACCATGATCGAGTCCCAACAAGTCGGCTGAATAGGGTGAATGAAGGCTTGAAGGTTTGAAGGTTTTGGCCAAAACACGAAAAGACCGAACACTTATCTCGTACGAGACAAGTAGTCTCGCGCGAGACTTCACCACGGAAAGTCACAATTTTCTGATTTTAATCCTAATTTTGGTCGGACGGAAAATCCGTTTTGGGGGTTTCTAAAGTTCAAGAACCAAACCTAGGGACCTAGGGGTCGGAGTAATCCAAAGTAACATCAAGTATTGTGCAATAATTTTGATGAGAAAATTTTCTCTTTTTAGGGGCAAATCCGAAGGAACAACCGTAGGGACGTTTCGAAGGACAATTCCGAAGCGACAATTTATTGATTTCTTTTCCGTGGATTATTGCACAAAACGATCTTGACAAGGGATTACAAGGACTCCAAGATCAAACCGACCGGTCAAGGAGTGTCTTAAAAAGTCAATCTACATGATATGTGGCGATGCGGGGAGTGGAAGGCTAGGCTCCCGCGATATGACAATCTAGGTGGATTGAATACGCGGAGTGGGATGATCCAACTTCGGAGAGACCGGCGACTAGGTGGTTACCGTCATCCGTCCTTAGTGTGGATCCCGGGTTTATAGAGGGTATGTAGTGCAATGACAGTTATATATGAGTGCGCGTGTGTGAGAGTCAATCTAGGTGATAGAGTAAAATAGAAAGTTTTATTTTTGAAAACTAAAAGAAAACAGATAGTGGCCGCACCAAGTGGTTGCCTACGTTTCTCCCAAATTAGGAAGACTCAGGCCGTCGTAGTTCCACATAAAGAGAGAGAGAAGGAATTAAATTAATTTAAATTACAACTCCCGAATCCTCCATGAACCGGACTTTAAATTAAAAAACCAATCGCACGCAGGTATATAGTTTAAGTAATTAAAATTATTCTACCCTGCAAAATAGAGTTAGCACAAGCAAAATAATAATATTTATTTTGATTTTTCTGAAATTTTTTTTGAAGATTTCGAAACTGTTTTGGTTTTGATTTTTTTTTTTTTTTTATATGGTCATACTTAGGAAAGTGAAACCTGCCAAGTAATTTTTTGTGAAGTAAGTTTTAGGAGAAACTTGTTTTTTCATAAGTTATAAAAAACTCACTTTTCATCCTTAAAAAATATCGAGTTTAGACCTTAAAACATTGAGTTTAGGCCTTAAAATATCTAGAAAATAAAATAGTGAGTTTAGGCGTTAAAACAGTGAGTTTAAGCTAGAAAATAAAATAACGAGTTTAGACCTTAAAACAGTGAGTTTAGGCTTTAAAACATCAAGTCGATATATTTAAAAACAGGACTTTTTATAAGTTATGGAGAAACATGTTTCCCCCAAAATTTTCTGTTTTTTGTGAGGTCAAAACGTGGAGGTGGAGCCCCCTTTTCTTTTCTCTTTTTTTTTTTTTTTTTTTATTATTATTATAAGGTTAAACTTAAAAAAGCAAAAGGTCAACCAATCCTTTTCTTTAATGCAGGCTGCCGCCGCCAAACACATAGTTTCTTGCGAATGAAAATCTCGCGCGAGATAAGTTATCTCGCGCTGGATAAGCTGTTGCACAGTATTTTTTTTTTGAAAACAGTGCCGAAAAATTTCAAAAAATTCCAGAAAAATCAGATTTTTTGCAGGAAAATAAAAAGATTGATAATACTCAATTGTTAACGCAAGTCTAACCCTCTTAATTAATTGTCCCCAGCAGAGTCGCCACTGTAGCGATGCGTGAATTTTTCGAATAACAGAGTCGCCACCTATATTATTTGTTTGGAAACATAGGAAAACCATTTTGAAAAGAGATTTGAGGGTTCGGGGGTTAAGTTATCGAATGGGTAGGTCGAGGAGCATCCATTCCACCCAATCCGGAGATCGGTCTTGCCAATTGAGTATTATCAATCTTTTTAATTACTAATTAAATAAAGAACAAGAAAACCCTAATCAATTTCTTGATTAGGAATGTCGGATTGTATGCTTCGAGATCGCCTTCATCGATTGAAGGGACTCTAGGCTAATCCTTTTGATGGGATTACACCACTCTAAAAATTAATAGAGGGATTGAGAAGAAGAAGAGTAAAAGTATAGGAGTTTACCTAGTTTAGGGAGGATTTGATTTAGAACGTGGTTCTAAGATGTCTTCTCGATCGAGAAGCGATTCGGGCAGAGTTTCGACTCAATATGAGAGTCAAGTCTTGATGCGGACAGAGCTTCGCCTTGATGCTAGGCTTGAGCCTTGATGTTCGTCAATCAACGTGGTTGAAGGACGAATTTAGGAGTTGTTTGTGAGTGATTTGAAGGAGTCTTTCGTGGAAAGAAACCAACAAATTGTGTGTGTTGTGTGAAATTCTGGACCTCTTGATCCTTGGAAGTCACCAAGTATTTATAGGGGTTTAAGAGGTAGAGGTGGAGAGGTAAAACACTCCTAGGAAGCTTCCAGAACTCAATTCTGATTGGAGAACCGGATTAGATGAGGTTTATCAAGAAAAGAGTTTGGGACGGAGAAGAATTGTGATTACGCACATCCTGTCGAGGATATCTCGCGCGAGATATGATATCTCGTGCGAGATATCTAGTCGATGACTATTTTGTCCTCTTCAGTTATTCCGTTAGTCAGTTAGGTCCAAAACTAACGAGGTTAGTTAGAAACTTAACGAAACATGCCGAAACTGATATGCTTTCATCAAAACATAAAAGAGAGACGAAGAGTAGTGTAATCATGTAATTATGAGTTCAGAATGGGGTGTCTACACTGACATACGCTCTGAGAGAGTGGCCCCTACTCAGGTTTCTAATGGGCAACAGGCCAGGAGTTTGAGGCCAAATGAAGGTGTGGGGCAGAATGGTGAAAACAGGATAGTCCAACGAGCTCCTACGGTCGTTCATGTGCCCAAGATGCGACCTAAGGGCTAGCCTCAACAGTAAACAGGGAGCAAGAGGCTCGGTCGACTTAAGGGACGCGCTTAACGGCCAATAGAAACGAGACGGAGTTTTCGCCGGCCCGGACGCGAGAGGTCGGGGTCTCATAGAGACGGGAATGGCGCAGTCGCCCATAAGAGAGAAGAGAGGCGCGGTCGCCACAAGGAAGTGACAGGCACGAGATCTCCGATGCGATCGCAGAGAGCTCATTCTCACGGGGACGAAGGAGTAGGCAGGTGACTCCCCCAGAAGTGAAGGCCAGAAGTCAAATCTTTGCGCCCCTCCAAGAGATGAAAGACCCGATGCTAGGGAATGGTTGTTAATGAAAAAGAAGTTTGAGCAATGGGAGGAGGAGAAGAAAAAGGATGCTGGAAAGCTCGAACGAATTGATTTTGCTCTTCGACCTTTATCCAAAGAAATCAGAGATAGTCGGCCTCCTCCTACTTTCAGGTTGCCTCTTCAGGAGAAGTATTCGGGGTCGACCAATGCAAGGAGTCATATAGCACATCTGGAAGCCACCATGTGTTTTGTCGCCAATGAGGACGACAATATGTGCAAAGCCCTCCTAAGCACACTCACTTTAAGCAAACCTTAACTTGGTTCAACGGTACGGCCGCGGGTAGCATCACTACTTGGACATGCTTCAGGACAAAGTTCTTGGATCGCTTCTCGGCTGCAGGAGCTCGGAAGATAAGCATCACCGATCTGAATAACTTGGTGCGGGCGAAGAATGAAAGCTCGATGAGTTACTTCACCAAGTTTAAGGAAATGGTTGATAAGATAGAGGAAGACCTCACCGATAGGGAAGTCATTAATTGCTTAGAAACGGTATTTCCTCGGCGGGCATGGATTATGAACTCACAGTTCGTACGGTAACAACTCGACAGGAGTTGTTTGAGAAGGTGTATAATGTCGCTCTTGCTGAGGAAAGGAAAGAGAAAAAGAATGGTAAAAGCCCCAAGGTGGAAGTCGCCGATGATAAGAAAGACTCCAACAAGAATGGAGGAAATAATAAAAATGGAAAGAACGAGGACAAGGGCTACGTAAAAGGTACCCGAGGCTTTCACTCCCTTACGGTGAGCCGAACAGAGATTATGAACGCCGCCGAGCTGGCTCCTCCTGTCCCGATGAACCCAGGCAACAAGTTTAGGAGGGACAACAGCAAGTACTGCGACTACCACAAAGACACTGGTCATCTCACAGAAGATTGTTTGGGTTTGAAGCGCATTATACAAAGAATGGTCGACCAGGGGAGGCTCGACGCTTATGTGAAAAGGCCTCAAGCCGGTGGAGGCGGCGGCAGCCAGGTGGGCAAAGAAGGACCGAGGCAGCCTAGATTGAACACAGGGGTCATTACGAGCAAGCAAGCAACACGGCCATCAAGCACAAGATCTTCCAACTCAATAAAGCCCCACATGTGCCTCCAAGAAGAAGTCGAGAGATGAGGCGATCGGCTTTTTCCCCCATGAATTGGCTACTAACATGGCGGCTAGAGAGCAAGTTCTCGTCATCCCTGGTCTCATAGACGGATGTACGACGAGCAGACTCTTAGTCGACACGGGGGCCTGCAAGGATATTTTGTTCTACAAAACTTTTAAAGAAATGGGTCTTAATGATGAGCAGTTGGAGAGATATGATGGTAGGTTGGAGGGCTTCACCAACCATCGAGTTGATGCAAAAGGCAAGATAGAGCTCGACGTCGACCTAGGCCAACACCCCCTCAGGATCGTATCGAAGGTACAATTTATAGTGATTGATGTGAATAGTGACTATGCCGCTATACTTGGTATTCCAGTCGGGTCGCTCTTGGAATGGTGGCATCGATCCTCATCACCGAGTCAAGTTCCCCACACCCGCCCGGAGTAGGATGTGTACAAGGCACGGCTCGAGCTTACCTAGACCATGTTCTTCGGGAAAGAAAGAAGAGAGAACTAGAGATCGAGACAGCAGACGGTTATTTAAAGTTGTCTCAATCAGTCACCAAAACTACCAGACTGTCAACAATCACCGACGTGGAAGAGTCGACCTATCGCTCAAATGACGAGGTCATGCTTGAGTCGACATGTCACTCTAACACCACTGAGGTCGATTCAGATGTAGTTATGGTCGACCAAGTCATCATAGGCAACCTATGCCTCCAGCTCGACAATAACTCGGGGGCCACCACCACCGCGGCGAGGTTGCGAGACAAGTTAGATGATATGATAGCGAAGAAGCTCCACACGAGGGCCGAGAGAGACAAAGGGTTAAGGAGATAATCATTGAGACTCTACAATTCGGGGATGGACCAGCTAGAAAATTTGTGGATGAGCTAGAGTCGGTAATCACCAATCCTTCCTACCCCGACCAAAAAATTCAGATTGGGAAGCAGTTATCAGTTGAGGAGCGAGCAGAAATCATCGAGCTACTCAAGGAAAGTAATGACGTCTTTGCTTGGAGGGTAGAAGACATGAGGGGAATCAAGGAAGAGGTCGCTGTTCACAGACTTGAAGTCAACCCGACCATAAAGCCTAGACCCCAAAAGTTGAGAAGTTTTGCTCGTGACAAGGAAGAGGCTATCAAAGCTGAGGTACAAAAACTTTTGAATGCAGGGATAATCAAAGAGGCCACTCATACAACGTGGTTGGCCAACGTGGTCATGGTGAAGAAATCGAATGGCAAATGGCGGATGTGTGTCGACTTCACTACTCTCAATCTAGCTTGCCCAAAGGACAGTTATCCCCTTCCTAGAATCGACAGGCTAGTCGATTCCATTGCTAGCCACTCAACCCTCAGTTTCCTCGACGCTTATTCAGGGTACCACCAGATTAAGATGCATGAGGACGACATAATCAAGACGGCATTTCAAGCGGTGGAGGCATCTCTTTCTGACATGATGCCATTTGGATTGAAGAATGCAGGGGTAACTTATCAAAGGATGGTGAACAAGGTCTTTGCTTCTCAAATTGGCCGAAACATGGAGGCCTACGTCGACGATATGGTCATCAAAACAAAGACTGGACGTCACGTGGTCGACCTAAAGGAAACGTTCGCCAATTTGAGAGCAAACGACATGAAGCTTCAACCCCGGCAAGTGTGTATTTGGTGTAGGCTATTTGGAAAGTTCCTTGGATTTATGGTATCTCGGCGGGGCATAGAGGCTAATCCGGAGAAAATCAAGGCCACAGTCGACATGAAAGCCCCCACCGGTATCGAAGAAATGCGGCGACTTAACGGTAGAGTAAGCGGCTCTTGGTCGCTTCATATCAAAGTCGGCGAGAGATCTCTCCCCTTCTTCAAAGCTCTGAGGGGACGAAAAGCTTTGAATGGACGACCGAATGTCATTCGTCGTTTCAACAATTGAAGGATTACCTCGCTACTCCACCTGCGCTAGTAGCCGAGCCCTTTGGAGAGACCTTGTTTGTATATGCATCTGTGGGAGACAAGTCGGTTGCGCAGTATTGATTAGAGAGGATGAAGGGCTTCAAAAACCGGTATACTACGTCGGCCAAGGCCTTATCGGAAGTGGAGCGAGATACTACAATCTTTGAGAAGGTCGCTTATGCCCTAGTCGTGACTTCAAGGAAGGCTGCGAGCTTATTTTACGGCTCATCCAATTGTGGTTCTTACAAATGCCCCCTTAGAAAAATTCTTCACAAGCGGAGAGTTCGGAGTCGACTTCTCGATTGGTCAATTGCCCTTGCCCGAATTTGACATTGAGTATCGACCTCGAAAGGCGTTGAAGGCTCAAGCTCTAGGCGACTTCTTGGTCGAGCTTGCGTTCGCTGAGGAAGACGATGAGCGACGAGCTCCAAAAGAAAAGGCTAAAGGGAAGGAGTCGAGTCCCAGGTCGCCGTCGATCTACCGACGATTGTTGGAAGGTCTATTCGGACGGATCGGCGACCAAGAATAGCGGTGGAGGCTGGGATAGTACTAATTGAACCGAGAATGCGGGACGGTGTACGAGGAGTCATTAAGGTTCAAGTTCGATGCTTCCAATAACCGGGCCGAATACGAAGCCTTGATAGCGGCTATAGAGTACGCCAAGTGTTTTGGAGCAACTAAGATCGTAGCTTACTTGTGATTCACAATTGATAGTTAACCGAGGTCGAGGCGAGTACGAGGTGCTTAGTGCCACGGCGATCAAATCTTTGCGACCTGGTGAAGGAGGCGATAAAAGATTTGGAATTACAGGAGATTCAAAGAATTGGACGAGAAGGCAATGAGCTAGCCGACCTCCTCTCGAAATTAGCCACTTCGGATGAACCACATGGTGAACCTATCTCCTTCCTCGAAAGTCCGGCCTATGAAAGAGTAAAAATTCAATGCATAGATGATCCCTCAAGAAATTGGACTCGGGAGAAGTGTTGGATCGAGGAAATGAAGGCATACTTAGAAAGTGGTGAGGTGCCGGATGACGAGAAGAAGGCTCGAGCTATCAAAAGAAAGCTCCAAGGTATGTCATTCGGAGGCGACACTGTTCGGAAGATCTTATACTCGATCATTGCTAAAGTGCATCCATCCTCAAGAGGTCGCCCTATTGATACACGAAGTGCATAGTGGAATTTGTGGTGGACACCGGGGGCCAGGACTGCTTGCGACAAGTTAATCACTTTGGGGTACTACGGCCACACATGAGAGGCGACACTCACAACTTTGTTCGGCAATGTGATCAATGTCAAAGATTTGCCAACTTACCTCATGTGCCAACAACCGAGCGGACTCCGGTAATTGCGGCTTGGCCATTCGACATGTGGGGCGTCGACACGATTGGACCCTTCCCTCCCGCCCAGAAAGCTGCAAGTATGTGATAGTTGCCATAGACTACTTCACCAAATGGGTTGAGGCCAAACCACTAGCTCGCATCACGAGGAGAATGCTATCAACTTCATCCACGACTTCATTTGGTGTCGATTTGGTTTTCCTCGTGCATAGTGTCAGACAATGGTTTACAGTTCTCCCAAACCTTCGAAACGAGAAATGAATCGAGTAGGGATCAAACATTGGAAATCGTCTGTCGCCTATCCTCAAGGAAATGGACAAGGTTTGAAAGCGACAAATAAACTTGTTCTATCTTCGCTCAAGACGGGGCTCGTAGGTCGACGAAACAATTGGTTGGACGAACTTCCCCTTGCTCTTTGGGCGGTTCGTACAACCACTCGGGGGCCTACGGGGAAACCCCTTTCGCTCTCACTTACGGATCGAGGCCATGGCACCTGCTGAGCTCGAATTCCCTCTTTGCTAGAGTGACCTTCTTTGATCAAGAAGCGAGAATGATACCAATAGATTGATCGACTTGGACACGATCGACGAGAAGCGAGAAACTGACCTACCTCAGAATGGTCAACTACAAGCAGCGAACTAAAAGTTATCACGACAGGAAGGTCAAGTCAAGGTCGTTCCAAGTTGGAGATTATGTGTTGAGAAAGATTGAGGCAACGGGTAGAAGGACCCAGCAGAACAAGCTATCTCCTAACTGGGAAGGTCCATATGTAGTCACTCGAGTCGTCAAGGAAGGAACCTACATGATAGCTCATCCCGGAGGTGACGAGTTGAAACATCCTTGGCATGCTACTCACCTCATCAAATACTACTTCTAGCTTTTAGTTTCAAAGTTCAAGCTCGTGTTAGTTCTAGTTTCAAGTTGATGTAAGCATGTTCCCTACTTGATAAAAAGCGCGGTTTATTCGATCAAACATAGTGTTACACTAACCCCAACAAGCTCGACTCTTAGTCAGCTTCGTTTTAACAAGCTCGATTCTTGATCAGCTTTATCCATTTAACAAGTCCGACTCTTAGTCGACTTCGTTCTAACAAACTCGACTCTTAGTCAGTTTGTTCTAATTAGCTCGATTCTCAATCAGCTTTATCCATTTAACGAGTCCGACTCTTAGTCGACTCCGTTCCTAACAAACTCGACTCTTAGTCGATTTGTTCTAATTAGCTCGATTCTTAATCAGCTTTATCCATTTAACGAGTCCGACTCTTAGTCGACTTCGTTCTAACAAACCCGACTCTTAGTCGGTTTGTTCTAATTAGCTAGACTTCAATAGTGTGAGCGGGTTCGACTCATAGTCAATCTCATTCACAAAAAAGTTAACCAAGTACGTCGACTAAATAAATAAAGATCAAGTCACCTCTAGGCTCAAGTTTACTCATTCATCCTATCTATATCTAGCTCGACGATTACATCAAAAGCATACAACATACAATAAATAAAGTCAGCTATGATAGAGATAAGTCTCCCAAACGGGCTAAGACTTAGACAAAATTAACTTACAAAAATATTTTGCCTCCCAAAAAACTGGGCCAAGGCATTCGGATAATGTTAGAGCAAAAAACAAAAAATGTTGTTTGGGACTTGTTCATTACAAATTCAACTAAACAATTCAAGAGTCCTGGCCGACATCAGTTTGGTCGTCAGTAGCTTGACTCGACCCTCCCCATCTCCTTGTTCTTTGAGGGCCAATGGGTTTGCACTACGAATAAACTGTTCATCTCTTTGTCTCCATAGCTTCAGCATCATCCAACTCTTGCAGAACCACATCAAAATTTCTATCAACAATAGGGGGAGCTTCCCACTTCTCACAATTATCTTCTTCATCTTCCTGGGCAATAAAGGCCAAGTCGTTCTCGAGATAGGGAACAAGCGAATGACCTTGGCGAGCTGCCATGTCGTACTGGGACTCAGAAAACCAACGAGCTAATTGCTCGATGGTGACTGTAGCTGAGGATCCACCAGTGCTCGACGGGCCATGTGCCTCTTGCCGACCTCAAGAAAGTCTTGTGCCTTGGCCACGATAGCATTGTAGTATTCATCCCCCTCCTTGAACTTTTCAACTGCAGCTTCAGCAGCGTCCTTAGCAGCTTTCTCAACGGCGGTGCAGAGATCTTTCTGACCTTTCTCTCGCTCAAGTCGATGCTCTTCATGCAGCTCGAGTAAGAAGTCATCCTTCTCCTTCAGAAGCTTGTTAATCGTGGCCAGCTCAGTCTTGGCCTTCTCCAGTTCCTTCTTCTCAGCATCCTTCTCCGCCTCCACTTCCTTGAGCTTGGATTCTGTAGCTTCGAGGTCGGACAGGGCCTTTGTCTTCACCATCTCATTAGCTTCATATGAGTTGTCCAGATCGTTGTACTTCTCCTTCAAATCCGCAAGCTCTTTAGCCTTTTTGGAATAATCTTGAAGGGCTTGCCTCTCCCTCTCAATGGAAGCTCTCCAAGAGCTTTTCACTGCTCGACCATGGTAAGATTCTACATTTCAAAGAAACAGAAGAAGTGTTAGCTCGTAATTTAAGTGGATCGAGTAAAGGGATAAGCAACTACAATGAAAGAGAAAATGACAAATTACCTCACTATGAGCCATCCCAGAACGAGCAGAAAATTCCTCGGGGGTGATCCCCTTATCAGCGAAATGAGCTAGGAGGTCGACATCTATTGCCCTCCTAACAATCACTTGGCCCAGGCTCATGTCGGGATAGCGGCGGCTCAAGCTGTTAAACCCTTCGAGAGGAGGGACATCACTTAACCTCTGCATCATGTCTTCAATAGATTCTTGGTGGGGGCGAGAAGAAGCTGGAGGAGGTAGAGGTAGTTGGCTCGAAGGGACTGACTTCCCTTTCTCAGAGCGCTGCCTCTTTCTCGAATTCAAAGGCTGGTCATCTGCATCGATCTCCATGTTGTCATCCTCAACAATCACAACGTCTAAGGGACTAGCCCCTGTCATCTCGGCCAAGCTTTGAAGTCAAGCGGCATCAACCTCTGGATTGGGTCGGAGTTTAGACTTGCTCTAGCCGATTTGATGGACTCGTCACCCCCATCAGTAGTATCCATAGACTGGGTACCACTCGTGAGGGTCATCTTCTTCAATCCCCTCCATTGGCACCATCCCAATGTTATCCTTGGGCGGCAAGAGGTGGTCCTCAGCGCGACTTCCTCTCGCCATGAGCTCGAGCATTAGCGGCTCAATGAGCTTTTCTAGCTTTCTTCTTATCGAGACGCCCACGACGCGACCCATATTTGCTTCTTGGTCGGGTGTTAGAACTACAACAAAATCAAAACAACAAAGTGTTAGATCGACATACGAAAGTTCTACATACGAGCACAAGTTCTATGTACGAGCAAACTATGTACGACTCAATTATCTTATACGCGAGCTAACAAATGACGAGCTAAGAAAGGGACACAATACAAATGATTTATTATGTTGTCAGACCGACAAGCAGGCAATAGACGAGTAAAAGGTTGCAGAACGAGATCTTACCACCGGCGTGCTCCCCGTTATCCTTGCGGTAGTTTTACATCTTCTTGCAAAAGTTGACACAAATTTCCAAACCTCCCGAGAGAATGAGTAACCCAGTCAGGATATACTTGTCCTCTCGACACAGGGATAAGGGGCTCTACCACTTCATCTCCGGACATCATCCCAGCCTGGATGAAATTATACTTGGTGGTGAGCAGACTCTCCCAGCTAATGGGTCTTCTCTCAACTAATCGACATAAAGCCCTATACAAGTTAAGATGCCAGGTTGGCTCCCAATAGTTCCCCTCATCTATGGCTTCTGTTTCATCATTGGGCAATGGGAATTCCCATCCTAATCTACTCTCTACCACAACAACATGCGAGTTCCAGCCACTATGTTTACTTGGGAGGTTGGTGAAGAGCTTGGGAGATTTAGGTTTAGAGGAGTGCGATGCTCGAGATCCTCTCCACTGTACTTAATCTTGAAAAATTCTTTGAACACTCTCATACAAGGTTCATACCCTAGGAATCTACACACCATAGCAAAGCACACAAGGACCCTACAAGTATTGGCTCCAAGCTGAAGGGGAAGAGCATTGGCACATTCTAAAAACTCATTTACAAAGGGATCAAGAGGCAACCTGAGGCCAGCTACGAATTGACCATAGAAGAAGGCTACCCTAGTGGCATCCTTAGTGAATGACGACCTGAACAATTTCATAAACTCCTTCTGAGTATAAATGGTCACCCTATAATCTTCCTTACTTACCTCACAGAAATCCCAAATCATGCTATACCTAGAGGCGGGTTCTTCTTTCCACGTAATGGCCCTTGAGGAACATAACCCCTCTCATTCTTTCACAGCACGGTGTATCATCAAACGCGTCGCGATTAAGGACCGGAGGAAGTAGATGATGTAGCTCCGCCTTGAGTTGCCATATACGTACAAGAAGAAGGAGAAACAGGAGTCAGGCCTACGAATAATTTCAGTCGACCTATTTAAGGGCGACCTAGACTCCCCTGGAAAGCCTATCCTATACCTAAGGAAGGAGAGTTTGAGGACATCCCTAACATAGAACAAAGTAATATGGTCGAGCAGTTCATGGAATAGATGGAAGGTGACGATATTTGAATCATCAACTACCAGGTTTTCAACGTCCCCTAGATTGGGCAAACCTATCTCACTAAAATTTAATTCCCACTTGGTTAAAATGGAGGCACATTCATCCAAAGACAGTTCTCTCCACTCACCGTTCACATTCTTGTAAACCTACGGTTAACGGTGCGAGTACACATACCAAGCTCCTGGCTCCTACTAAAGGTCCTAGCCATGGCGGAAATCAAAGATAGAACAGAAATTAAAGCCCTAAAGAAAGAAGGGGAGAGAAATACCTTTGTAAAGGTCGGAGTAGGAAGCTGTTGCCGAAGACGGAAGCCCAATTTAACTCAACTGCTTCTTCGCTATTTTTGCCGGAGATTCTCAGAGCTTGAAAACGGTAAAAGTTCTAAACAGAGAAGGAATGTGCAATTTATATTTTCCAAGATTGGAAAGGAAAAAAGAAAATTCGAAAAATAATTTCCATATTAATGGCGGAAACGGTTCCCGAGACAGATTATCAAACGTCTAATTGTAATCATTACGAAATACGGCGCTCCTTCATCTCCGACCGTTCGTTGCCAACGACCAGGATTGTGCCACATCATCAAAGGTCGACTATACCTCCGAACGAGTATCGACCTGCGAGTAAAATAATTCTCATCAAAGATCCTCTTAACTTCCAAGTCGACGAAGTCAACTCGTAAGTTGGGGGCCACTGAACATACCAAAAATGTCAAGTTGGGCTAAGCAAGTAAAGCCCAATCACAGTATAAAGATGTGGGCACCCACATTCTCAAAGACCGATCCAATCGTCAAGGCCCAAGGCCCATCTCAAACATCGGTCGACTAAGCCCGTAGGTTCGACCTACCAGCTCAGACCTAACTTAGTCCGACCTCGTGATCCATACTACAATTCGGGTACGAATCATGCTCTGCAGACAGTCAGGTCGACCATTCCACAAATGGCGACCTCGACCTAAATTAACAAGTGACGACTTGATACTTGCAGGCGTATTTGGTTGAACTATTCTCATAACCACATCCCTACAAATCAGGGGACCGTTATAGACACGTTCCCATTACCAATAACCGCCGCTACAATCACGGAGCACATGTCGCCTCCCCAAAAATACATCATTCTTGTCTATAAATACTTCATCACTACCAAACGGTGAAAGGTAACTGCCATTTTGCTATTGTAATTCATTCAGTCAATACATCTTGAGCAATATTCAACTGTGATCTTACTCTCACGCCCGAGCGTCTTCGCCGGAGACACATCCGGCTAGTCGTGGGTTCTGATTTCAGGTCAAGGAGCCAGGTGATTCATCCTGCCACGTGGAGGAAGATTGATAAGCACAATTCCTGCAGCATCATATATCTATAGTATAAATTAGATGTTAACTTTTTGTAAACAAGGGCATAATGTTTATGTTCATACATCACTATAATTTGTAACTATAATGTTTATGTTAATTAAAAAAAAAATACCCGTGTCCTCGGACACGGGCATATGTACTAGTTGAAATATATGGGGGTGGTATTTGAGACAAAATTTAGTCAAGGGAGAAAGATGAGTTTTATGGATATTTAAGGGTTATTTTTCTTTTTTCTTTTTGGGATCGTCGGTATCCGACGTTGATTGAAGACCGGCCACCGTTTCTGTCGGATCTTGCAAGCCTATTCCAATCCCGGCCACCGTTTCTTGCCGATCTGGCGGCAGCCCTCTTCGATCTTCGAGCTTTTCAGATCCATGGCTTTCGATTATTGATTTAAGGAGGTATGCTGATTTATTTTTAACATTGATTTTGTGACCTAAAAGTTAAAAGTTATGATTCCGTTTCCGATCTATGATTTGTGATGCACGGCGCTGTTTCTATCGATATTGTATGTATGGTTGCTTTTAGGAGGTATGCTGGTTAATTTTTAACATTGATTTGTGACCTAAAGCTACGATTTTTATTTTTCTTAATTTATTTTACTCTTCTATCTATATCTTATAACAAGATTGCATTCCATAAATGGAAAAAGCCGGCTCAAAAATGTCGCTTTCAATGGCAACAAAAATGGAAAGTATCATTAAGGGTATTTTCGAAAATGCATAATTCATCTCTTTTTTTTTTTCCACTACTCACACTCACACACTCACACTCACACATATTAAAGGAAGGAAGTGGTAAATGTTGTCACAATCAAGGGCAAATTTGTCATTTTTCATTGCTTTGAATAAGACAAAAATTTAGTCTACCAAGAAAAGATGCTTGCTGATGTTAATGTGTGCATGAACTCCATTTGTTTTATTTGGCAAAGAGAAAATGACACGTATATGTAAAACTTTGACAATTGTATGTATGCACACTCCACGAGAAAACAAAGTACTTGCTCCCTACTCTTTCTTTTCTCTTTATCATTTTTTGTGATTAAAAAAAAGTACTTGCTCCCATTGCTTTGAATAAGACAAATATTTATCAATTTTCATGGATGAATTTTCTATTTTATTGCTTTAACTTGCAAGAGAAGCTCTACATTAGATTAGCTTGCTGAATACATTTTAGATTGTTGACTAGATCATTTTTTAAAAATTTGCATGCGTTTTGATTGGATTAGGCAAAGGTGCACATTTTCCATTGCTTTGAATAAGACAAATATTTATCAATTTCCATGAATGAATTTTCTATTTTATTGCTTTAACTTGGAAAAGAAGCTGTACATTAGATTAGCTTGCTGAATACATTTTAGATTGTTGACTAGATCATTTTTTTAAAAATTTGCATGTGTTTTGATTGGATTAGGCAAAGGTGCACATTTTTACATGTTTTCCTCTACTCATTGAAAAGAGTCGGCCTATTCCTTCTTTCTTCTCTCCTCATACTTTCTCAATATTTAAAAACACACACAAACACACAGCATACGTAAACCGGGAAGGAAACACAAACGCACACACAAGCACATAGTTATACACCAAAACACGCAGAAGCATACACTTTCACACACGAAGTTTATTACGCTCTCTGTTTGATGAGTAGACTCGGGTAATCAGGGTTATTCGTTTCTTGGCTTGGCAATCTCCGGATGTAGATCTTTGATATCACAATGAGGTTGCGGCCGTGACGGCGGAGTTATCTTCTTACCTGATCACTTACAGATCTGAACCTTGCTTTACCCTATAATGAAGTATTCAAAGGGTGGTGTAGGTTTATAGAAAGTGGTCATGGAGAGGATTGGAGAAGATTGTTGATTTGAAGAAAGGATTAAATTGGCGAAGGAGAGTGTTAGAAAGATGAAATTTGGCTAGGGATTTTTACTTTGGAAGGAGGAGAGGGTTGGATTTGGATCTTACCGGAATGAGGATTGAGGAAGCCGGTCGGGAGTAGTTTGGAGAAGGAGGGATAAATGGAGGCGATGGGCGGCGGTGATGATGGTGGTGGGAGGCGGTAGTGGGTTTGGGTTTGGTCGTCAGATTGAGATTGGGAGTCTTGATTTTCTTGAGAGTTTTTGAGGATTGGAATTTCTTTCGGTAACGAGTGGTGCTGACGTTTTTTAAGGTGTGGCGGTGGTAGGGCGGCGCCATTGATGGGTAGAGAAAGAAACCGAGAGATTGGGTAGAAATGTAGATAGATAGATAGATAGAGAGAGAGAGAGAGAGAGAGAGAGAGAGAGAGAGAGAGAGAGAGAAAGAGAGAGAGAGAGAGAGAGAGAGAGTTTTGAAATTAAAAATTAAAATGTAAGAGTATTAAATTAAATGCAGTGATTTAACAACTTATTTGAACACTCACCCTATTTAATCGTCTAAAAAAATGAATAAGCAAAAGAAAATTTAATTTTCATTTGAAATATTTTTTTTGAGAAATATACTAATTTTAGTAATTATATTTAATAATTATTTAAATGTTTTATCTTTTTTCTATGTAGTGAAAATATTTAACATTTGACAAAAAGAGACAATTGAATAAAAATAATTATAAAAATTTCATTTTGAATAATAAAATTTATCAACGAGACTCCCAAAATAAAAATGTGTGCCTCTTATTACATTACAGATTGGAGGAAATATTCTTTTCTTTATTTATTTCACTTAAAGGTAAATATCGTATTTTTTAAGTAGAAACTGTATGTTTAAGTAAGAAATAATATTATTACTACATCTGTCTCAAATAAATGACCAATTTTGGTTCATATTTGATTGATCTTTTGGTCCACAAATGTTATCGGATGTTGTATATAAGAAAGTAGTTGAGAATGTATAATAAGAGGCTTTTATTTGAGTCGTGTGAATTAAATTGCAATGTATTTCAAAAAATATTTCATTTTCCATTATCACTTATCGTTATATTTTGATCATTATAATTAAAATTGTTAATGTGTAAATTTAAAAAGTTGTTGTTTTACTTCTTCACTTACACTTATAATTTCATCACAACCAATTCCTTTTTTTTGTAAATTAAAAAAAAAAATCTTATATCGCCGTGCATCGCACGGGGGTACTGCTAGTTGTATGAAAAATATGATGTGGCTATGAAGTTTTGATTTTGAATGGTCTTTCTCTGTTCAATTTTTCTTGTCAAGCATTTATTTTTCACACCCATAAAATTTTAACGGCCCATTTACTTCAATTCTCCTTTCAAGACATATACAAAGAAGAAAGGATTAGAAATTATTTGTATTTCTTATAAAAATTGGTGTTACTACATTAAATTATAGGTGTCTGATGTCAAAATTTATGTTTTGGTTAACGGGTTTTAATTTGAACTAAAATTAGGTTTTTGCTTTACTTCATTTCTTGTTTGGTTCAATGACAGCCTCTTATTTTCAAATTAATGTTCATTGTCAGTTTAAACCAACATGTGATTTCCATTATAAAGATTAGTGTTTGATTTTTATTTTTCATGTCTGTCACTTGCTTTTTCCACCCTTGCTTGATATCACTGAAAGCTTTGCTTTAGATCAAATTATTATACTTCCTCCATTCTGAAATAGGATTTTTTGGAATGGCAAGGAGATTAAGGGAAAGTGTTAGTGGGGTAGGAGAGAAAGTGAGGCGAGAATAGTAAGTGGAAAGTTGTGAGTGTGAAAGTGGGTCCCATCGAATAAAACATTTCCATTTTGGGGTTGTCCTATTTCGAGCGAACACCCAAAATGGCAAAATATCGTGGGATGGAGGGAGCATCGTTTTCATGGTTATATTGCCTTTTTTTTAATGAATATTTGATTGTTGTGCTTATAGAAATAGAGAGATGATGGTTATAGAAAGAGAGAGGGAGATAAAGAGTGTGTGGATATTGGGGGGGATTTGGTTGTTGTGAGAGGCTATCCATTACTAAAGTAGTTATGCATTGAGCAGACAAGGGCAGTGATGAGAGAAGGGACTTTCCAATCTGGAGGCACATATGAGAAAGAGTAGTCACATTTATAGCTGCTTGTTGCCTTCACCTTTCTATATTGGAAACTTTCATTATTAATTTAAAAATAATTAAATAAATAAAACTGGAAAGAAGATTGAAGAAACTTTTTCTTCTTTGTTAAAATAGAAGAGGTCATCTATTATTACTAAAACCTTTTCTATTTCAAAATAAATGCTTAAAAAATTTAAAATTTATTTTTATTTTAGAACAATTTTGAAATTAAAGTATGTCATATACTTGGAGATTTAGATAGTATAAGCAAATAAATGATTCTCTCTCTCACAATGAGATGATCATTTAATTTTGTTCCTCTCGTAGATACTTTTATCATTTAATGTATTTTTACAGCAATTTGAGTAGATTTTTTAAAAAGCTTTTTGCTTAATTTGAGCTCATATATTTTGTTAATTTGCATATATATTCATATATTAATTTTATTTTCAACAGAGCCAGAGGAACCTTTGTTCCACCATCCTGTTGTTTTGACTACGTTAAAATTGCACGCCGGAATCCTTCCATTTCGTACAATTGAATATGCAGTTAACTTACCGAGCGCTGGAACTTTGTCGCCAGCAAATGAAAGTGATCTTCAAATCTTACGCTGGAATCCATTTCAAAAATACTCTACTTCCATTCCGGAGCTTTTCTATCGTAACCCAAAGCAATTTTCTGGGACACAATCACGAAGTTCTTTCTCCAAGGACGAGTTGGTCCGTCACAGACGAGAAAGCCATCCAAGTCCAGAACTTTCTCAAGCATAACGTATACAAGAAATTCGATGAAATTGAGAAAGGTCTCAACCAATGCGATCTTTTCCTGAATGAGGATCTAGTACTCAATGTGCTTCACCGGCATCGTTCTGACTGGAAACCAGCTCATATTTTCTTTAATTGGGTCACCAGAGCAAGAAACGCAAGTGGGTTTTTGCCGGGATCGGATTCCTACAATGAAATTCTTGATATTTTAGGCCGGATGAAACGTTTTCAGGAAATGACCCAACTGCTCGACGAAATGTCTGAAAGAAAAGGTGTCTTTAATGAAAGAACGTATGACATTGTGGTTCGTAGATACACAGCTGCACATAAGACAGAAGAGGCAACTGAATTTTTCTACAAGAGGAGAGAGTTCGGTCTTGAACTCGATTCCATAGCATTTCAGACACTCTTGTATTCATTATGCTGGTATAAGCATGTTGAAGCTGCAGAAGTTTTGTTCCACTCTAAGAAGAATGAGTTTGGGCACCATAATATAAAGACCATGAATATCATTCTTAATGGTTGGTGTGTTTTGGGTAATTTACGCGAGGCGAAGAGGTTTTTGAAATATATTGTTACGTCTAGATGCAAGCCGAATAAGTTTACTTATGGAATATTCATAAATTCACTGTCCAAGGCAGGGAAGATAAGCACGGCGGTGAAGTTGTTTCAAGGCTTGTGGGCAGAAGGTTGTAACCTTAATATAGCTATGTGCAATTGCATCATTGATGGCTTGTGCTTTAAGAAGAGAATTCCTCAGGCTCTTGAAATATTTCAGCTAATGAATGATAAAGGTTGTCCCCCAAATGTCGCGACTTACAACTCACTTATCAAGCACTTGTGCAAGATTCAACGGATGGAGAAGGTTTATGAGCTCTTCCATGAGATGGAACAGAAGGGGGAATGTTGTTTACCGAATGCTCGAACTTACGGTTACTTGTTAAACTATGCAAAAAAGCCCGACGAAGTATTAGAAATTATGGGGAGTATGGAGCAAGGGGGTTGTAAGATGACAGCGAATACTTTCAATTTGGTTTTGAGGCTGTTTATGGGGTGGGATTATGAAGAGAAAGTGAAATATATTTGGACGGAGATGGAGAAGAGTGGATTAGGGCCTGACCAGAGATCATACACGATAATGGTGCATGGGCATTATGATAAGAGAAGGATGAAAGAAGCAATGTCTTATTTTCATGAGATGACTTTGAAGGGAATGGTGCCGGAACCAAGGACTGAGTTACTGATGAATGACATCAATCAAATTTATGCTGCTTGAAGCAGGAATCTTGGAGTCAATTGTCATAAAACTACTGACATCAGAACGTGTTGGATAGAACTACTGAAGAACTTCATGGCCGAGTTAGGACTACACTAAATCTAGGAAATCGTATTTCTTGAACATAGATATAATGTGAAATCTAAGTTTATAAGACCAAGACTTATCTCTCAGCACAATTCTAATCCTATTTAATTTGGACTTATGAACCTGTTTGAGAAATGGTTTCAACACAGATGGTTTGCAGTTTTATCAGCATGCTCGGTCGGTCTAATGAAAACTTATTTGACGTCCCAGTGCTTCAAGTGCACATTCATATTCATCGGCATCTTCTCTTTCCAGTAGTAACCTACACCTTGATTATTCGTAGTTTGATTCATATGATTTTGAACCCCCACCCCCTAATCATCATCAGTTCCTCAACTCTCGTAACCACCTTTGTCTTCAACTCTTCCATCGAAGACACATATTGCTCAAGTTCATCCAACGGTAACCCATCAATCGGTTCATTCCCCCCACCATAACTCCCCATTATTCACCAATTTCGACTGATCAATTACATCCTTCTTTTTCTCTTCCTCCAGCTCTTTTGATAACTTCGCGTAAAGTTGGTTAAACTCACTAATAGGGTTATGGGAGTATGCAAATTGAATGGCTTGCTTGGACCCCATGGTTCCAGTACTAGCTAGGTACCGGTCCACAACATGATCAGGACTCGGGTGACCAAATGAATAAACACGACCACTCCTGGTGCTGACCATGATGACTATTTCTGCACCGGTCAACACACAAAGCTCGCTGGCCTTTTTGAAAAGGCCGCCACGGCGTTTGGAGAAAGTGAATTCAAGGCGGATTGTCTCCTCTATTTTCTTGATTGATCTCTTATCTTTTTTCGACCTTGGGTAGTCTTCTTCTTCATCACCCCATTGTCACTAATTCATAGAGAGAGAGAGAGAGACTTACGGTTTGTAAAAGGATTTACAGGGTTGTTATAAGGTCAAATGGTAAGAAGGGAAAGTTGTATTAACATTTATTATTACATTGATTTTCTTAGATTTAGTTGCCAAATAAGTGGTGATTTTAAGACTTTCCTAAATATACAACGAGAAGGAATACAGAAATTTTATGTTCCTTGGTCAAAATAAGGATTTCTCATAGGGGATACAAATGAAAAGGGTGGATTGTACTAGGTAGGGGTGTGCAAACCCGCCCATCGGCCCGCAAGGCCCGCGCCGCAATGTTTTCAACCCTGTTTGGGCTTGACGGCTTAAAGGCCCGCAAGCTCGGGCCGGGATCGGGCTCTTATTGTTCTACAGCCCGTTAGGGCCCGACCCGTCTCTTTCAAAACTACGTCGTTTTGTAATTTATATATATAATAAATTTAACTTTGATTACAACTTGATTACAACTAGGATTTTTTTTATTCGTTATGGATTGATGGCTGAAAATAATTTATATGACAATTCTTTTGATCTTGAATATTGGGCTCCAAAACCTCCATGGCAAAATGATAAAGTGGTAATGGATTGATGGGCTGAAAATAATTTAAAGCCCAAAATGTAATAGGTATAAAATTTTCAAAATACAACATCTAATTTGTAAGCCGTCAAGCCCGAGTCCGCTCAATGCCCGTTTAAAGCCCGTTAATTTGAGCCCGTACGAAGCCCGCTATATTAGGCTCTTGAAATTAAAGCCCGCAACTAAATGGGCCCATACCGAACTTTGCCATAGCCCGCGGGCTTTAGGCCCGTGCAAACCCTAGTACTAGGCACTTCTGCAGAAGTAAACGAGACATTAATTTTGCGAATCTCATCCAATAAAGCAACATTTGGTATCTATATATAATATTAAAAGAGAAACATTTGAAGTCTCCACATTAAGCCACGTGGCATTATGACATGAAAAGCCACGTGGCAGGCATTCATTTGTCCATTCATTTATTATGTAATTACTTTCAAATATAATAAATTTTATTTTTTTAGGTAATTGAATTTATAATCAATATAAATTTCAATTCAAAATTGAATTTCAATCCTAATTGCAAATATTTTAGTCTTATTTTCAAGATTAAAAAGATGTCTTTAAAGAGAAAAGCATAGACGAATATGATTAAAGATGGCGAGAGTATTTTAGGTAATTATATTTATGATAAATATAAATTTTAATTTAAAATTACATTCACATAATAAAAGGAAACAATTGGGAATATGATTCACATAATAAAAGGAAACGATTTTAAAATTTTTAACATGTTAAATTTTGAATTGATAATTTCTTAAGATATGCTAATATTTAAACTATTAAATTTCAAAAAGATATGACAATTTTTAAAATTTGTTTATATTTAAATCAATAGCTTTATTAAATTGATGATAATTTTTTTTTAAATCTACTAATATTTAAACCATTAAATTTTATAAATTAATATCTACTTATATATTTAAACCGATAGCTTTATTATCCCCTCTTTTTAAATTTCCAAAGATATCCATAAGCAAATTTAAACACTTATTATTCAAAATTACAGTTAAAATTATCTCATGAATTTAAGTTAATGTTTAAAATTATACAGTAAATTATTCCGATTTAAGCTCAATCGATGTTTGAATTTTGAAATCAAATTTTGAGCTTCTAAAAAATGGGGGAGCAATTAGTAAATAAGGAAATGTAACCCATATAAATAGAATAGTTTCATTTATTTTTTGTTTATTGAAATCATTCCAATCATACCTGATCCTAAAATCAAGCAATCTATCTATCTATATATAATATCAAAAGAGTAACATTTGAAGTCTCCACATTAAGCCACGTGGCATTATGATGTGGAAAGCCACGTGACAGGCATCCATTTGTCCATTCATTTATTATGTAATTACTTTCAAATATAATAAATTTTATTTTTTTAGGTAATTAAATTTAAAATCAATATAAATTTCAATTCAAATTTGAATTTCAATCCTAATTGCCAAAATTTTAGTCTTATTTTCAAGATTAAAAAGATGACTTTAAAGAAAAAAGCATAGACGAATATGATTAAAAATGGCTAGTGTATTTTAGGTAATTATATTTATAATAAATATTAATTTAAAATTAAAATTACATTCACAAAATAAAAGGAAACAATTGGGAATATGATTCACATAATAAAAGGAAACGATTTTAAAGTTTTTAACCTGTTAAATTTTGAATTGATAATTTCTTAAGATATGCTAATATTTAAACTATTAAATTTCAAAAAGATATGACAATTTTTTTAAAATTTGTTTATATTTAAACCGATAGCTTTATTAAATTGATGATAATTTTTTTAAAACCTACTAATATTTAAACCATTAAAATTTAAACATATAATTTTATAAATTAATTTCTACTTATATATTTAAACCGATAGCTTTATTATCCCCTTTTGTTAAATTTCCAAAGATATACATAAGCAAATTTAAACAATTATCATTCAAAATTATCAGTTAAAATTATCTCATGAATTTAAGTTAATGTTTAAAATTATACAGTAAATTACCCTGATTTAAGCTCAATCAATGTTTGAATTTTGAAATCCAATTTTGAGCTTCCAAAAAATGGGGGAGCAATTAATAAATAAGGAAATGTAACCCATATAAATAGAATAATTTCATTATTTTTTTGTTTATTGAAATCATCCCAATCATACCTGATCCTAAAATCAAGCAATCTATCTATCTATATATAATATTAAAAGAGAAACATTTGAAGTCTCTTCATTAAGCCACGTGGTATTATAACGTGGAAGCCACGTGGCAGGCATCCATTTGTCCATTCATTTATTATGTAATTACTTTTAAATATAATAAAGTTTATTTTTTTAGGTAATTAAATTTATAATCAATATAAATTTCAATTCAAAATTGAATTTCAATCCTAATTGCCAAAATTTTAGTCTTATTTTCAAGATTAAAAAGCACAAGATTTTGGGGGAAACTAGTTTCTCCTTAAGTTATAGAAAGTCCTGTTTTATAAACTGTTTATAAATATTCACTAACCACTTACAAGAAGAAAAAAAGTGGACTTTTTATAATTTATGGAGAAACTAGTTTCTCCCAAAACTTGCTCATTAAAAAGATGACTTTAAAGAGAAAAGCATAGATGAATATGATTAAAGATGGCGAATGTATTTTAGGTAATTATATTTATAATAAATATAAATTTTAATTTAAAATTACATTCACATAATAAAAGGAAACAATTGGGAATATGATTCACATAATAAAAGGAAACGATTTAAAAAAAATTTAACCTGTTAAATTTTGAATTGATAATTTCTTAAGATATGCTAATATTTAAACTATAAAATTTCAAAAAGATATGACAGTTTTTTAAAATTTGTTTATAATTAAACTGATAGCTTTATTAAATTGATAATAATTTTTTTAAAATCTACGAATATTTATACCATTAAATTTTAAACATATAATTTTATAAAATAAATTAATATCTACTTATATATTTAAACCGATAGCTTTATTATCCCCTCTTTTTAAATTTCCAAAGATATACATAAGCAAATTTAAACACTTATCATTCAAAATTATCAGTTAAAATTATCTCATGAATTTTAGTTAATGTTTAAAATTATACAATAAATTACCCAATTTAAGCTCAATCGATGTTTGAATTTTGAAATCCAATTTTGAGCTTCTAAAAAATGGGGGAGCAATTAGTAAATAAGGAAATGTAACTCATATAAATAGAATAGTTTCATTAATTTTTTGTTTGTTGAAATCATCCCAATCACACCTGATCCTAAAATCAAGCAATCTATCTATATATAATATTAAAAGAGAAACATTTGAAGTCTCCTCATTAAGCCACGTGGCATTATGACGTGGAAAGCCACGTGGCAGGCATCCATTTGTCCATTCATTTATTATATAATTACTTTCAAATATAATAAATTTTATTTTTTCAGGTAATTAAATTTTTAATCAATATAAATTTCAATTCAAAATTGAATTTCAATCCTAATTTTCAAAATTTTAGTCTTATTTTCAAGATTAAAAAGATGACTTTAAAGAGAAAAGCATAGACGAATATGATTAAAGATGGCGAGTGTATTTTAGGTAATTATATTTATAATAAATATAAATTTAAATTTAAATTACATTCACATAATAAAAGGAAACAATTGGGAATATGATTCACATAATAAAAGGAAACGATTTTAAAATTTTTAACCTGTTAAATTTTGAATTGATAATTTCTTAAGATATGCTAATATTTCAACTATTAAATTTCAAAAAGATATGACAGTTTTTTAAAATTTGTTTATATTTAAACCGAGAGCTTTATTAAATTGATGATAATTTTTTTAAAATCTACTAATAAATAAACCATTAAATTTTAAACATATAATTTTATAAATTAATATCTACTTATATATTTAAACCGATAGCTTTATTATCCTCTCTTTTTTAAATTTCCTAAGATATAATAAGCTAATTTAAGCACTTATCATTCAAAATTATCAGTTAAAATTATCTCATGAATTTAAGTTAATATTTAAAATTATACAGTAAATTACCCCGATTTAAGCTCAATCAATGTTTGAATTTTGAAATCCAATTTTGAGCTTCCAAAAAATGGGGGAGCAATTAGTAAATAAGGAAATGTAACCCATATAAATAGAATAATTTCATTATTTTTATGTTTATTGAAATCATCCCAATCATACTTGATCCTAAAATCAAGCAATATTAAATAGTGCCAAAATCCATATGTTCTTTGCCAATCATCAAGATTTATTAGCCTTTTTTTTTTGCATTGAAATTACCGAAGGGAAAAACTTGCCGAAGAAGGCCATCTTTCGAGAAGGTTTGTTCTCACACCAGTTTTTTATGGTGACATTGATATTGTTTAAAGGATAGAAGGTGAGAAATCATTTCATTTAATAAGGATGATACTATATCATTCTTGAGCATATCATCCCTATATCGTTGATTGAAAATTTTTAGACCATATAAACCCTTCGTGATGAGTTTAAGGCTTTAAGCATATTGTTTTCCATGCCTAACTAAATAGGTTTTACTAATTGCTTTGAACTCCTTAATTTGTATGTGTTTTTCAGGATGAGAAATCATTGGCAACAAGGATCAGATCCAATATTATACCGCTCGGTGTTTTCAAGGAAGATGATATTGGTCAAGGATGGCGTCAAAATTACTCGATTTTTCAACTTTTAATAATTTTATTATTGTTTCTATTTTTTATAAATGGCATGGCTGATTTCTTAATTCTTTTGGTCAGTCTATTCTTGTCTATGATGACGAAATGAAGTTTCTTTATCTACGGAGAATGGTTCAAGTACTTAATACGCCTTCTCTCGGTACATATCTATAATATTCTCTAGGCTTGAATTCTATTCAAAGATATGCGTACATGGTTGAAGATCTTCATGGACTAAAGTGTTGTTCTTAAATATTAGCTAAGGAGTTGTTTCAATTTTTTTTATTCATTTATTGTAAAAAGAGGGGCTCACACAGGTTGAGCCACATGGTTCAAGCAGCTGCACTGTCATGACCCTAATTCTCGGTTCTATTTTGGAGTCATATTTAATCATATAATTGAATTTTATATCATATTATTATATGTTGCATGTTATTTTAGTAGTTAGGTGTTAATTAGTACTTTATCACTTTTGTGTTATTTTAAAGATATAAATAAAATCAAAATCATTAATTATTACTTTAATGAGAAAATTAAGAGTAGGTAGTTAAAATTAGTAACTTTTTAAATAAGTAGTAAATTATATTAATGTTCAATATGCTTGAGTGTAATTAAGTGTATATTAAGGATTTTAGTAGTAAGAAGGTTTGATAGTTGAAGGGGGTTAGGTGGAAGTAGATTATTATCCTTGGAAGGTTTGTAAGAGCATTTTCATTTTAAACAAAGAAAAATCTTCAGCATCCTATGTGAGGACCCCGACCCGGAACCTACACGTGTCCGAGCTGGAGCGTCCTCAAACTAACCCAAAAATTCTAAACTTTAAAAACTTGATTTAACTTTCAAACATAACACAACTATTTCAAAATACTCTACCTCTTTCCACATTAGAGGGAGAGTTGACCAACCTTGAAAGTAATAAACGGTTTTAGTTACAAAAAGATATCGAATATAAAATAGAATTAAAGTTTATGAATACAAACCCTTTAAAAGAATTATACCAACATACACTTTCTACACCACCTATACATAACCCGACATTCCCAAAATACCAATTCTAAACTCCTTTCCGCCCTTACTTGGTCGGTCCACCTGTCTCGGGATCTAAAACATTAAAGGGAGAGGGGTGAGAATAAATCTCAGCAAGCTATTATGAATGCAGCAATATGCCATATAAGATGCAACACATAACAAGTTGCATATAACACATTGGAAAAGTCAGAACACCTTACATTACCTTGGTTTTACCTTTTCCCGTCTGAACAATAGTCGTACAACATTGGGTATAATAATACTCCAATCTTAGTGAGCTGCTTAAGCAATACTCACATCTTATAAGACCCGTTTTTCAGGGAACCAAATAAGATAGTAGCAACTCTGTAAGACTTTTGGCTCAATACAGATGCTATAACCCCAACCTGTGGCCACAGGAAGGGACGGTCACATGTATAACATAATCCGATCACATTAGGTCACACTTCCATAATTGATCGTATTATGTTATACCCCCAATATCAGCTGATTAACACATTATCAAGCACATAATAGTTACTTGAAATATAATCCACAAAGGGGATAAGTAACATAGCAACATGGTAAAATATACTCATGTTCAACCAATAATCATAGTGCAACATTTATGTAATACACTAAGCATAATACAATCCATGAATATGTACATCAAGTAAGATAATGCGAAATCATCAACCCATCTTACTTAGTCATTAGACAACAATATATGATCTCTATAAGGATCCAAGTGAACTCTATCAAGTTGGGGTCACCTTTCGTAAACTGCCAAATGATTTCTAAGTCGGAGATAGAGTGCTTCTGCATTTCCATTTAACCCAATTAAGGTGCCATTAAGTGTTCTAATTATAACTTAAGTTAAAAGGACTAATTCAAATCCGGTTGGGATTAGCTTCTACTACCTTATCATGGTTAGGGATCATTCCAAGTGCTTCCTAGTAAAATCAGCAAGAAAGAAGATTGGGGAGATTCTAGTACTATGGGCGACCGCCCATGCCACTTGGGCGACCGCCCAAGTGGTTCTTCAAAAGGAATCCAAGTTCTGCCCTCTTGGGCGACCGCACAAAGCCTCTTGGGCGACCGCCCAAGAGGGATTTCCAAGCGCCCCAGTTCTGCCTAGATGGGCGGCCGCTCATCACCACTTGGGCGACCGCCCAAGGCCCTGTCCAGCAACAATCAATTTCCAAACCCTTGTTTATCTAGGCTCTTTTCCCCTTTTTTTAAAAAATCTTCCTTATATTCATGAATACCAAAGGGATTTTCTAGCTTCACAAGGTTCATTACAAATCATATAACCCAAAATAATGTAAACCTAATTTATTTATCACTAAATCTTCCACCCATTTCATACCCTCTAAATCATCTTTCATGAACATTAACCTCATCCTATTTCATTTACCCAATTCAAGATTAACCCTTTTAATCCCCATCAACCCATGTTCTTACACTCTTGATCACATTAACACCCTTCTATAATACAATTTAATTCCTCAACTTCCAAGAAGATTTCCAAACATTGAACAAACATTTCACTAACAAGAACAACATTAAATAATTTATGAACATCACATAGAAGGGGAAATCATAATAACTCACTTTAGAGTTTTAGAATGGAAAGTTGAATCTTCTCAACTTGATTTGTTCCTCTAGATGATCCAACCTCAAAGATGCTCTTGAACTTGAAAATGGTGGAGAAATGGGCTAGCTTCAAGACTTGGAGTTGGGAGCTTCAATGGAGTTTCTTTGCTAGGGGAAGTATGAGAGAATGAAGGAGTAAGGAGGAAGGAGGGGAAGTGTAAGGAGGGTAAGGGGAGGGACACTTGGCAAGCTTAGGGAGAGTAAGAGTCATTGGCCCCCCATGGGAAAATATCTAAGGCTTTCCACTTAATAAAAATCTTTCCCCCTAATTATTTATCCTACCCATTTTATCCTCCTTCTACTATTTATCTATATCTATTTTTATTATTCCCCATGTCTCTTTATTTAAGATCCAATAATTTCTTAAAGATTCTAAATTTACTTCTCACCCAATTTATCTTAAATTAGGAATTTAAAGACATAATTGAACACATAAAGTTAACATAAATATTAAAAGCATATAATATAATATTTAAAATTAGAGCCAAGGGTTGGGGTCGTTACACTCACTCCCCCTTAAAGAAAATTCGTCCCGAATTTGACTGTCACTTACCTAAATGTTCAACCCGCCTCGGTTACTTATGTATGCCTCAGACTCCAATTTCCAATTAGTCTCTTCAATGTTATGATTCTTTTCCAAGATTTTTAATTTCATTAATAATACGATATTACAACTTAATGTCCCAAGAATATCATACAAATATCACTTAACCGAATTTTCACGACCTCAAAAAAATATAATAAATGAAGGTATACCACCTATGTCACCAATTACATTACAATATTGCATTTAAAACTTTAAATAATCTATAAGCTGCTCCAGGCCAGTCTATGAGTCAATTCACCAATCTTTTCTAAAACTTCAAATGGATTAACAAATTTTGGCGCCAATTTACCTTAGGCCTTGCTTCTCCAACCTCACCCCAACAAATTAGAGATCGATATTTTCTTCCCGAACAACGCCTCATACGGTCTTATCTCAATGCTAGAATGATAACTGCTATTATACGCACCCAACCACTAGTAACCATACGTCCTATCGACTACTAAAAGCCATTGTACATGCCCGTAGAATATCTTCAACAATAAGTAATGATTCCTCAAATTTTCACAAAGTTAAGCTCAATAGTATTCCTACATTCCAAAATGATCTTCCCAAAAGATGTCTATCCAATCCATTCGATCCCATGGGATTTATACAATCAAACAATTTCCTAACATATATGAGGACTTAATCAATGAATCTCATCAATATAAATATATATAATAAGTAGAAAATACTATCAACTTCCTATAAACAAACAACATACTCCTTTTACTTCCAAGGTAACCCAATCACAAAATTCATCGTGATAATACTCTCAGTTCAATCTAGAACTCTAAATATTTTAATAAATCTTCTAACGTCAAATTTCTATTTTCACCCTTATGACCAAACCACCTTATGTCTTGACTCGCTTGAAACGAGTTATTTCAATTATCTCATACTCATTTCTCATGATACAAACATTAAATAACTGCCTATGAAATAATAAATGAAAACATGCTAATAAGACCCTGATTCCCATAAACGGAATACTAGTCGACTATATATCATAATTCAATGCTCTAATTATGCCCAGGTCCAGTGACAGATCAATATTCAATCAAATGGTTGGCCGCCCACAACGGAGCCGATCCAACTCCAAAACAAAAACCGAGTCTACTGCGACCGTCACATTAATAACCCCACAATTATCAAAACATTTCTCGGATCAAATCTTTAATGTAATTAATCATTATAGGGAAACTAGGTTGCCTTTTTACTTGCTTCTGTACAAACTATATCTTTAAAATAACATGTCTTTCTAAAATTTACAACATCTTTCAGAATTCCAAAGGATATATAAAAAGAGATCCAATGAGACTCGAATGGTTTATTTATTTAAAACTGTCTCATACCAGTTTTAATTAACTAAACCACTCACAATTTTAAGAAATTTTCAAAAGATTGATAAGTTAACAAAAATAACTCGAGTGATCTAATCATATACAACTGTCCCATACCAGTGGTAGATAATTAAATTACTCACAGATTTTAATGTACACAAAAACGGTTCATTAATCTTATTAAATCAAACTATCCCCGAAGGGCACAAATACTCACACAGAGGTCCAATATAAAATCCAAAGTTCTAAAACACATTTAAAACAAGTTTAACATAATTTTCTTATTTGACCTCTATTTAGTGTAGCCACCACTCATGATTTTTATACTTAGTTAAATTCTCTATAAGAAAACACAATCTCGTAATACTAATACTATCTTCTATGGATAACTCCAAAACATTCACTAAGATAATAAACTTGGTAAATCATCCTTGATTCAATCATTCCTCAAGTTGAATATTCAGCACTTTTACTTAATTTGAGTCATCTATTCCCTACCTTCGATATTGATATTATACTTAGTAACATCGTATTGCATACCTCAAGTTTCCGACCAAATACCATGATTTCCTAATAAGAAAATATAATTGGAACTCACATAGATCAATCATCCCCAAATTGCAATTTAACATTAACAGTGTAAACTAACTTACCTCTCGATAATCAACAATCTCAAATCCAAGCATCACACCAATTCCTCATATGAGTCACGCAACTAAGTCAACCTATACGGTGTAATCATCCTAAAGTATCATGCCTTCCAATAAGATTTATCCCCATTTTATTTTCTCAACTAATGATAATCATTCCCCAAAACAAACCATATACACATATTACCAACTCCTGAAGTTGATCCTATAAGTCACCAATAACTACATCTATTATACTTCTTCACATTTACCCTAATTACCCCTCCATAACTAATACACAACCACAATTCAAAACGGTCATACTAGATACAAATGTTGTCTTAAGTATATCCTTAGAACAAATATTCACTGTAATTGTAACACCCGAAAATTCAACTAATAACCATTGAGTATTCTACTAGTTCCTAAAATCAGTCATGCAAATCATCACAAGTGATAACGAATACTTATTTCTTACAGTTACGAATTTGAGATCTCTATAATCCATAAATAACCACCAAGTATCATCTTTTCTAATTATAGTAACAATTTATCCTTACGGAGATTCGCTAAGCTCATTACCTTCTTTATCAAATAATTTCCCAAAATGAATCATCAATTCTATCATCCCAATTAGTGTCCTCTATTTAGGGATCCGAATACTAAAATAGTACCTTATATCCACTCAAAGCTTCAATGTCCTGGTATGATACCTGATGAAAACCCATTTTTGAAACTCACATGAAGAACACCACTTAGTCAACTTATAGGGTGATACCACCTACAAAATATCTGATTTCCTATTCAAATTAGTAGCAAGAATTCAATCAATCTCTCCTTAGAGAATAAACTTATAGCACATAAGGCAAATATATGTCAGTTCTATAAGGACTCGTACTCACGATATCTTATAAACCATATAATCCCACTTAGACCATTATTTTCAATACTAGTCTCATATAACTAGTCTCCACCACGAGACACCAATGTATAATTACTTACGCAAGTTATACAACCATAAACCACTCTTAATTAGGCCATACTTTCGACATTTACGCATATATGACATAATAGCAAATAATGACTTATCCGCCTCAACCACACACGGAGGCAAGTCAAACATAGATAAGGAGACTCGCTTCTTGCGACAATCCTCCCCAAACACCACAACTACTCAAATAATTCAGGTCAATATAATCAATAATTCTCGGATTGGTAACTCGACCAAATCCAACGGCAATACATGCCCACATATGGATACTTCACAACCACCATGATAAACAAGAATGATTCGAGGTACTCTCCCATAGGAGTAGAACCTCCAGCACATAAGGCAACCTTTAGGCCAATTATGCAAATAACAACGAAATGTAATGCTACATGAGAACGAAATGAACAGGGATTTATAAAAATATGACCCCTAACTCTGGAGATAGGTAATATACCTCAAATGACTGTGGAAGAATCTATCTCTCCATATTGCTCACATTTCCTTGATTCTTTAATTGGTAAATATCATTTTCTGTCATTGAACAATTTCCTGCATGAAACTCTCGACGTCAGTTATCGCACACTCTCACTCAAACTAGACTCTACCCGTGAACTCTAAACCGAGCTTTGATACCAACTGTGAGGACCCCGACCCGAAACCTACACGTGTTCGAGCTGGAGCGTCCTCAAACTAACCCAAAAATCCTAAACTTTAAAAACTTGATTTAACTTTCAAACATAACACAACTATTTCAAAATACTCTACCTCTTTCCACATTAGAGGGAGAGTTGACCAACCTTGAAAGTAATAAACGGTTTTAGTTACAAAAAGATATCGAATATAAAATAGAATTAAAGTTTATGAATACAAACCCTTTAAAAGAATTATACCAACATACACTTTCCACACCACCTATACATAACCCGACATTCCCAAAATACCACTTCTAAACTCCTTTCCGCCCTTACTTGGTCGGTCCACCTGTCTCGGGATCTAAAACATTAAAGGGAGAGGGGTGAGAATAAATCTCAGCAAGCTATTATGAATGCAGCAATATGTCATATAAGATGCAACACATAACAAATTGCATATAACACATTGGAAAAGCTGTAAACACCTTACATTACCTTGGTTTACCTTTTCCCGTCTGAACAATAGTCGTACAACATTGGGTATAATAATACTCCAATCTTAGTGAGCTGCTTAAGCAATACTCACATCTTATAAGACCCGTTTTTCAGGGAACCAAATAAGATAGTAGCAACTCTGTAAGGCTTTTGGCTCAATACAGATGCTATAACCCCAACCTCGCGCCACAGGAGGGGACGGTCACAGGTATAACATAATCCGATCACATTAGGTCACACTTCCATAATTGATCGTATTATGTTATACCCCCAATATCAGCTGATTAACACATTATCAAGCACATAATAGTTACTTGAAATATAATCCACAAAGGGGATAAGTAACATAGCAACATGGTAAAATATACTCATGTTCAACCAATAATCATAGTGCAACATTTATGTAATACACTAAGCATAATACAATCCATGAATATGTACATCAAGTAAGATAATGCGAAATCATCAACCCATCTTACTTAGTCATTAGACAACAATATATGATCTCTATAAGGATCCAAGTGAACTCTATCAAGTTGGGGTCACCTTTCGTAAACTGCCAAATGATTTCTAAGTCGGAGATAGAGTGCTTCCGCATTTCCATTTAACCCAATTAAGGTGCTATTAAGTGTTCTAATTATAACTTAAGTTAAAAGGACTAATTCAAATCCGGTTGGGATTAGCTTCTACTACCTTATCATGGTTAGGGATCATTCCAAGTGCTTCCTAGTAAAATCAGCAAGAAAGAAGATTGGGGAGATTCTAGTACTATGGGCGACCGCCCATGCCACTTGGGCGACCGCCCAAGTGGTTCTTCAAAAGGAATCCAAGTTCTGCCCTCTTGGGCGACCGCACAAAGCCTCTTGGGCGACCGCCCAAGAGGGATTTTCAAGCGCCCCAGTTCTGCCTAGATGGGCGGCCGCTCATCACCACTTGGGCGACCGCCCAAGGCCCTGTCCAGCAACAATCAATTTCCAAACCCTTATTTATCTAGGCTCTTTTCCCCTTTTTTTTTTTTTAAATCTTCCTTATATTCATGAATACCAAAGGGATTTTCTAGCTTCACAAGGTTCATTACAAATCATATAACCCAAAATAATGTAAACCTAATTTATTTATCACTAAATCTTCCACCCATTTCATACCCTCTAAATCATCTTTCATGAACATTAACCTCATCCTATTTCATTTACCCAATTCAAGATTAACCCTTTTAATCCCCATCAACCCATGTTCTTACACTCTTGATCACATTAACACCCTTCTATAATACAATTTAATTCCTCAACTTCCAAGAAGATTTCCAAACATTGAACAAACATTTCACTAACAAGAACAACATTAAATAGTTTATGAACATCACATAGAAGGGGAAATCATAATAACTCACTTTAGGGTTTTAGAATGGAAAGTTGAATCTTCTCAACTTGATTTGTTCATCTAGATGATCCAACCTCAAAGATGCTCTTGAACTTGAAAATGGTGGAGAAATGGGCTAGCTTCATGACTTGGAGTTGGGAGCTTCAATGGAGTTTCTTTGCTAGGGGAAGTATGAGAGAATGAAGGAGTAAGGAGGAAGGAGGGGAAGTGTAAGGAGGGTAAGGGGAGGGACACTTGGCAAGCTTAGGGAGAGTAAGAGTCATTGGCCCCCCATGGGAAAATATCTAAGGCTTTCCACTTAATAAAAATCTTTCCCCCTAATTATTTATCCTAACCATTTTATCCTCCTTTTACTATTTATCTATATCTATTTTTATTATTCCCCATGTCTCTTTATTTAAGATCCAATAATTTCTTAAAGATTCTAAATTTACTTCTCACCCAATTTATCTTAAATTAGGAATTTAAAGACATAATTGAACACATAAAGTTAACATAAATATTAAAAGCATATAATATAATATTTAAAATTAGAGCCTAGGGTTGGGGTCGTTACATCCTAAGCTCATCCATGGTCCTTATCCTCCAAACCCTAACTCCTTACCTAAAAATCCATAATTAATTCTAGAAAAATCCCTTGTTCGATCCGTTTGTTTCGGGGTGTTCGTGGGAAGGAGGAGCTCATTTCCATCCAAGCAAAGTTCCTAAATTTTCAGATAAATTTTCAAGTAAGTTATTATATTTTCTAGAAATTATGTGTATTTAGTGTTATAAATCATGTAGTTATGTTGTTCAAGGTTGTTTGAGAATTTAAAAATTATTTTCTGAGTTTAGGGAATGGAAAAATGTGTTTTTGGTTAACTTGGGTATGAACTTGGTATTGAAAGGGTCAACAATGGATTTTTGTGAAAGTTGAAATGTTTTAGATGTGTTGGAAAAGGCAAAGAATAGTTTTGGGTCATGTTGAAACTCTTTTAAACTCCTTTTGTGTTGCATGGTACTGAAACTTGGTTGTTGGTATTGTGGGTAAATTGGTACAAAGAAAACTTGAAATTGTTTTAGGACCAAAGCTGAAGTCCAGCTCTGTTTTTGCAAATCTGCAGAGGGCACGAGTCGTGCCCTATGGCACGAGTCGTGCCCATCACTCGTGACTGGTCGTCCCCTTGCTTGGACAACTGATTCCCGGAGGGTGTCAAAGGGGCACGAGTCGTGCCCCGGGCACGAGTCGTGCCCTGGCCAGTTTTGGGAAATGAATTTCAAAGCCATGTAGGTTCAATTTTACCACTTATATTTCAACCCATGGAACACTACAACCAAAGTACAAGGTATGAATAACAAAATGAAGTATTTACATTTCAATTGTGATCATTTGAATATGTTTAAATGATTGGTTAAAGTAGGTTGTATCTATTGAACCTAACTTGGGTATTACCATTATACTATTGTTGATACATCCTTGAATGACTTTAATAAGTGTGTAGTTCTTATGTGTTACACCTTATACATTGTTTAACATCTTTGTGAAGTGCTTGCTTAGGGTTCCCTACTTTGGAATCCTAAGTTCATTGAATTGATTCAAGGATGAATTAGCCTTAGTGCTACTATTGAGGGATACTTGTTATCTTGTTGCTATCATTTTGATATGCTTTAATTGTATGGTTCCCTACTTTGGAATCATACATTGATTGGTTAAGCAAGTAGTATTTACTGTGTATATACTTGAAATCCAGCTGGTACTTGTTTGTGGGTAGTGGTATGAGATTATAATGGCAACCGAGCCGAGTTCATCATAATCCATACACTGGTTCCTGTTTTGACCTGCCATTGGCCATGGTTTGAGGGTAGTGAACTGGCTCAAGGGAAGTCTAGTTGCACTATTGGATATGACTTTGTGTCATAGTCCTTCTTGTTGTTACTATGTTGGTTCTGGAACCGTTTCTTCGACAAATGTTGCAGCTTGGATCGTGATATCCTTTTGAGGATGAAACCTTGGCTCAGTATCCTTCTAAGTGTTATATTATCGCACTTACTTGTTATATGTATGTATATCTCTTTCTTGGAGTGATAAGAAGGTGATATATATATATATATATATATATGACTTGTTGTTAAAGGCTTCTTCATGGGATTGCATCTCATTTTGTGGCTTATATAATAACTTATTGAGATTTTTCTCACCCCGTCCTTTCATTGTTTTCTTAAATAGAGCCGAGCCAGGGGCTAGGACGCGTTGAGCATTGAGAGGGAGCCAAGTTGGTTTTTGAGGAAGGTTTGGTATGGATACATTATGTAAATGTATGACCTTGGGTAGTATTCATAGTCTTAATGTTATCCTTATTTTGCAACTTCTAAATGGTTTTGTAAATATTTTTCATTTGAAACTAGGTTCCTTGGTTTGTAAATAAGTGTGTGATTTGTAAATGGTGTGAATGTGGAGTGAGTTAAGTTGAAGTTAAATGGTTAAATTTTGTTTAGTAAGTTGGTAAAGTTTTTAAATGTTAAACAGGTTTATAAAGTGAAACTTTTAGAAAGAATATTTCGAAAAATTTTCTTTAAAAGGCGTCTTCAGTACGTGTCCCGGCACGTGGCCAAGTAGGTCTACGGGTCGGGGCGCGTCATGCCCTCCCTTGATTTTTTTTTAACAATGACATTTCACTATAATGTAAATACAACTATACTCGCTCTGTCTCACTAAAAAATATATTTTTATTTTGAAATAACATATACTCTCTCCATCCCACGTAAATAAAAATTAATCATGAACTTGATTATACTTTGATTAATAATTTAGATAAAAATAATTATTCTAAAGAAAAACTAAAAAATGTTATTGAGACAAATATCAATTGTAATTCAATAATAATTTTTTTATCTATATTATTAATCAAAGTATAATCAAGTTCATCATTAAAGTTGTGGGTCTCATTGAATAAATAAGTATTAACACATTTTCATTTTTATAAAAGTGTAATTTTTAATAAGACATCAAATCAAAAGAGGTAAAGGGTGTAACTTTTAATGAGACGAAGTAGTATATGTTGAAGTAAAATATATTATATTTATGATGTTGTTTTGATAGGTAAGATTTTTAGATGTTGAATAACTATTATTTTGAACTTTTAGTACGTGTAATTATGTTATACATGTGTTGAATTATATGAGAGAGCAAAAAAAATATTTCGGGGAACGCTGCCTCTGAACCCCGTTCATCTTTCCTTTACTCCAAAACTTCTCCCCCTCCCCTTTCTTAAATTCCTGGCTCCGCTATTGGGGAGTCAAAGAAGAAACTTGATTATATTTGATGTATTTCTCAAATATAATCAAGTTTGTACATAAAGGTTATATACGGATTATATATTAAATATTGTATTTATAAAATATACATAATAAAAGTTCTTTGCTAAAAAATACAAGTTACTCAAAGAAATATATTTAAGAACTACCAAGATAATGAATTTAGTTCAAGAGTTTTCTCCTTCAATTTCCACGTTATGTTATATAATATGATTCTAGAGCTATTTACTCATTATCTTCTGTGTTTTCCATATTTACCCAAGATAAGAAAAATTGTAGTTAAATTTATATTTTGCTTCAAACTAACAATGCACCAGTGCGATGCGCGATATATATTAAAAATATATGCAATTTGTAAAAATATTTAACATCCCAGTGGATTTTTTTAGCATGGAATCATGGATGAAGATATCTTATAAATTTACATCCTTATTAAAAATAAAAAATAAAATTTACCAAAATATTCTCTTTACGTCCCAAAATAAATATCATGTTTTATCATTTTCTTTATCCTAAAATAAATGTTTCAATTTTAAACAAAGAAATCATCATAGTGATTATATTGTAAAAAAGGTATAAATAAATAATACACCATCTTTAAAATGTTTAACAAGAGTATATAATACTTAATTTGAAACCAAGAGAGTAATGCATTACTAAAGAAACAAGAGTATTTCACAAAAGTCTAATCTAACATCGTTGAAGGTTTTGTTTTTTTTTTTTGTCCCAATTGAAGAGGCGTAGTTTGATTAAGTGGGATAGAAAATAGTGAGTGAATAGTTGTTGTGAGTATCCAAAATTATAATTTTTAGTGGGACGGAGGAAGTGTATATTTAAAGTGTTGCATTTGATTTTTGCAATCACTTTCCCGTCTCGAGCAATAAAGTTATCTCTTAGTGGGACACATGACGTATATATTTAAAAATGCTACAATAAAATTAGGATATTTCATGTTTATCAAAATTTATATCATATTACACTAGATTGTAAACATAAAATTATCCTTTCAATTAATTTGAATTTTATTTATTAAAATAGAATTATATTCATAAATTAGAATTAGAATGGGAATGGGAATAAATTATAACAAAAATTAAGATATCCCATGATTAATTATTAATTTCATAAATTAAAATTAAAATTAAAATTAAAATTAAAATTAAAATTAAAATTAAAATTAAAATTAAAATTAAAATGAAAATAAATTAGTAAGAAATTATTAATTTTTTAAAATTAAAATTAATATGAAAGTAAATTAGGATAACAATTAAGATAACTTATTTCTATTAAGCTAATATATAGTTTAGTTAATTACTATACAATTGATTATATTTCTTTTTAAACTAATATGAAATTTATTTTACTAAAGTATAATTAATTGTGTAACTAATATTAGTATGGAAATAGGTTTGGATAAAAATTAGAATATCTCCTTTCTAATAATTTTTTAAATTAAAGTGAAATGAAATTAAAAGAGGATAAAAATTAGGATAGTTCAAATTTATCTAAAAGTATAATAATTAAGATAGAATATGTCTATTCAACAAACCTGACACATGATGTCTCACCATCCCAAAAAAATGGATAATGCATCAATTTTAGTTAATTTGATTAAATAATGATGTAATTATAAAGTTTTAGTCATTCTCAGTAAATTTTTAAATATATTATTGATAATACGTATTTCTTAAATTTTATGCATATAAAATTGTATTTTAATTTTAATATATAATTGAATATCTCAAAGTACATTTGCTTTTATGATGCAACATTAATGATGCTCTCAGTTTGATTGATAAAATGTTGACACCCCGGAGGCATGTCTAAAATATGTGCCGATATAGACGTTTAGGCTCATAAGAAGGATAGTGATCTATCAAGGTGAAAGTTAACTATTATTGTTTGTTCTATATTAATTTTTAAGCCAAGTACTGTCATATTCTTGACATAATTTTATTTTATAATTTTGATCTTCAATTATGTCATATTATATTTGTGTGTTTCTTAATTTCATGGCTACAATGTTATTAAATCATTAGGTAAGTGCAATTAATTTTCGAGGAAAACGTTATATTGAAAAATATCAAAATAAAAACTAGATTTTATGGAATTTTGTGTTTGAGTCAACCCAATCAAGATCCAAACCTTGATTAACCTCAAATGAGAAAAAATAAAATCAAGAACTACGAAAAAAAAGGAAAAAAAAAGAAGAAGAAGGAATTCAAGTTCTTAAAAATTGAACTTGAATCTGATATGAAAAAGTATAACAAGGTGGGGCATGGTGTATGATGGAGGTCGAGTAGTTCAATAGTTCGTTCAAGTCGCACACTTAGTTAATCATGATGGAGAAGATCACAACGATTTAAGCTACAATATGCTTCAACTTTAAGTTTGAATTTGCATGGAAAACCCTATAAGTGTTTTTATCGACGATGATGGTACGACCATTTTTGTTATTGTAGCTCCAAGGGAGGATATCATGGGTGATCTAAAATTATTGAAATTACAGGGGCATAGCAACATCAAAAGACGATGGATAAATTTCAACTTGGGGGGTATATGAGAGGAGGAGTGATCATATTTGGAGTTAAGGCAGAATAGTAAAGGATACGTCGAAGACGTGTTGTGGTTATTCATAGGTGACGGTGGTGATGGTGGCGGGGGTGACAGTATGGGAGGTGGTGGGTAGATGGCATATTTGGGAGCGGGAGAGAGATGGCGTGGGAACGCTGGGGGTAGGTGATGGATGATTTTGAGGAAGATATTATATTCTTATGATTTAGGAATATTTTATATTTAACAATTTCATTTTTAGTGAAAGATGAAGGTTCGTTAATGTTAAAGTTTACACTTATCCTCTATCTTAATAAAATTGTCCACATCAACATTAAATGTTAAATGATTGCTATTATCTAAGCTTAAATAATTTAAATATACATGTTGGTCCAATAAAATTGATGAGGTCAAATTGGTAGATGCGAAAAATTAATTTTATGAACATGATCCATACTGAATTGTTTGTCTCGATTTAGCAAAAGAGACATATAGTGAAGTCCCACAACCTAACTATCGTGAATGTGAGTATGTCTTGAGTTTGAATGTTCTTGGAGAATGTCTTTTTCTACTGTGTCTGCCATCACTATTACAAGGATGTATGGATGATTAAAGAGTATGGTGTGAGAGAGTCTTGGACTAAATTGGCTATCTTCCCTTATCTTGATAGTTCGTGGAATTCATGTATCTGACGCTATTGTATATGTCAATAGAGGGTGAAACTTTTTTGGAATTCTACCACCGTATTCTGTTGTTTGATATCAAAAGTAATTCATTCAAGAATTCATATATTCATCCTTTTGAAGGATGTCTTGATCTTCTTGATGCTAATACCTACATTGAGAGTTTAGTTTCACCCTTTATCCTGGAAGAGGTCACGAAAGACATGAATGGAGACGCGAAGCCAAGTCACAAAATATGATCTTTTAACTATATTTTTTTTACATATTTTCCATTTCAAGTTTAGACAGTTTTTTTTTTTCATGATATGAGCTATTTGAGCTAAATACAACATTGTGCCTTTGAGTTTTGACAAAAGTTATGATTCAATAAGCATTGGTTTTGAATGAGTTCAATATTTAATTATTATCATACAATGTATATGTAATAGTTTTCCTTTTTATTGTGTATTATGGTTCTCAATCTACATGAGTATGCAAGCATTCTAACATACACATGAATCTTTTAAATGTGTGAGTTAATTTTGTGTTGGTGTATGATATTAATTGGAACATCAGTTTCAGTCACATAATGGTATGGTTCTGATATTAAATTTTTTTTCATATGACAATTATAAATATGTGTTGATATAATTATAATCTCTAATATAATTTTTAATTAAATAATTAGCCTTACTATACCCGTCGAATCTCGACGGGTTACTCACTAGTTTGGTGGTAATAAAAGAAAACAAGTATTTTTACCTACGCATTCGCCCCAACTAATGTGTCTATCTAATTTACACATGATTCATATAACGACAAAGCATTAGTCCCAAAATAATTTGGGATCGGATAACATAAATTATCATATGTCATCGTCAAAAAAAAATCATCAATCCCCTTCACCCATATTAATTTTTGCCCTCCACTACGATCTTTTCAACGTCATATTTTCATCCAATTCAAGTACACTTATATCATTTTAAATCACTATAATCCAAATTTACTTGGCTCTTCCCCTACCCTACCCTACCCTACCTTACCCTTGCCATGATTCATAGATATAGCTAAAATAGAAAACGGGAGCATCAGAATTATTGTTGCTCCCATTTTTGCTTATACAAGTTTAGGACTTCACACTGTCCATATGTCACACCCATGCATGTCCATGTTTAAATTCAGTTTACTCTTATGGGTGAACCTTCAAATGTAAGATCAAATTGTGTGTAAGTTCATGGTGAATGCAATTCTTATTATTGTTACTTTTAAGAGATTTTTGAACCTTCTCTTTAGTTAATCTATGTTTGGGAGCATATAACATGATATTGATACCTTGAGATATTATTGTTTGGCTCTCATTCTCTCCTTCCTCCCTCCTTCTTTGATTGAAATTTTTGGAAGTTTAATTATTTTAACCCAACAATTTTAGAAATGGGACGATCTTTTCTAGACAATAAAAAATGGCAAAGGTGAAACTTATGTAAGTGCAGTTTGAGCTACAAAAGCGCATTCATTTCGTTTTTTGGATATTTACCTAACATATTGTTTTCGTTTATTTAAATGAAATCACAGATTATGTCGACAAGTCGATTGATTGGTATTAAGTCAATTGATAAGAACGCTAGGTTTTGTAACATTAACGCTCGCATTTTACGTAAATGGGAGCAGACAAACCGGTATGGAAAAACGTCAGATGAGATGATATTAGTTGATGAGTGGGTAATAATTTTTATTAATTTACTTTCTTATCTTGCATAATTTTTATTCAGGCTTCTATTTATTTAATTTGATCATCATATTGAATCTTTAATACTATTTTTTATTCTGTTTAGGGTTCTAAAATTCAGGCTACCATCCCGAACAGCTTGCCATCTAATTTGAAGATTAAGTTTGAAATTGGGAAAGTTCTAAATATCGAAAAATTTGGGGTTGAAGAAAATATTCAATCAACTCAAAAGGCAAAAAATAATCATAAATGGAAACTAACTATGAGTTTGAGGACTAAGGTAGAAGATGCCGATACGTCTGTCCAAATTTCAAAAAATAGTTTAATGTTCACACCTTTTCAATCAATTGGGTGTTTAAATGAAGAGTTCATAGTGGGTGAGAACTATGCCTCATATATCATTTTTTCTTTTGATAATAAATGAATTATATTGGGATTTGTATCCTTTTAGCTATATACAACATTAGGCTTTTGTGTAAGCTATTTTAGCTATATACAACATTAGGCTTTTGTGTTTTGACAAAAATTAATATTCTTTTTAACATTCATTTTGGGACGAAGGGAGTATTACTTATTTCTTTATAGCCATTTTTACATATACTTCATCAAACTCATAATGCTTCAAAAAGATCTATGTACCTTCTTTTCTGATAATTTATTGAGATTTGTATCCTATTTAGACAGTTTTTTACCATGATGTAAGTTATTTTAGCTATATACATCATTAGGCTTTTGTGTTATTCAAGCACTAGAAGTTTCGGAGTAAATAAAGGGAATGTTATGGCCTACCGCAGGCAATCCTTCCACCAGCATATCCAGTGCTTTTGCTGATTTCATGGCCTCCTAAAGAAGAAGTGAATATTATTAAGAAACTTAAGTACTATTGGGCAAAATAAGGAAAGCATATTCTGAAATACTTCTTCAGTTGCAAAAAGAAAATTTATGTAATTGCTTTCGAATATGTTGATCGGCTAACTGAAACTATCATCACTAATTAGCAAAAATGCTCCCAAAATAACAATTGAATTTGAATCAAGGTAGACGGAAATGAAATTGATTTTATCATGAAGAAGATGAAACTCACCCTTTCTAAGGTCATCAGGAACAGCATGGACAACTAAATTCATGATCCTATTTAGTGGATTTATGGAATCACAAAATTTGATCTCAAAATTGTTTTACCAAAGAATAGATGGAACTTCTCATTGTTAAGCTATAACTTGAGAACTCATTATACATTATGTTTATGCATTTGAATGCGTACTTGATTTGCTAAACAATGTTACGCTCTCCTGGCAAATAAAGTTTATGCATACAATAATGAAAAATACTCCCTCCGTCCCATAATGGATGTCCAAAAAAAATTCAAATTTGCTCTTGATCAAGAGCAAATTTAAAAACTTTTTGGACGTTTATTTCAAATATGCTCTTGACTAAGAATAATGTGATAATTGAATTGTTATACTACTGTAAATTGATTAATATTTGATTCATTTAATTAATGACTATATAATTGACAGACAAAATAGCCTACCAAACTACTGTTTGTCTAAGATAATTTTGTGAGAAAGTTTGTGTAAATTTTATAAGCTCAAATCATTACGCAAGTTTGTGTAAATTATATCTTCTCCATCTCTTAAAAAAATGGCGATCAAGTATACACACATTTTTATTTTTATAATAAAAATAGATTTCTGTGACCAAAATATGTTTGGCCATCAACACATAAAGGCTAAATGGAGTTAGTCTGAATGTAGTAACGCAATTTTTTATGTGTACATGATACTCCCTATGTCCCAAAATGATCGTCTCACTTTTTTATTGTTGGATATAAACCTAACATATTGTTTTCGTTTATTTAAATGAAATTATAGATTATAGCAATAAGTAATAATAAGACTTAATATGCCCGTCGAATCTCGACGAGTTACTCACTAGTATATAAAAACTCATAAACCCTCTATATTAAAATGATAAGATATTAATGAATAAGTTATTAACTTTGATAATCATTAATCAACTCTCTATCTATACCATTTTAACAAATTTTATCTTGCAGATTCAAAAAAAAAAAAAAAAAAAGATTTAAACTTATTTTATTTTATTCGATAACTTTTCTTATATCCATTTTTGTAATGAAGCGATTTTTAACATAGTAAATATAATGATAATTTAAAAAAAGGAATCAAATATTAATGTTTGTAAATCTAAAATTATAATTTGCATAAAAATAATTTTATTTAATATTACTATAAAAGTATTAATTGAATTTATAAATTATTAAGCTATAATAAGTAAGAAAATTTAAAAATGTGATGAAAGAGTTGATACATAATTATTACTTAATAACTTATCTATTTAATGTAGAGGATTAATAAATTTTAGTATATCACTTTAATTTAAAATTTATTATTTGGTTTTATGTGATTTTTAGCAATTTAATTATAATTAATAGGAATGAAACATGCTTTCTATTATTAAAGTGAGGGTAAAATAATCTATTTATTGTTAAAAGGGTGGATAGTAATGCGAAATCAAACTTCGAGGGAGCATTGATACTACCTCAAAACCTCAAGGGTGGATAGCGAAATTAACCCAAATAAAAACAGTAGAGACAGAAAACATTGAAAGAGGAGAGGGATAAGATAAGCAAGAACACATCTCAAGACCAGAGAGAGGGCTAGCTGTCTCTCATTTTATCCGTTTATATTCACTCTCCTTCCCAAAAAATTTGAATCAAATTTTGAAGAATCAAATTTTGAAGATGAAATAAATAAATAAATGTTGTGAATATAAAAAATGAGCTAGAAAAGAAAAGGCGGAGTACTCCCTCCATCCCATTATAAAAGGCATAAAAGCCCCATGTTGTAGTAAGACTACCCACAGTGGTTTCATCCCACTCCCCCATTTCATCTAACACTTTTTACACTTTTTCTCATCCACCTAATATTTCATCTACCCATTTCATTTACCCCCACTCCAATGGCTAACTTAAACTAAATTTCAACTCCCTCCAACTCATCATTCTATACCCCACTACTTTTATTTTATTTCATTTATATTATTTATTTTTATGATTAGTAAAATAATAATTATTATTATTTATAATTAAAAAAATATTTCACACTTAATTAAAAAAATATTGCATCAACTTATATCGATTTGTAAGGAAAAAAATGATGAATTTTGGTGAAAAAAAAATTAAAAAATAATAATTTACTAGGTAATAATTCAAATTTCAATTGAAAACTAAGTGTTTTTTTTTTTTTGTGTCCAAATCAAATGAAACTTATATCGATTTGTAGGGAAAAAAATGATGAATTTTGGTGAAAAAAAAATTAAAAAAAATAATAATTTACTAGGTAATAATTCAGCCCAAATTGAAAGCTAAGTGTTTTTTTTTTGTGTCCAAATCAAATGAAACTTATATCGATTTGTAGGGAAAAAAAAATGATGAATTTTGGTGAAAAAAAAAATTAAAAAAAAAATCAATTTACTAGGTAATAATTCAGCCCAAATTGAAAATTAAGTGTTTTTTTTTGTGTCCAAATCAAATGAAACTTATATCAATTTGTAGGGGAAAAAAAATGATGAATTTTGGTGAAAAAAAAATTAAAAAAATAATAATTTACTAGGTGATAATTAAGCTCAAAAATTTGGGATAAAATATTAAATTCGAAAATCCATATACCCAATCAATCAGTGACACTTGTCGGATTCGTAAGAAAAAAAAAAAAAAAAAAAGACATAAGCGTTTCAACTGGGATGAAATATTTCATCCCACCTATTAAGACAACTACCTTTCACTTTACCATTGCAAGGAAGGAGCTGGATGAAATGGATTTCATCTCCATTTCATCCCACCCACTGTGGGTAGTCTAAGACACACGAGCGGAGTATAAAAAAGTAAGTGGATATATCCATTATTGAATAAAAATAAAAACATAGCAATCAACTTTAATGTTAAATAAATTTATTAACCGTATATTTTGAATTAATATATTAAGTGTATGATTATATTTTAATGTACATTTTATCAACATACTAATTATTTCCTCCGTTTAGGTTTAATCAATTTTACTATAATCATTTTTGAATAATCACTTTCACTTTCAGAGAATCAGAAATAATACCAAATTCACCCTATATATAGAAACCAAATCCTAACAATTTTTTTTTTTTTTTTTTTTTTTTAAAAAAGAGGAATTATGTTAAGATTTGATAATCGGTAATCCTAAGTCCTAAAAAGAGTAGTAGGGGACATTCAAACGGAAAGGCCACTTCCACCATCCTAACTGGACTAAGGATTGGGCCAAGCCCAGGGTGGTGAAGTGGGATGAATTGAAATATATGGGGGTGGTATTTGAGACAAAATTTAGTCAAGGGGAGAAAAATGAGTTTTATGAATATTTAAGGGTTTTTTTTTTCTTTTTTTCTTTTTTGGATCGTCGGTATCCGACGTTGATTGAAGACCGGCCACCGTTTCTGTCGGATCTTGCAAGCCTATTCCAATCCCGGCCACCGTTTCTTGCCGATCTGGCGGCAGCCCTCTTCGATCTTCGAGCTTTTCAGATCCATGGCTTTCGTTTATTGATTTAAGGAGGTATGCTTGCTGATTTATTTTTAACATTGATTTTGTGACCTAAAAGTTAAAAGTTGTGATTTTTATTTATACTCTTGTAGGGCAACCGTTTCCGATCCATGATTTGTGATGCACGGCGCTGTTTCTATCGATATTGTATGTATGGTTGCTTTTAGGAGGTATGCTGGTTAATTTTTAACATTGATTTTGTGACCTAAAGCTACGATTTTTATTTTTCTTAATTTTTTTTACTCTTTGTATGAAAAATATGATGTGGCTATGAAGTTTTGATTTTGAATGGTCTTTCTCTGTTCAATTTTAACTGCCCATTTACTTCAATTCTCCTTTCAAGACATATACAAAGAAGAAAGGATTAGAAATTATTTGTATTTTTTATAAAAATTGGTGTTACTACATTAAATTATAGGTGTCTGATGTCAATTTATGTTTTGGTTAACGGGTTTTAATTTGAACTAAAATTAGGTTTTTGCTTTACTTCATTTCTTGTTTGGTTCAATGACAGCCTCTTATTTTCAAATTAATGTTCATTGTCAGTTTAAACCAACATGTGATTTCCATTATAAAGATTAGTGTTTGATTTTTATTTTTCATGTCTGTCACTTGCTTTTTCCACCCTTGCTTGATATCACTGAAAGCTTTGCTTTAGATCAAATTATTATACTTCCTCCATTCCGAAATAGGATTTTTTGGAATGGCAAGGAGATTAAGGGAAAGTGTTAGTGGGGTAGTAGGAGAGAGAAAGTGAGGCAGAGAATAGTAAGTGGAAAGTTGTGAGTGTGAAAGTGGGTCCCATCGAATAAAACATTTCCATTTTGGGGTTGTCCTATTTCGAGCGAACACCCAAAATGGCAAAATATCGTGGGATGGAGGGAGCATCGTTTTCATGGTTATATTGCCTTTTTTTTAATGAATATTTGATTGTTGTGCTTATAGAAATAGAGAGATGATGGTTATAGAAAGAGAGAGGGAGATAAAGAGTGTGTGGATATTGGGGGGGGATTTGGTTGTTGTGAGAGGCTATCCATTACTAAAGTAGTTATGCATTGAGCAGACAAGGGCAGTGATGAGAGAAGGGACTTTCCAATCTGGAGGCACATATGAGAAAGAGTAGTCACATTTATAGCTGCTTGATGCCTTCACCTTTCTATATTGGAATAATCTCCCACTTTCCAAAACTTTCATTATTAATTTAAAAATAATTAAATAAATAAAACTGGAAAGAAGATTGAAGAAACTTTTTCTACTTTGTTAAAATAGAAGAGGTCATCTATTATTACTAAAACCTTTTCTATATCAAAATAAATGCTAAAAAAATTTAAAATTTATTTTTATTTTAGAACAATTTTGAAATTAAAGTATGTCATATACTGTGAGATTCAGATAGTATAAGCAAATAAATGATTCTCTCTCTCACAATGAGATGAGCATTTAATTTTGTTCCTCTCGTAAATACTTTTATCATTTAATGTATTTTTACAGCAATTTGAGTAGATTTTTTAAAAAGCTTTTTGCTTAATTTGAGCTCATATATTTTGTTAATTTGCATATATATTCATATATTAATTTTATTTTCAACAGATCCAGAGGAACCTTTGTTCCACCATCCTGTTGTTTTGACTACGTTAAAATTGCACGCCGGAATCCATCCATTTCGTACAATTGAATATGCAGTTAACTTACCGAGCGCTGGAACTTTGTCGCCAGCAAATGAAAGTGATCTTCAAATCTCACGCTGGAATCCATTTCAAAAATACTCTACTTCCATTCCGGAGCTTTTCTATCGTAACCCAAAGCAATTTTCTGGGACACAATCACGAAGTTCTTTCTCCAAGGACGAGTTGGTCCGTCACAGACGAGAAAGCCATCCAAGTCCAGAACTTTCTCAAGCATAACGTATACAAGAAATTCGATGAAATTGAGAAAGGTCTCAACCAATGCGATCTTTTCCTGAATGAGGATCTAGTACTCAATGTGCTTCACCGGCATCGTTCTGACTGGAAACCAGCTCATATTTTCTTTAATTGGGTCACCAGAGCAAGAAACGCAAGTGGGTTTTTGCCGGGATCGGATTCCTACAATGAAATTCTTGATATTTTAGGCCGGATGAAACGTTTTCAGGAAATGACCCAACTGCTCGACGAAATGTCTGAAAGAAAAGGTGTCTTTAATGAAAGAACGTATGACATTGTGGTTCGTAGATACACAGCTGCACATAAGACAGAAGAGGCAACTGAATTTTTCTACAAGAGGAGAGAGTTCGGTCTTGAACTCGATTCCATAGCATTTCAGAGACTCTTGTATTCATTATGCTGGTATAAGCATGTTGAAGCTGCAGAGGTTTTGTTCCACTCTAAGAAGAATGAGTTTGGGCACCATAATATAAAGACCATGAATATCATTCTTAATGGTTGGTGTGTTTTGGGTAATTTACGCAAGGCGAAGAGGTTTTTGAAATATATTGTTACGTCTAGATGCAAGCCGGATAAGTTTACTTACGGAATATTCATAAATTCACTGTCCAAGGCAGGGAATATAAGCACGGCGGTGAAGTTGTTTCAAGGCATGTGGGCAGAAGGTTGTAACCTTGAAATAGCTATGTGCAATCGCATCATTGATGGCTTGTGCATTAAGAAGAGAATTCCTGAGGCTCTTGAAATATTTTATCTAATGAATGATAAAGGTTGTCCCCCAAATGTCGTGACTTACAACTTACTTATCAAGCACTTGTGCAAGATTCAACGGATGGAGAAGGTTTATGAGCTCTTCCACGAGATGGAACAAAAGGGGGAATGTTGTTTACCGAATGCTCAAACTTACGGTTACTTGTTAAACTATGCAAAAACCCCGACGAAGTATTAGAAATTATGGGGGAGTATGGAGCAAGTGGGTTGTAAGATGACAGCGGATACTTACAATTTGGTTTTGAGGCTGTTTATGGGGTGGGATTATGAAGAGAAAGTGGAAATATATTTGGACGGAGATGGAGAAGAGTGGATTAGGGCCTGACCATAGATCATACAGGATAATGGTGCGTGAACATTATTATAAGGGAAGGATGAAAGAAGCGATGTCTTATTTTCATGAGATGACTTTTAAGGGAATGGTGCCAAGGACTGAGTTACTGATGAATGCCATCAACTTCAAGCTGAATGACAGGGAAGATGAACGAAAAAAATTGAGGCGAAGAAGAAGGCATTGGTCCCCTCTAGTCTTCTTCCAAAAAGAGTGCAATGAAATATCTATGCAAGTGCCATCCACTACTTCAAATTAATCATGCTGGTGAGTGCTCTACCAAATGCATCCTTTCTCTAGTTTGGGATCTGCTGAGATTGAGGCCTTCTCTAAGCTGTCCTGAGCTGACCTTGACTCCCATTTCACTCGATTATGCTTCTCTGTAATGCGTAAATGTTAGAATTGCCTGATAATGTAGAACTTATAATATATCAATCCTTAAAAATCTTGTTTATCAGCTTCAATCAAATTTATGTTGCTTGAAGCTGGAATCTTGGAGTCAAAGTCAGTTATCTTGTGGAGGAAAATAACAGTTTTATCAAGAGTAAAATGAATGATATTAACGGTACCAAGTACCAACAGGATTTAATGTAGCAGATGATGCTTTATGAGAGCTGAAAGCTTACCATTGACTACATTTAGTAGTTAAGACTTAACCTTAAGGTCAGGTGTCTGAAAGGAGATATATCTTACCCTAGGGGTTTAGAGGTGTCGCTTATATCTCGACGAATATATTTATTACAGGCCAGCTTTGAGCCCAGCTCACCTCATAATGCATGCTTGAGAAGTGCAACGTGATACTGAATGTTGATGCTGAAGAAAGCCTTGGACAATTGACTCCAAGATTCCTGCTTCAAGCAGCATAAATTTGATTGAAGCTGCCAACCCTTGTCTTAAAACTACTGACATCAGAACGTGTTGTATAGAACTACTGAAGAACTTCATGGCCGAGTTAGGACTATACTAAATCTAGGAAATCATATTTCTTGAACATGGATATAATGTGAAATCTAAGTTTATAAGACCAAGACTTATCTCTCAGCACAATTCTAATCCTATTTAATTTGGACTTATGAACCTGTTTGAGAAATGGTTTCAACACAGATGGTTTGCAGTTTTATCAGCATGCTCGGTCGGTCTAATGAAAACTTATTTGACGTCCCAGTGCTTCAAGTGCACATTCATATTCATCGGCATCTTCTCTTTCCAGTAGTAACCTAAACCTTTCGTCAATTGCTGAAATATTTTGACTGTAAAGTACTCTTCTAATTATTACTCCCCATATTCTGATAATTCCCGAACACCTTGATTATTCGTAGTTTGATTCATATGATTTTGAACCCCCCCCCCCTAATCATCATCAGTTCCTCAACTCTCGTAACCACCTTTGTCTTCAACTCTTCCATCGACGACACATATTGCTCAAGTTCATCCAACGGTAACCCATCAATCGGTTCATCCCCCCACCATAACTCCCCATTATTCACCAATTTCAACTGATCAATAACATCCTTCTTTTTCTCTTCCTCCAACTCTTTTGATAACTTCGCGTAAAGTTGGTTAAACTCTCTAATAGAAATAGGGTTATGGGGGTATGCAAATTGAGCGGCTTGCTTGGATCCCATGGTTCCAGTACTAGCTAGGTACCGGTCCACAATGTGATCAGGACTCTGGTGACCAAATGAATAAACACGACCACTCCTGGAGCTGACCATGATGACTATTTCTGCATCGGTCAACATACAAAGCTCGCTGGCCTTTTTGAAAAGGCCGCCACGGCGTTTGAAGAAAGTGACTTCACGGCGGTTTTTCTCCTCTATTTTCTTGATCTCTATCTTTTTTCGACCTGGGTAGTCTTCTTTTTCGTCACCGTGTTTGTATCCATTGTCACTAATTCGGAGAGAGAGAGAGAGAGAGAGAGAGAGAGAGAGAGAGAGAGAGAGAGGAACTTACGGTTTGTAAAAGGATTTACAGGGTTGTTATAAGGTCAAATGGTAAGAAGGGAAAGTTGTATTAACATTTATTATTACATTGATTTTCTTAGATTTAGTTGCCAAATAAGTGGTGATTTTAAGACTTTCCTAAATATACAACGTGAAGGAATACAGAAATTTTATGTTCCTCTAGAAGTGGGTCAAAATAAGGAACATTTGGTATTTGGTGGTAATAAAAGAAAACAAGTATTTTTACCTACGCATTCGCCCCAACTACTGTGTCTATTTAATTTACACATGATTCATACAACGACAAAGCATTAGTCTCAAAATAATTTGAGATCGGATAACATAAATCATCATATGTCATCGTCAAAAAAAAAAAAAAACATCAATCCCCTTCACCCATATTAATTTTTGCCCTCCACTACGATCTTTTCAACGTCATATTTTCATCCAATTCAAGTAAACTTATATCATTTTAAATCACTATAATCCAAATTTACTTGGCTCTTCCCCTACTCTACCCTAGCAATGATTCATAGATATAGCTAAAATAGAAAATGAGATATTGCATAATTTAGTCCATGCACCAGTGATCATATTGCAAAATCAAAATCAGCACTGCAAAAGTGAGTCAGGTGCCTAAGCCGTGTGTTATCTCAATAGAAAATATTTAGTTTAAATATATTGAAATAATACTGTTAACAACAAAAAGCTGGAATAGCTCAGTTGGTTAGAGCGTGTGGCTGTTAACCACAAGGTCGGAGGTTCGACCCCTCCTTCTAGCGGGTTTTGACTTTCTTTTTTTCTTAAACAGATTACCCACAGATTTTCCCACAGATTTTGCAGTATTACAAAGGTAGAGAGAATTCTTGCCTTATATGTCAGATTACCCACAGGTTTTACAGAAATACAAAAGCTGCTGCTGCTGATTATATGGGCTGAGCTGACTCGATTCTCTGTCACCATTGTCAGTACTTGTGGATAAGATTTTGAATTTTTCTCTCACATAACCCAAATTCTATCCGAGACTAAGAGTATCCCTTTACTTCTTTTTTGACCCCTCTCAACTACTCCCTCCCATATTTCTCTTTCAACCATACTCTCCTTCCACCTTAATTTGCATCATCTTTTTTTAATATGATTATTAAGAAAAAGTAATATTGATAGAGATATGAGTTTTAAAAATAAATTAAAAGAGATAATAAGTGAGAAATAGTAAGTTGATTATTATTGTAAGTAATAAAGTAAAGTAGCAAAGAAAATGAGCGGGAGAAATAAAAAAATTGTTTGTTATTTTTGGGAAGTTTCAAATTTAAAATGGCAAAAATTTTGATTTAAAAAGAGACGTGGGGAATATTTCTCTTTCAAGTCACCTTTGTCAGATATTTAATAATTGAGTGCCCATTTTGAATCTTGAAGGAATCCTATTCCTATGTACTTATGACAGTTAAATATTTTGCTCATTTTTAGGCTTGATTATCATTAATCTCACAAGTATATTGAACGATATAAATTGAGTATAATTATAGGCTATAAATTGGGCAAAGTTTAATGGGTTAAGCCTAAATAAATATATACTCTCTCCGTCTCACAATAAGTGACATATTTTGTCATTTTGGACGTCCCACTGATAAGTCCCACTTTTTAAAATGGAAATTTTTTAATACTTCTTTATTCATGAGACCCATTTGTCATACTCACAACACTTTTCAAATTTACTATTCTCTCCACTCATTCTCTCTCCTACTCAACTATCTACACTCACAACACATCAACCTTTTCACTTTTTTCTTAATTCTCGTGCGAAACAGTAACTGTGTCACTTGTTGTGGAACGGAGAAGTATATAAATCCCATATACGATATAGAGAATGAACTTCTCTACTTATGCTCGTCTTTTCCTCCTTGTCATATTCCAATATGTTGACCTATACATAGTGGAGCGATTCTATAATTAAAGCAGAAATGTTGATATATTCCGACCAACAGTGGTGAAGCCAGAAAATTTCGAGTAAGAGGTAAAATTTGTTTTAAAAATAGATATTATATACGGCGTCCATCTATAATACAATAGAAGTTAAGAATAACCGTCACACAATGAGTGGCTAGGATTGTGTTTTAGAAAAGACAAAGAGTGGTCAGGATTGATTCTCACCTCCAACATCAGTTTTAACTTTTTTATTATTTTCAATCGTTGGATTTCTTTCAATTTATTTGATCATACGGCTGTAGATTGGCGGTTTCTATTTCAATACATACTCCCGCCATCACGAAATTTTTAGTCAAATTGCAATAATTTTAACTATTAATTTAAAAATCATTATTGAAAATATTATTAATTGTGTTATAATAAAAAAAAAATTATTAGAATCACTATTTTTTATTTAAATTATTGATTAAAGCTACATCAATTTGACTAAAAATTTTCATTCACGTGAAACGGTATGGGAGTATAATAATGTAGTAATAGTATACATAACTATTATTTGGAAATTGGCGTGTACCAAGATTTTCAATTCAAATGTAAATGGAAAGAAAACAAGCAAGTGGTCTGGTTGTGTGTACCGACTGTCTGACTTTCTCTCAATTTACAATTTAACTGACATGGATTTTGATTACTTTTGTAATATACATTTTAAAAATAAAAGTGTGTAGATCTGATCGCTCCCTTTATTTTGCAAAATCAACTCAATCAAATTTTGACATATTTTTATAAAAAAAAATTGAATAATTTTATAGAAAAATATAGATATTTTCATGAAATTCTAAAAATTGTTATTGATATTATTTTTAATCTATAATATAATACAGTAAGCTTTTAACCGCCTCTTATCTAGGGTATAAGTTGTTGTGAATATTGCCCTCCACACCCAAGCAAACCTACAAGAATAATAATCGCACACAAACCAAGCACAAGAAATCAAAGAAAACAGAAAAGAACACAAGAAATTGTTAACCCAGTTCACCAAATTGATTTGGCTACGTCTGGGGGCACTACCAAGCCAGGATCTTGCACTATGTAATTAGAATTTTTGTTACAACTTTGTTGGGGGGCGGAATACAACTTATATATATAAGGGAGTCAAACCTAACCCTAGATGGACAAGGGTTACCTAAATTACGTCTACTCGGCCCAGCCAACCCACATATGCGGTCAGCCGCAAGGCCCAAAGCCCGGCCCAGCCAACCCACACATGCGGTCAGGCCCAAGGCCCGACCCAGCCCGGCCCACATGCGGCGTGCGCACCGCACACGCGGTCACCAAGACAGCCAAAACCGCAAAACCCCTTTTGCTCCGATGTCTAGTCTGGTTGGTCCTCTATCCCAACAATCTCCCACCTAGAGATCAACCACACATATAAGCCCCGTATCCGTCTTCAACTCATCCTTGGTGACCTCCTAGTGCTCACCTCGATCATGGTAGTGCCACCCTCCTCTCTCACTCTTCAAGCCCAATTGAAGCTTTGCACAGCTTCAATTTCTCAAGGTTCACAACCTTTGTCAGCATGTCAGCCGGATTTTCCGATCCCAATATCTTCTCAAGCCACAAAGTCTTCTCCTCCAAGAGATGCCTCGATGTAGTGAAACCTCGCTCAATGTGCTTTGTCCTCGAATGAAACGCCGGATTCTTTGCCAAGTGAATTGCACTCTGACTGTCACTGTAGAGAATATTACCACTTCGCGTCTTCCCAAGTTCACCCAAGAAGTTCTGCAGCCAAACCATCTCTTTACTTGCTTCTGTCACTGCCACATATTCTGCTTCTGCAGTCGACTGAGCCACGATCTTTTGTAACTTAGAAGCCCAGGAGATTGCTGTACCACCTAATGTAAACACATAACCCGTAGTACTTCTCCTCTTATCAAGATCACTTGATGCCAAGTCCGCATCAACATAACCCGCTAACACCACTTCCTTGCTTGAAAACACAGAGCCTTACCGGCAGCACTTCAAGTAACGTAGGATCCACTTAATCGCTTCCCAATGTTGCTTTCTGGATTGCCCATGAACCGGCCGACTACTCCCACCGCATGTGCAATGTCCGGCCTCAGACACACCATCGCATACATGAGACTCCCCACAACAAGCATATGGAGTTCTCTCCATCTTGTCACGCTCTTCCTTGTTCCTAGGCGAGTCCCTCTCGGATAGCTTGAAATGCAAACCCAATGGCGTCCCTGTTGGCTTCGCCTCTTCCATACAAAACCTTGCCAAGACTTTCTCAACATATTCGCTGTGAAAGAACCAACTTGCCCGACTCCCTATTCCTGGTCAATCCGCATGCCCAAGATTTTACTTGCCTCTCCCAAATCCTTCATTTCGAACCGTTCTGACAACTGAGTCTTCAACCCGTTTACCTCTCTACCGCTAGAGCCCGCTATCAACATGTCGTCCACATATAACAAAGCAAGATAATATACCCATTGTCCGTGTTCTTGAAGTAGCAACAATGATCCGCCTCACATCTCGATAAAATCAATGTCGTGCATGAATCCATCGAACTTCCTGTACTACTGCCTAGGAGCTTGTTTAAGGCCATACAAGCTCTTAGTCAATCTCGCAAACTAGCTCCTCGCTACCCTTAGACAAGAAACCCTCTCGGCCGTACCATGTAAATCTCTTCCTCCAAGTCCCCATGAAGAAAGGCCGTCTTCACATCCATCTGTTCAAGCAAAGCAAGTCATCCGCCACTACTATCCCTTAACCATTCTCGATAGTGGTCATCTTCACAACCGAGTGAATACTTCGGTGTAGTCAATACCATACTTCACGAAACCCTTTAACAACCGCCTTGCCTTGTAACGCTTGCTACCGTCTGCTTCCTCCTTGATCCTGTAAACCCACTTATTATGCAGTGCCTTCTTTCCCTTAGGTAGTTTAGTCAACTCCCAAGTTTTGTTGGCCTTCAATGAGATCATCTCATCATCCATCGCAGCTTTCCACTTGTTACAAAGTGCACTACGAATGCCTCCGCATAACATTCCTGCTCCCCATTATCTGTCAATAGCAAATAATAATTGGATGGAGTATACTGCCGGGCGATCCACGCAACCCGCCGGATCTACGCAATGAATATCCGGTTCCGGAGTACGTGGTTCATCTTCAGTTGACCTCCCGACCATGGTCAACATGAACCGTCCCCGCTCCCACCCGAGTCTGGAATATCCACCTCTACAACCTCCGGCTCCGAACTAGTATCATCGATGCCCCTTTCTATCCTCAGACAAAACCTGTTCATTCAATACCACATCTCGACTACGAATAACCTTATGGTTTTGATCATCCCAAAATTTATACCCGAAGTCATCCCCGCCATACCCAATAAATGTACACTTAACGTATTTAGCATCTAATTTAGTTCTCTCAAAGAATCAACATGAACATAAGAAACGCAGCCAAATACGCGAAGAAAGGACAGATTTACTCGCTTGCCACTCCAAGCTTCCTCCGGGAATTCCATTCCCAATGGAACCGATGGTCCCCGATTGATCAAGAAAGCTGCCGTGTCAACCGCATATGCCTGTAACGTCTTCTAAGTCCACACTTCAATCTCATACTTCTAGCCCGCTCGTTCAATGTTCTCGTTCATCCTCTCTCGCTACTCCGTTGAGTTGTGGAGTCTTCTTTGGAGTCTTCTCCATACGAATCCCATTCGCAAGACAATATTCCCTAAACTCCCGAGCTCATACTCCCCACCATTGTCCGACCTCAAGCACTTAAGCTTAAGTCCCGTCTCGATTCTCCACCAAGGCCCTCCACTTCTTGAACACCTCGAAAGCCTCATCTTTCCCCTTCAAGAAATAGACCCAAACCTTCCTTGTAGAATCATCAATGAAAGTCATGTAATATGACGCACCACCTAGAGATGTAACCTTAGATGGCCCCCACAAATCCGTGTGAACCAATTCCAACTTTGCTTCCCTCAAACCCCTACCCGTCCTCGAGAAATTATTTCTCCCTTGTTTGCCAAACATACAATCCTCGCAGATCCCCACGTTGATCGTCTTCAAACCCGTAGTAGTCCCTTTGAACAAAGTACCTTCATCCCCGTCTCACTCATGTGACCCAATCGACAAGGCCACAAATCGCATCACCCTTGCCGCCGCCACCGCGATACTATCCTTGGTATTATTCGCCAAATACAAAGTCCCCTCCTTATTACCCCGAGCGATCTCACAATCCTCCTTGGTAATAACTCAGCTCGCAGCCGAATGTCACCTTGTAACCTTCGTCGTCCAACCGCCCAACCGAAAGTAGGTTCTTCTTCAAACCCGAATGTGTCTCGACCCCGTTCGGATGTAGAACCTTCCCGTCCGATGCTCCTATTCTCGACATCCCCTTCCCTTGATTTCCAAAGGCTCGCCATCGCCTAGATAGACCTTCCCGAAATCACCTAAGTGTAATTATCCATCTCTTCCTTATGCCCGCAAGAGTGGAATGATGCCCCGAATCCAGCACCCATGATTCTAGTGCACTACTAACACTCGTAACCGCACATCATCACCTTCGATCGCCACATTCGCCCGATTGCCCTTACGATTTGGACAATCCCTCTTAAAGTGTCCCAACTCCTTACAATAATAGCACCGAACGTATCCCTTCGCAACCTTCGGTTTGTCCTTGGTCTCATCGCCTTGCCCTTACCACTCACTCCGTTCTCCCTAGATTCGGTTCTCCCTTGTTTGCTAGTGCCGGCTTCCCTACTAGTAGTAGCTAAAGCCGCTCCCGAAGTACTTGATGTCCCCAACTTCTTCATGCGATTTTCCTCACCTAAAAGAAAGTCTTTAACATCATCATATTTCAATTTTTTCTTACCCGCCGAAGCGTTGATTGCAGCCACCGTTCCGCTCCAACTTGCCGGTAAAGAAGCTAGCAACAAGCATGCATTGAACCTCGTCATCGAACTTGATCTCCACCGCCGTCAATGAATCTATGACATCCATAAATTCATCGATGTGCTTAGCCAAGGATCCTCCCTCTTGCATCTTGAGACTACCCATCTTACGTATCAAATCAACCTTATTTGCAGCAGACGGAGTTTCAAATCTCTCAAGCAAGATAATCCAATAGCTCCTGTGGTTGTCGCCTTCCCGGTAGTCTTCGCGATCCACTTTGACAAAGTAGATCTAACCACCCCTAAAGCCTTCCGATCCATGAGTTCCCATTCTTCCCGATCTTCATCTTCCGGTTTGACACCCTTCGTAGGCTTGTAGAGATCCTTGTTGTACAATAGATCCTCAATCCGCATCCTCCAATATCCGTAGTCGACCCATCGAATTTCTCAACCGCCCGTTTGTCCTTGCCCATTCTTGATTGCTTGGAACAACTCCCTTGATCTTGAAACCAAAAGCTCGATACCAGCTTGTTGTGAATATTGCCCTCCACACCCAAGCAAACCTACAAGAATAATAATCGCACACAAACCAAGCACAAGAAATCAAAGAAAACAGAAAAGAACACAAGAAATTGTTAACCCAGTTCACCAAATTGATTTGGCTACGTCTGGGGGCACTACCAAGCCAGGATCTTGCACTATGTAATTAGAATTTTTTGTGTTACAACTTAGTTGGGGGCGGAATACAACTTATATATATAAGGGAGTCAAACCTAACCCTAGATGGACAAGGGTTACCTAAATTACGTCTACTCGGCCCAGCCAACCCACATATGCGGTCAGCCGCAAGGCCCAAAGCCCGGCCCAGCCAACCCACACATGCGGTCAGGCCCAAGGCCCGGCCCAGCCAACCCACACATGCGGTCAGCCGCACATGCGGTCAGCCGCACAGCCAAAACCGCAAAACCCCTTTTGCTCCGATGTCTAGTCTGGTTGGTCCTCTATCCCAACATAAGTGGTGGTCAGGATTGAAAGTTGAAAAATGAATTCGACGGCTGAGATTAATCTCAACATTTACCCGCATCTCAACCGTCACCCACGTTGCACATCTTCTCACCAACCTAGCATCTGCCCATCTCCTTCCCTATCGTCATCTCTCCCCTTCCCCAAATTTCCTCTCTCTCTCTCTAAATCACAAAAATGGCTTCATCCGTCCCACCCATGTCCGCAGGCGCCGCCTTCTTGCCATCGCCGCCATATTAAGCCCACGTCCGTCATAACCGCCATTCACCACACCACCCAACTTGGTCTTCTCTCTCTCTCTATTCTCTCTCAAGATCTGGCTTCTGGTTTAAATTACTTTGAATTTCTGGTTTGTATTTGTTCATTTTTTGTTTAAATTGTTGATTATTGTGGTTTTGTTGGTGGATGTTTGCGAATGTTGGTGGGTGACGGTGACCCGATGGTAGATCGGAAGTTTCTATTGATTGGGTTTTTGTTGAAATTAGTGGTGGCAATTTCGATTGTGGATGGTCGTTTTATCTGTGGTGTTAGCGGATGAAGGTTGGTCGTGGTGAGTTGATGTTCGATTCTTCCCGATTCCTAGCTATGTCCTGCAGATGACACTTTGGTAAAATCATGGGTATTCTCCGGATCGCCTCCGCAGCAGCCCCGTTCATTATGACTTTTCGACATCAAGATAATGGGTTCCTCTCCTTTGGTTTTGAGGTAATACATCATTATTTCACTTATTTTTTGAGATAATTTCGTTGTTATTATTTTGTATTAAAATGTTTAATCAACTTTTTTGTTGTCTTTGAATTGTGCTTTTCAAATGATTGTGTGTTTGCTTGAGTTAATAGAAGCACATTTAGTTAAGGAATTAGATGAGCTATTTTATGTTGATTAGTTTAATTCTTCCTTTTTATTTGATTTTGATGCCTATTATAGAACATACACATGTCCTAGCAGTTGGGGTAAGGTTGGGCTTAACCAACGGCGGAATATTGAAGGCTCTGATTGATGTAGCTAAATTTATGTGCTTAGGCAAGATTGAGTTGAATTTTACATCTCATAAATTTTATCAATTTTGTCATCTTAGCTATGGAAAATATTGTTCTTTAAAAGAGAGGCATTGATGACATATGATGGTGTTGGTGGCTTTGTTGAGAAAGACGGAAAGAGAAAGTTGGATCAATGATGATTGGGTTACTATTTGTTTCATTGTTTTGCTTATATATTAGTTGGGTATGAAAGGAATTGGAGTTGAATTACAGAATCTTCTGAATTGGTTTAAGATGGGTAATAGCAATAGTTTTCTATACAACTGAGTTTTGTTTTTGTATTTTTTTTCTCAGGGAAGGAGTTTGGAGGAATTGACCTAAAAGTGGTGTCTAATTAGATAATTCTGAGTATTTTTTATTTTTATTTTATGTTATACTGAGATTTTGATTTGTTTCTTAATTTAAAGTGGACATGCTAAGGAGTTAGGATTTGGGGGAGAGATATTTTTGTTGGGGGGTGTTCAAATGGGGAAAACCGGTTAGCTCGATAGTTGATAACCTATGGATTGAATTGAACTTTGGATTGGATGGCATCAAATGAGAGGTGTCTTTGAGAGACTATGAAAGCGAAGGGAGAAGAAAGGGTTATAGTATAGTGCAAATTTAAGGACACAACTCTCAATTGCTTAAAGCTTGATTCTACATTAAAATTTTTAGATATTTTTAAATTGATGGTCAGAGTTAGTTTTGTGTCATATCTCAACAGGTGGATGTTGTTGCATTTAGAAGTTGATCCAGTTTTCGAATAAAAGTTTTTTTTGGACTGAAGTTGTCGAAGAGAAGTTAACTGAATAGATAATCCAAAAATCTCCCATTCGAGTATACTGATGAAAGAAAAATCATACTTGCGGACATAGTACTTTGTATTTTGATAACACGTGGACGTAATTTGCTTATTCAAGTGGAGTTGATTGCTCTTTATGGTCCGCGAGAATTAGACTCATCAGAGTTCTAGCATATCTATAGATATATGAATTTGCATTCTCATTGTAATGGTTAAAATTCTATTATTTTTCAGGTTTCCTCGACTCAGGCCAGAATTGCTATGAGTGAGCTTGATGAGGATTCTTATGGTTTCATTCAACCTCATATATGTGCTTAAACGTTTAAGCAAATGGGTTGTAGTTGTTTTCATTTAGTTTGAATATGCACTACTGTTGGTGTACCATGTTATTATTATAATTGGTATCAATAACGGAGATGAAAAAGGGAGTTCTTTGGTTAGCCAACTTCCCCCTTTCTACATCTCTTGCAGCATTATTAAAGCGGAAATTTCCAGTAGCATTAAACCATCATCGCAGTTGATGTTTTGTTTCAGAGGTACACTCACGCCTTCTTCCCCTCTTCAACAATTTGAATGTGTAATACATGTTTTTTTATTTTTAGACTCATTGGATTTTGCAAATTCACGATTCTATGTGCCTTTGGATAATCAATTGAGTTGATTCAATATTCCTAATTACCACAATTCTTTCGATTTTTAAATGGTTGCTATTTATTTAATAGTAGTTCAGAAGAATTTCGGCTTCATCACCCTTTATTCTTTCTATTTCAATTTTGGCTTAAGGTACGTTTTCTCTTTGTAGGGGTTAGGGGTTTTGATTTCGTGTTTTATGACTCTATAAACCTGGGTTTAATTTTCTCTCTTTGTTAGAGTTTTGAGATTTCATAAACTTTTGAAAGGTTGACCTTTAAGAGTTTTAGGAATTAGTATAGGGGTGAGAATACACATTGTTACTAGGATAGTGCAAATAGGTGTATAAAGAAATTATCTTAATAAGGAACTTTATGTCAGCATAAACAAAGTTCTTTGGTTTTTTTTTTTTCGGAAAACTAATGAGTTTGCTGTCTGCTCACTGTTTTGCCAAAGATTTGAGTTTGACTCAAATGTGTTTGAGGGGTACCTTTTGCTTGGTTATTTTCAACTTACATCTTTGTTGCTACTTGAAAGAGTATAAAAAAAACTCTTATATTTTTAAATATCTTTGTGATTCTGATTTATAAATTGGTATATATATATATTTTATACGATATAACACGAAGCATAAGGTCAAGTTGGACAAATGGAGTATCTTCTTTATGCGTATATGAGTATCGACTATTGTGTAAAGGCTAACAATGAGAAAAAAATGTAAACAATTACTTAAATGCTAAGTGCATAGATAGATAGTGAACATGGCAGTTGCTTGGTGGGGGGGGGGGTGGATGAGACGATTCGTAGCCATTTTTGGTTTTTTACTTACCATGTTTTAAGAGAGTCGTCACTTAATACTATTATTGCAGATTTTGATTTTCTTTTTCTATATCCTAAAAGAGTAGGTCTCCGGAGAAATGCGTTTCTCCATAAGTTATGGAGAAACGTGTTTTTTCAAAAAATGAGTATCCAGAAACCTTCAAATGTATATCCAGAAACTATCAAATGAATATCCAGAAACATTCAAATGTATATCCAGAAACCATCAAATGAATATCCAGAAACATTCAAATGAATATCCAGAAACATTCAAAATGAATATCCAGAAACTTTAAACTGGCAATCCAGAAATGTGTTAGGTGCATATCCAGAAGTATGTGAATGTATATCCAGAAATGTGTTAGGTGCATATCCAGAAATTGCCTATTGGCTTTGGCCTTGACCTTGATTTTCTGGATATTCATTTTGAAGGTTTCTGGATATTCATTTTGAAGGTTTCTGGATATTAAAAAACCCGTTTCTCCTTAGATTTTACGATCCTAAAAGGAGCTTACATTATGAGTTTAATCGATGTCAAGAATATGATAGTCTCATTGATGCAAAATTGTTGTTGTTTAGTAATTCATAATAAGTCCGTCCAAAAAGAATATCTATAATAGTTCATTGTATAACATGTGATAGTTCATTGACGCATGTTGCATGTGATATAGATTATTGTTGTGTAAATATTTTTGTTTTCCTGTTTGTGATGTTGGTGTAAAATTTTAACTATTTATTGAAGCAATCGATTTCTCTCTAATCTCTCAATTGCAGAGTATGTTATACATTTTTATAGGACTAATCACTTTCGTACTGTCACCGTGCCATTGGCACGGACAAGAGAGTACTAGTATTTATTACAAAGGGGGTCAAGAATATTATTTAGTCAAATTTCAATGAAAATTAAGGGGGTCAAAATTGATAATTTTAATGGTAAAATGACATTTCTCAAAATTTGAAAGTACAAAATTTGACAAATTTCATATTTGAAGGGGGTCACTTATGTGATATGTCTTAGCTCCGCCGGTACCGACCAAGGCACACCTATATGTCGACCACGACATACTCAAATGACGACCAGAGCGTACCAGGCCACCATCATGACAAGAGAAATGGGCTTCCCTACCCTTGGTCACCTCTCTTGCCCGGCATATACATATGCCGACCAACACTCTATGTCGAGGATCAAGCCTACAAAGCATAAGAAAAAAAGCTATTCTAATCCTATTACAATAAGGATTGTGAAAAATTAGGATACGAGTATAACTTGACTTCTTATCTCACCTAATTTTCTATTCAAGGCATGACTTTATATCATACACCTATAAATACAAGTCATAATTCACACAATTTTCTGGTACACGCATTATTTGACTCTGAACTCTTTTCAATTTATTTGCTATCATAAATACAAATACTTACTATCACGCCGAATGGTATTCCGTCGATGAAGTTCCGACTTAATTTACTTTTTTGTTCATATTTTTTAGGCTATTCAAGCATTAATGATACAACCTTAGTGATGAATTTGGGATGATACGTCGTTTTTGTCATCATCATATATCTCATTCAAATTTACATAACTGCGAAAAATTATTATTTAGCAACTAGATCTGGGGGGTGTGGCTGAACAATAATTCTAGTGTTATTGGGTAAGGTCTCTATAACATTCTTTTTAATTGAAGAATTGAGTATTTTTTTGGTCCTCCTAACTTAAAAATATTTTTCTAATGAATTCTGTTATACTTCATCATTCCCATAGTTTGTGAGTGAATGCTTATTTTCTTTTTGGTTTATTTCATTTGAGTGGAGATCGTTAAAAATGACAAGGTTTTTTTCATTATTTCTCTCACTAACATTCTTTCATATTTTACTTTTATACTCACAACACCAGTCAACTTACTATTTTTCTCATTCATTCTCTCTTCTATTTTATTTTTCACATTCACAAATATCTCCTACCACTCATTTTCTCTCCTATTTTTTCCATAATTTTTGTGTCAAATTTTTTAATTTCCATTCACGTGAAGGAGGGAGTATACCATTTGTACCTCTATTGTTATTGTTTGAAAAATAAACAGTTATACATCTGATTCAAAATAATTGTTACTTTTGACTTTTCATATGTTTTAAGAAAAATAATTATTATCATTAATTAGTAATAAAAGGGGTGTACACGGTTCGGATTAGTCCGAATTTTATCAAAATTTCAAAAAAATAGGACCGGATCAATTGTTCGATTCTGCCTAAATTCAGGATCAGAATCAGACCATTACATTACAGGACCAGTCACATTGGTCCGGTTCCAATGGTTCAGTCCATGTCCGGTTCCATCGATTTCGCAAGTTACACTACTATATATTTTTTCTAAAGATAAAACATGCAACAACTATTTTTTTCATGAAATCAAAATATAGGACGATTACATAAACAAAGTTCAAATAAAAATATTCAGACATACAGCAAATTAACTGAAATAGAGGAACAAAGTTCAAATAAAAAATATAGGACGATTGCATTACATAAACAAAAGAGAAAAATATAAACATGATTCAGACCCTAATAACTAAATTCAGATGCAAAATTGTAAGAAAATTGAAAATACGAGTAGATTGTAGGTAGAGACTGAGAAATAACATCAAAATCTCATTAAATCATTACCTTTTATTTGAGAGGCAAAATAACAGAGTAGTGATGTTCTGCAATCTCGCATGAAAAAACAGATCTGCGTCGTAGATTAATTACTTCCGTTATAGCTGCGTCGTCGGTAGAGATCGATGGTGGTGCTGTGGTTGGACAGCTGAGTCGAAATCAGGGCGCCGCCATGAAAAATCAATTTGATTTCTAGGGTTGAGAATTGAGATGAGAGAAAGACGAGAGAGGGGAAAAGCGTAGAGAGAGAAAGAGGGATAGAAAATCAAACGGCGAAAATGAAAGAGATATGATAGGGTTAGGGTTTTTGTAAACTTGCAATGTTGCTGGATGGATAAGGTCACAGCAAAAATATTTTATTTTTTTGGAAATTAGGAATTTTAAATTATGAATATATATATATATATATATATATATATATATATATATATATATAAATATATATTATACATAATATATACATAATCGGTCCGATCCGGATTCGGTTCAGGATCATATATATTTTTTCAAAAATCAGGACCAACCCAAATAATCGGTTCCATATAAATTTGGAACCAGAACCAAACCAATTCTATTGGATTGGTCCGCTTTTCATTGGTTTGGTCCAGTTCTATCGATCCAATCCGGTCCGTCGATTTTTTTTTCAGCCCTAATAAAAATGTCAAGATTATCTCTATTTATAATTTTTCTTTCAATACGCTACTCCCTCCGTCCCGCCCGAAAGGGCACTTTTGGTCAACGGTAGTAAACTTTGACCCAAACATTAATGCAAATCTAATCATTATATTTAAATTCTAAAAATTGTTATTGATAAATCATTAAATGGTTTATGAAAAACAATTTTTAGAATTTCAATAAGATGATTAGATTTGCGTGTGTTTGCCAAAATCGATCATTGTTGACCAAAATCTTACTTTCTAAGACGGAGTATTTTATACCACAAATCAATAAATAGCTTAAACGAGTTTCAATGCATATAATATAATAGAAATTTGAATGTTTTTTATTTAAATCAAACATTTTATTAAAAAAAAAAAAAGTAAAGATATTTTAAGAGGATTTTTAATGGGAAGAAAAACAAAAGTTATGGCGTGAATATATAGGCAAATGATAGAAAGTGAGGGCATTATTAACTGACAAATAAACAAATAATTAAAGTGGAATGAAGATAAATACAGTACATCAGACATCTCGATATACGAGAAAGAAACCTTATCAACTTTTCCACAAACTTGTGTAAAAGTCAAAAAAAAAAGGCCGACATCACCTCCACCCCCCCTCCGTCCCCCGGTGGTCCATACCCTTATAAATACACTCCAAACCCTCATTAACTAAACTCCCATTCTCTTGTTCATTTTATCAATCAAAGAATTAAGAAAATAAAAATGTTGGCAATATTTCATAAGGCGTTTGCTCACCCACCGGAGGAGCTCAACAGCCCTGTTTCTTCTTCTCAGCAAAAACCAAAGCTTCCAGATGAAACCCTTAACGAGTTTTTGTCTTCCCATCCCAAAAACACCTTCTCCATGACCTTTGGAGACGCCGCCGTCCTTGCTTATGTTCGTCCGGACAACCCTTTTCCTCTCCATCATCAAAGGTAAGCATACATACAAGAACATACATTGAAACAACCTAGGACTTTGTCTGATTTTTTAATTTTTTTTTTTTTTTGCAGGTTATTTTGTGGATTTGAGGATATATATTGTGTATTCCTGGGAAGCTTGAACAACCTATGTGCCCAAATAAAACAGTATGGTTTATCAAAGGGAACAAATGAGGCCATGTTTGTGATTGAAGCTTATCGGACCCTTAGAGACCGCGGTCCATATCCGGCGGATCAAGTGATCAAGGATCTTGATGGAAGCTTTGCTTTTGTTGTCTACGACAGCAAGGCCGGCTCTGTTTTTACTGCTCTGGTAATTAAATTAAATCCCATTTCTTAAATATATATTCAAGTATTTGGAAATAAAAGTTGATTTTGAATATTGGGTTGCAGGGATCTGATGGAGGGGTGAAGCTGTACTGGGGTATTGCTGCAGATGGCTCTGTTGTAATATCCGACGACTTGCAGGTTATCAAAGCTGGCTGTGCAAAATCATTTGCACCCTTCCCTAAAGGTACAACACTGAACAATCCATCTCTCTCTCTCTCTCTCTCTCTCTGTGTGTGTGCGTTTCTGATATGGTGAATGTGTATATATATGCAGGATGTATGTTCCACAGTGATGGAGGATTGATGAGCTTTGAGCACCCAATGAACAAGATAAAAGCAATGCCGAGGATAGATAGTGAAGGGGCTATGTGTGGGGCCAACTTCAAAGTCGATACTTTTAACAGAGTCAATAGCATCCCTCGCCGGGGTAGCGAAACTAACTGGACTCAGTGGGATTCTCATTGTTGATCATCGGCAACAAACAAGAACAGAGTGCCCTGTTTTCTCTTTTCGCTAGCCCGTTTGGTCTTTCTTATGCTTATTTAGTTTGTACTTTTGAGTGTAAATATTCGATTTTGAAATAAAGTTTCGTTAACTACCTTCAAACCACTAGCAATCACACTGAATTCTGAACATCTTGGATAATGGTATTGAATATTTTGAATAAACAAAAGAATAAATAAATCCTACATAATTAGAAGTCCAACTGAATATGGAGTTTGATCAAGATTTTACCATAGCATACAGTATATAAAGTGATCAGCAAGCCCCTCGCGTAAAGGCACACACTTGTTTTGGTTGAGCAATCCATCAATCCTTCCACATGTCTGTAAATTCGTCCTGCTCCAATGGATTTGATAGCTCATGCATCTTTCTTCTGGTCTTTGCTTCGACTTTCTTTGCATACTTCCCAGCCTTCTGGCGTTTCTCCAGTGACCGGATCTAGAAGAAAGAAAGAGAGAAGCAGATGTAAGATTCTAGGGTTTCATGAAGATCAATAGAATTTAATGAAATTTTGGTGAAAGCCCAATCAAATTGACCAAGAAAATCGAAGTATGACATTTATTTAGGGGCGGAGGAAGTATCAGATATGTAGCTGACCTGATTTGGTGAGACGTAGAATGGATTTTCATATAGAGTTGGACCACCAAAGCTTCCACCAAATATCTTGATGGGGTTTAAACAAAATCTAGGGCCAACCTGTGAATGAAATAGTTATTTAGAAAAATTCAGTGACTTTTATGTAGCTTAATGTCTGGATTAAGAGTTTATCAATGCTAAACCTCAATCAGGGTCAATTTATCAAGGGCCCCTCGATCTAATTTATCTGTTGCATTATGAGGGCAAGATATCTGTTTCATAAAGTAAAGCACAAACATCAGTATCATCACTTTCACATAATGCAGTAACTCTGCAAATACCAACTGCAGCAGTTATACAATCATACAGTAAAAAATTAACCGGCGAAACCGTAAACATTAATAAAGGAAGGCTTGCAATTCAAATCCCTCTTTTAGTGTTTTCACTGACCTGGTAATTCCGGAACCGTATGTGGTCATCAGCAATGGAGAAAACAAATACATGGTCATGGTAAGGCTTTGATTTCCTATGCTCCTTGGGAACTCCAAATATCTGTCGAATAAAAAAAATCAAAACATATGAGAGACGATAGGTAAAGTATCTATGGGGTATTCAAGACATACTTCACCAGTAAAGTGCAAAGCAGATGTACGAACTCTAAACTAGCTATTAGAATTACAACTGTAAATGTGGTGCAGTCAACCATTGAATCAAAGAACTCTGCCAACAATCTGTGATCGTCTCTTTTCTCCATCCCTCATCTCCTGTACTTTCTTCTATCTTTAGGCTCTTCCATATTATATCTTTCACAATTTAAAGCCATCCAAAGTGTTACTCTTATTTAATAAGTTCAGTCTGACCAGAAAGAGCAGAGGCAAATTGAAAAACATGTACTGGAAAGGGGGAAGAAGAACATATGATCTTCGTACTCACTGGCCTGGAATAAAATCATTAAGCAGAGTAAATGGACTATAGGTACCCATCCTTCCTTTCACTTTCCCTCTCTCTTTCTCTGTATAAACTTCTGTGTTGATGAAGATGATATAATTTACTCGTATCATTGCTTGGGTCTACAGTTGGACAGTCATTTACTACTCCCTCCGTTCAAAAATGGATGTCTAATCTTTCAAAAAAAAAAAAAAGTCCCAAAATGATTGTCCAATTTTTGGACAAGTTACTAAATCATCTCAGATGCTCGGACTCTTTGGTTTACCCCGTTGTACCCGTGTCAGACACTCCTATTTTAGTCTTGTTGACAAGGGTCCGGCGGGGTAAACCAAAGAGTCCGAGCATCATAGGGTAAAATAGAACATTCATTCTGGTTTGAGGGAGTATAATATTTACTAATTGAATTCTGCATGAAATCTATCCAACTTGTAAAATATATTCACTGTGATTCATAATACTTGGCAAGATGGCAAGACATTGTATGGATAACTTGCAGCGTTTCACGGATTTTAAAGATTCAACGAAGTCCAAGCCACTGCATCAACACCTCTCTTATGATCAAGCTGCACAAGATTCATTTACTTGAAAAATGCTTAACATATCTTCAATCTTCACTGTTCTGATAGCAAAAATCAGCAGGATTGCATGACATCTTATGGATCAAGTGAAGTGTTGCAGAGATTTTCGGAATTCAAGGGATTCATGCTAATGCTTATCAGGATAGATTATATTCCAAAACAACAGCAAAGCAACCACATGCCCATTCGGACCTGGGTACTAACTTCAAACTAGTATTAAGAAATATTAAAATCATGCTCAGAATAAATAAGAAAGCAATAATTTCAGTTTTACGGTGGCTCCTCTTGTCAGATTACAGACTAAAGTAGTGCTATAAGAAGCTATTTTAATTTGGTGAAAAGCAATTGCAACCTGCTCATTCCATAAAGAGACCAGACAAACATACCTGAGTAATCATTTCTTTCAAAAGTTTCCAGTGTGGATCTTTATCAAAATTGGTTGAAAAAGACAATATAGGACGTGAACCTTTGAGATGATTTCCAGTAAGTTTCAACTCTTCCATTGTGTGAACTGAAGAAACAAAGGAGATTTTGACAAATACAATTTTACAACTAAGTATTTATAGATATATAATTAACAAGCAAACAATTTAATACTAATCAGAATAAAGTACAAAACCAGGAATACCAGCTTGTTGCAGAAAACTCTAAAAACAAGACGGATGCATCTAAAGCATTATAACTTGCAAAACACAATTTACTCAGAAATAAGATATTACCTTCATTAACTAAGAACTTCACAGACGGACCATTAGGGTACTTGGCCATCCATAGGTAAAGGTCTTTCGACTTTCTGCACTGAAATACACATGAAAATGAATAAGAGATTCCAGGTTAAGCTAAGAACAAACAGGGCCTCAACTTATCAAGCCAAACAAGTTTTATACACTAAAATCCACTAGCTAAATCACTTCCTCCATTCCACTAATGAGTCTTAATACTTTATTATGAAGTCCCTCCAGATGGTTCTCAGTAGAAATTTAAGAGAGTTTTCTGAAGCACTCCAAGTTGAACCCTAATCATACAATAAACAAGTTTGATGCAACTACAAAACGTTTGCTATTCAAGATCCAAAGGACTCATGCACCACTCAAATATTTGATTTATCAAATAGAGACTCTTTGAGTGGTATCGGATAAGAGTAGATCCAAATTACCAATGAAAAAAAAACTATTGTAACAAGAATTATGCATGAATGTTTGCCAAGAGTAGATCCAAATTTCCAATGAAAAGAAAAACTATTGTAACAAGAATAATGCATGAACGTTTCTACAAACATCCCGTAGGCAATCATAAAGTATTACCATCAGAATGATTAAATTTGAGATTCCTGCCTATGACATAATTTTAGATCTCAACAACAGCACCATATTTCCCTTACAAGTGTGGGCCATAGTCGAAGCAGGGGAAGCACCTGAACTGTTGTAGATTCCATGAAAGGCTTAACAAACATGGTTTTAAGTACCTAATTTGTAAAACAAGAGCGAATGAACATTGCTACAACTTCCTTCTAACCAGAGTTTTGCTTATGCCTTATCTCAACTTCAGCATTTGGCGTTTTCAATATTTAATTTTAGCAAATTCCTATATCATATTCATACAGTAATGTAGATTTTTTTTAAATTGCAATACAAACTCCCAATTTTATCTTTTTCATTTTCTTAATTAATTACAAACAAGTACTGTGAATCCCTCTTCTACGATCTGCAACCACATGATCAGAGACAATGGAAGACAGACAGAACCCACCTCAAAGAAGAGACAAGAAGAACAACTCCGGAGCTCAACAAGCTCATTTAGAGTTCCCCCTTTACTGGACTTGGACTCAACTTTGTTATCCTTCTTACAGTGCGGCAAAATTGACACCATGTTCATCATCAAATGCCTATACCTAATAAATCAAATCACCAAAAAAATCATGAAACCTATTCGAAATTAAAACTTCAAAATACTCGAAAAAGAATCAAAATATTAAAATTTTATAATACCTATAGCTAATGCGGCGGGAACAAGTGACCAAAAGCTTTTCTTTGTTTCGAAAAACTTTAGAATCTTCATCTTTGGTTTCTTCAACCTTGTCTTTCCAGCCCAAGAGTGTGCGTGTTGGTCTCTCCGGCGCTAAATCTTCCTTCTTAACGGCGGAAACGATTTGTGTCTCGCTGTGCTTTCGCTTCTTTCCCATTGAGGTTTTGAGAAGTTGTGAACTGCAGATTTTAGGGTTTAAGGCTTTAAGCCCTAGTTGGTTTTGGGTTTTGGGTTAATTAACAAATATCCCCATCAACTATTGTAAATTAACCACTGTTTCCCTCAACTATCCAATTTTGTCAAAAACATTTTAATTCGGGGTACTTAACTTCAACTTTAGTTTTAACTATCTACTATTTTACTATTTTTAATTAGTTTTAATTATTGTACTTTACATAGCTATCATTATTATAAAAAATTAAAAGTATAATGGTTAAATTTGATAAAAATATCTATTAAATATTTGAAAAAAATGCAAATATAGTACCCCAACTATATAGCTTGTTTGATTTTCATACCTAAACTAATTTTCGTTGCAACCACATTAACTCATCTGTTTTGGATGCTCGTTTAGGATACCTAGAACTAACGACATCCATTTTTCAGTTAAATGAGCATTTGCATCGCATTGCATGTGACTTGATTTTCAAGGATAAAATAGAAAATCTCATTCAAATTAAAACTATCAAAATAAAAAAGTTTTAAATGTAAAATTAAAAAGTTAAAAATTGAACAAACTTATTTATAAGGGCTAAAGTTAAAATAATAATTTATAAATTAACCCCCATATCCCAACTCATCTTCTTCCTCCCAACCCTCAACCCAGCCACCTCCTTCTTCACTCACCACACCTCTGCCACCTCCGACGAATTCCACCAAGCCATTTAGGTGATTAAAATTCGAGAATTGTTATTCACCCCCACAAATTTACTTAATATTCCCGTATTTTTATTTTTTTAAAAAAAATGTCATTAATTAAAATGACTATATTATCCTTCTTTATATTATTTACCTGTCTATTGCATCTTTATATTAGGCTCCGTTTGTTTCACCGTAAAACATTTTCCAGAAAATGTTTTCCGGAAAATAACCTGTTTTACGGTGTTTGGTTAGCCCCCGGAAAATGTTTTCCGGAAAATAACTCGTTTTCCGCTGTTTGGTTGCCTAAGTAAAACGTTTTCCGGAAAACATTTTACGCCCTTCCTAAGTAAAACGACCTACTGACCTTGTCCTAAGTAAAACATTTTCCGGAAAATGGAGGCCTTAATTTACAACTAATATTACGCCCGGTACAACCACCCCACTGCCTATCCCACCCCCCCCCCACCCCCCCCCAAAATTTTTTTTTTTTTTTTAATTTTTTGTAATCGCCCCCCCACCCCCATTTACCCCACCCCCCCACCCCCCCACCCACCCCCACCCCAAAATTTTTTTTTTTTTTTTTTTTTTTGTAATCGCCCCCCCTACCCCCTACCTACCCCCACCCCCACCCCCCCCACCCACCCCCCCAAAAAAATTTTTTTTTTTTTTTTTTTTTTTTTTGTAATCGCCCCCTACCCCTGCCTACCCCCCACCCCCCACCCCCCACCCCAAATTTTTTTTTTTTTTTTGTAATCGCCCCCTACCCCCACCCCCACCCCCCAAAATTTTTTTTTTTTTTTTTTTGTAATCGCCCCCTACCCCTGCCTACCCCCACCCACCCCCCACCCACCCCCCAAAAATTTTTTTTTTTTTTTTTTTATGTCGCCCCCTACCCCCGCCTACCCCACCCCCACCAAAAAATTTTTTTTTTTTTTTTTTTATGTCCCCACCACTGCCTACCCCACCCCCCAAAAATTTTTTTTTTTTTTTTTTGTCGGCTCCTGCCCTGTGGAATTTGCCACCCCCACCCCCGCTTCCCCAACAAAAATTTTTTTTTTTTTGTGTCGCCCCCACCTGGCCTGCACGCTTTACCTAATCCCAATATTTTTTTTATGTCATACCCATGCCTACCCCAACCCCAACCTACTCCCGAAAAATTTTTCTTTTTTTGTATCATTCTAGCACCTGCCACTCTTAGCTACCCATTTGGCCCCTTTTTGTGGGGCTTTTTTTTTTTGAAATTTCTCTGCTACTAGAAAGGAATTGGGAACGATTCATTTCCCAAAAAAAATTTTTTTTGGGAAAAAAAGTGTGGGCAGGGGAAAAAAAAAGAATTTTTTGGAGATGAAACAAAGCGGAGCAAGGGGTAGAGAACGATCTGATTTTTGGGGGGGAGTGGGTGGGTGAGGTAGGCTAGGGTGAGAAGAAGGCGGGATTACAAAAAAAAAAAATTATTGTTAAATTTTGAAGGTAATGTTGGTAAAATTAGGCTAGGGCTAATACAAAAAAAAGTTAATTTTGAGCAGGGGAGTAGGGTGAGAGGGGGTAGGTAAGGGTAGGGGCGTTACAAAAAAAAAAAAATTTTTTTGGGGAGGAGGAGGGCTCAGGCAGAGGGCTATTACAAACCAAAAAAAAAAATTTTTCGGGGGTAGAGCTAGGCTTCAAACGAGGGTAGGGCGTTGAAAAAAAAAAGATTTAGGGGGAGTGAGAAAGGTAAGTAAAGCAGAAGAGAGGGTAAGGGAAGGAGCGATTACAAAAAAAAAAAAAAAAAAAAAAATTTTTTGGGAAGTGGTGAGGGAACAAGGGGCAAAGGGGGGCGATTACAAAAAAAAAAAAAAAAAAGAATTTTCGGGGGGGGCGGGGTAGGGGGCGATTACAAAATCGATGAGTGAAAATCAAAGGGCGGCAAGGGCAGTCACCTCTTGTGAAACTATGAGTCGCTTTTACCAAACACCCGAAAACATTTTCTTCTATACCATAGTAAAATATTTTCCTCCTCAGTAAAATATTTTAAAACTGCCTATCAGTAAACACATTTTACGGTGAAAACATTTCTCGTAAAACATTTCAGAAAAACATTTGCCGTCGAGACAAACTGGGCCTTATTTGCAATGCATCTGCATCTATCACCGATCTCAACTTCTGACCAGACCAGGCCCGTATCTAAGGGTTCTTACTCCACTGCGCCTGACCCCTCCCTCAGTAAAGCCAAACCACTCCCTCAATCCACCACAAACTGAAGTCCCAGGTCAGTCTCCCGAGCATCGAGTCGCACGTCCTTCAGTTGCTAATTCTCAGTGTCGCTGACTCTTCTCTCCATTTCTCCTTCCCTTTTCCTCCGCACACAACCACCTACACAGACCCCCTATGCGTTGATCAGGAGAATGGAGTCAATTTGGCTACGAGATCTGCCTTAACTGCTAATGTCGCGCCGCCGTCTCCCTCCTTCAACTCCAATACCAAAGACCACCGCCCTTTATGTGGTACACACCTCGTTCGAGTCCTTGCTTTGTGCATCGATCTCGCCGCTGCCAACGACCTCTCTCTCCATATTTTTTTTAGCATTGTTGTTTGATTTAAGGCTCGGTTCGAGAGTCCTTGCTTTGCCCCCTATCTCGCTTTGCAAGCGAACCCCTCTCTCTATATTTTTTCAGATTGTTGTTTTATTTAACCAACTTTGACACCATCCACCACTGCCACCAAAACCACCGCCACCGGCACTGAAACCATCAATCCACCAAATCTGCCGCCACCGCCATTTAGTAGACAGGTAAATAATATGAAAAAGGGTAATATAATCACGAGAATTGTTATATAAACCCGTAAAATTGTTGAGTAAACCCGTAAGTTAAATTCTTCAAAAATGTCATCGAGTGAAATGACAACATTATCCCTAAATCTATTAGCTCAATCACGAATGTTATATAAACCCGTAAAATTGTTGAGTAAACCCGTATACTCCCTCCCTCCCTCATCAATTTTCACCACCTTCCCCCTCCCTCCCTCATCAATTTTCACATTTTTACTTAATCACTTCCTTCTTTATTTTTTTACATCCAAAAAAACTACCTCCCTTTCCTTTCTCTTCCTCTTACCATCATTTGTCTCACAAAAAAAAATTCATGCATATTTGTTCCAAGACAAGAGATTCAGGAGGCTCATCATGGATGCTCTACCATCGAATGCTCTACCATCGAATGTTAATGTAAGTTTTCTAACCATTTAAATTTGTTAAAAATGTCTTTTCTGTTTCTAGCTCAAATTCGGCCAGTAGTGATCGAAAATCAATCGGTTCGGGTCGGCCACACCCGCAGAGAAATTAAGTTCGAGTTCGGCCCCGCCGAAAATTTGAAATTGTTCGGCTACGGTTTGCCAAATGCGGGTGTTTTTGATGGAACGCCGAATTTTTAAAATATTTCGGCCAATTTGAGTAGAACCATCGAAAAATATTCGGCCACCACCGGCCGAGACCTTTGTTTTGTTCTTACACCTCCCCTTATTGTTTTATTGAATTGTTGCGGTATTCACCGGGTGACAACAACTATGTCTCGGTTGATTTTGAAAGTGTTTTGCGAGACTACACTCCGGTAATTCACAATGCCCTTATTTTTCGAGGCCCAGAAAAATAATGTTTGAATGGAGTGCGTAAAAGGGGGAAAGAGTGGGTTTCTCATCGTAGAGTGGGTCGGGATAACGGGAGCCGTAATTCCGCTCCTCGGCGACGCTTGTTTGTGATCGGCCCAGGGGACATACAAGGAAAAACCAATCTCTCTGTCCTCTCAAGAATCTGCCACAACCTTGAAATATTGGGAAAAAAAAAAAGAAAAATAGAGAGCGGAACAAAGAAATGTGGTTGTAAGTTTCGGTTGAACGCCGGACAAGTCACGGTTGATGGTGAATGGCAATTAAAAGTGATTTGTGGCTTTCCATGATCATCCGATTTGCGGATCCATGTTGGGTCACTGTCGGTAGATTCTGACCGAAATCGAGAGGAGGAGTACGTGATAGAATTGTCACATGCAAATAGCCGCCAAAAGGATATTTTTACATGGATTAAAAGAGAAATTTCCCGGAAAACAAGTCCATAATACGGACTATTTATAATGTGCGAGTGAAGAATGTGGCAAATGAGCATGCGCTGGTCGTTCTCAAATCCAACAGCTCATGTTTAAATTGACCGATCATGCTTATCACTTCGAATATCGGCAATGCGAGAATACAAATGTCATTAAGGAGATATTTTTTGCTCATCCGAAAAGCATTGAATTGATGAAGGCATTTTCATACGTCTTGTTCATGGATTGCACTTACAAGACAAATAGGTACAACTTACCTTTGCTTAAGATTGTGGGCGTGACTTCAACCAAAATGACCTTCTTAATTGCTGATTTGGTATATCTCTATCAACACCGTCAAAAAAAAAAAAAATCCGCTCATTGGCCTAAGCGGCAATGTGTTCAATTTTTTTTAATTCTCTTGAAATAATTTGAATACAATTTTTCTACATTAAAAGTAATGTACAAATAGGTAAAGAGAAAATGACTCTTATGGGTAACGTACTTTACTCCTTTGCATCAAATAATGCAATGTAGTTCTTAGTATCTAAAAAATACATCGTACTTTAATAACTTTTTTCATATAATGCAATTTTCAAGTTAAAAAATGGATGACGTTAAATATAGTTAACACCTTGTGACGAAATTAACACGAACTAAATATTTAACGAGCGTTAATGCCCTTTTTTTTCCTCCCTTGGAGAGATTGAAATCATATTTTATATCTTTATTTATATTTTTGAAATCATAATTTATATCATTGTAATTGGTATGCTTGTGCAAATAAACTTCATAATTAATATTTTTTTTAAGATTAATGTTTTTTTCATGCATAAATTAACATATTAAAATTTAATATCTAAATATTTTATTATATATATATATATATTATTAATTAATATAATATAATATAATATTGATTCTAATATAATTTTTAAAATTGAATGATACTTTTATTTTAAAGAATTTACTACCTAAATTAAAAGGCATTAAAAAAAAACATTTAAACATATCAAGGAAACAACTTCTTCAAATATTCCCCCACCATAGTTAACTCGTATCTCCCCAATCCAACCCTTAAACCCAGCAACCATCTTTCCACTTCCCATTTGTCTCTCCATCTTCTCTCTTCCCCTCTGTCACCGTTCACCTTCTTCTTCTCCGATACTCTTACAACCGTACTCCGATTACTCTTACCACATGCAGCAGCCCCCACCCCATTCACACTTTTCAGGATGGTTATATAGCAGATCTCAAAAGCAAATCGGCATTGGATCTGAATTCAACCGTATAAATATTGGGGGTACAGAAATTAAACAACTAAGAATGGAAGCATAAACAACTATTGAGACCAACTTGTTAGGAATGTTGGGTCAAAATATATGTGGACTCAGAATTGCTTAATCCCAATCACATAGCTAGTTAGAGACCCCTAATTTAATTAGATTTTATTTTTGGATCTCTTACTGATGCCCTCCCAGTTAATTCAGCATGTTACGGGCTACTATCTGCCTTGCGTGGTGCCGGATTCGTGTTCACAGGAGTTAACACTTTTTACATACTTCACGAGATAGGTGACTTAAATTTGGATGACTCCTTTCGTTTGAAATAAAATCTCGGGCCACAACGGTCACATCTCTATCTCTTTCATCGTACTTGTTTGCTAAAAGTAGTTATATTTTTTCCGCCAACACCATTCTACTTGGGTTCGACACAAGAGCTACTTTTAGCTCTACTTTGTCCTTTGTCTGTCTTCAGGAGTAGACCGTTGGACAAAGGGATTTTTACCCGCTGAACAATAGCAGAAATGTCTTATTCAAATCTCCCGCATTAATTGCAAAGATATGGTGTGAGCACCCCAACCCGGGACCTAAAGTGTATCCCGAGCTTGAGGAGCCCAACTAGGAAATCTCCTCTCTAAATTTTAAAAACTTTTATTTTCCTTTTAAAAGAAAACCCATTTTCAAATACCAAATTAAACCAATTAATAATATCACCACTCCACAACTTCCATAAACCATAAAATGATTTCTTACATCGAAACTCATACTTAACTTTGTTTTACAAAAGAGTTTATACACATCTTCTCAAAAGAGTTTTACTAAATAAATACACCCGTACAACCAACTTATACACTTAACCTTGACAAGTCCCCAAAAGCAAAAGTCCACAATTTAACCCCGCCTCCTTTGGTTCCGGTCACTGTCTCAAGACAATCTAAAACAAGTAAAAGGGAAGGGGTGAGAATAAATCTCAATGAGCTATTATGAATGCGGCAAGATGCCAAACAAGATGCAACACATAGCATGTAGTAGCACATAACACATTATAAAAGCGGTAAACACCTTACGTTACCTCATTTTACCTTTTCCCGTCCGAACAATAAGTCGTACAACGTGGGAGTAAAACTCCACTCTTTGGTGAATTGCCTCCAAGACATTCACCTCTTTATAGGACTCATACTCCGTAGATCCATATAAGAAAAGATACCTATAATAGAGTATCCAACAATAAGATCGCTAACTGTAAAGCTTTAGGCTTAATACGTAAGCATTCCCCGTACACCAATCGCAACAGTCAGTAAAGCCTTTTGGGTCAATACGATCGTTAGCACACCCACTCTGCGGCCACGGAGGGACGGTCCTGTGTATAATGAACCTTCAATCACTTATAGAACAAATCCATAATTGATTGAATTCCATCATACCCCCGAATATCAACATGTTCAAGCACAATATAGATACTTGAAACATAATCCACAAAAAGGGATAATCATATAACAACATGGTAATGTATACTCATGAAATCAATACCATAGTGCAACAACCATTTAGTACACTATGCATCATAATATAACAACATGGTAATGCATACTCATGCTAATCAATACCATCAATGAATACAAATTCAAGTAAGGTAACCATATAACCAAATAATCCACACTTGGGATGCAATGTAACAACAAGTCAAATATTCCACACTTGGGATGCACATAACAGTATGTCTAATAGTCCATACTTAGAATATTATGATAACCATATAATCAATAATTCCACAACTTGGGATAACAATGCCACAAGGTGATACATACCCATTACTAACTAGCTCAATAGTGAACCTATAGCTTCTATACTATTGCAACTACTCACCAAAGATATGGAGTAAGTAAGGCCACTATGTATCATAAATCATTCCTACATTTTCATTATACAACCTCGAATAACCTTAATAAAAGTTCAAGATCTATTTCCCAAGTTGGAACTATTTTGGTGAAGTACTAATCAAACTTAACAATTGTTTCCTGACAATGATCCATATTACAAGGTCCCGATAGAGATTCAAGTTAAATTATTAAGTTGTAGTCACAATGCTTAAGTAGCCCAAGTTCTACTTTAATCTAAGTTGAGAAGGGTTGATTAATATCCGAAAGTAATTAGGTTCCATTAATTTATAGTGGTTAGGATTCTCAATCCATCCTACAAGATCATTATACAATAAGACAAGGCCTCTATGAAGGTTCAAGCTCAATTTACTAAGCTGGGAGTCACAATCTATAAGGGACCAAACAAGGTTGCTACACAAATTCTCGGTTCGATTCAAGTTCGGTTTCACTGGGGTCTTGGGCGACCGCCCGCCCACCTCTTGGGCGACCGCCCAAGAGGGTTTTTCAAGCAATATGTTCTCTGGACACATGGGCGGCCGCTCATGCCCCTTTGGGCGACCGCCCAAGTGCCCGGCCGAAATTCCTAAGTTCCCTTTTTGTCTCTTACCATTTTTCTTTCCTTTACCATACTTCTTATACTCATGAACACCAAGAATTTTCTAATTCAACAAGGTTATCATAAAATCATATAAACCCAAAATAAGTGATTCTAAATTATTTATCATTATAACCTTCACCCATTTCAAATCCTCTAGGTTATCTTCCAAGATCACAAACTTCATTCTATTCCATTTACTACCCATTCAACTCCTATAAAATTCCCAAAGCATGAACCCAACATCAAAGAACAAGGAGAACATTAAGGAGAGTATGAACAAGTAAGAGAAGGGAAATCATAACAACTCATCTTAGCTAGAACAAGATGAAATGAAGCTTTTCTAGGCTTGATCAATTCCTTGAGATGATCCACGCTCAAAAGGACACTTGGATCTAAAAATGAGCAAGAAATGATCTTGGGATAAGTTTAAGAGAGAGAAGCTTTCACCAAGACTCTTCCATGGAGAATGTAGAGAAAAGAAAGAGGAAGAAGATGAAAATGATGAGAAAAGGAGGAGGGAGGTCGGATGGTTGAGGGAGCATGGGAAGGGGTATGGGTGTTGTTGACAAATGAGGAGGATGGGGAGTGATTTAGGGAAAGGGTCCCCCCCCCCCACAACTATCCTACCTAGGCTTTCACCAAAAGCCACTTTCATTTAAATTTTTCCCAATGTATTTAAATTAAAATTCTCCTACTCAAATATTTATTCTTCATACTTAATTCCTCCTTCCCTATTTTATTCATGTTTTTATTATTATATTTCTTTTTGAACATTAATTTATTTTCCTATCATTTATCCTAATATAAGAATTCGAGTATATAAAAATGGACACATAATATTAACAATAATATTAAAAGCACACAATATGATATTAAAATCAGTGCCTAGGTTTAGGGTCGTTACATTCACTCCTCCTTAAAGAAAATTCGTCCCGAATTTTAAACTTGATTACCTTAATGATTCATAACAAGGGGTACTTTCCCAAACATTTCAATTTACCACTTTCAACTAGTTTCCTCAAGTCATGATTCTTATGTACATTATCAACACCTTAGAATTTAATCCCGAAATTGAAATCCTAATAACTCTCAACGTTTTCCCCATATAATTCAAATTTGTCTAAACATCCTTAATTGCAGAATTCCACACGTACGAAGGATCATAAATAAATTTCTCATACCAATCTTTAGATAATACCCATTCAATGCTAGACTAAACTGCTATTATACTAAACTCCCTTAAGATTAATAGAACTTCTCCAGTTGAAAAGAAATTCAACACACAATCTATTCTTCAATATTCTGGATAATCTCCTCATCTTGTGACTATCCTCTAATCCTATTAAATTCTGAATCACCGTTGGACTTCCTTTAAAGTCTCCACATTCTATGGGCCTATCCTGACTAATTGCAACAATGTCTCGCCTTAATACTCAAAGGATACGCTTGACGACACATAAGCCTTTCGGCAAATCGCATTCGAAATCACAATAACTTTTCCGGATAATATAAAATGACGCAATTAAAATCTTTTAATAGTTCAAACCATCTCTTAGGCTTATAGATCTCTCCCCCTCGAATAACTAAATTCTCCAAACTCATAGGATCGGTCACAATTCTCAAAAGGAAACTTCGAAAAGATAAGATTCTTACTTAGATAACGCAACACAATTGTAGTCACTCTTAAGTAAGGAATAAGAAAATTTCCGCTTTATCTAAGTTAACTTCCTCAAAGCATACGCTATCACTTTCACATTTCTCATAATTTTACAACCAATTCTTCCTCTAATACGCACTTAAAATTCACAAAGTTCTCACATTCACTAGGTAAGGTAAGGATCAGATCTATAGTTAATCTTTTCTCCATTTCTACCAATATTATTCATTCTTATCACATCTTATACCATTGACGTCCTTCCGAGTTATCTAAACCAACGATTTTATAATTCTCGAGAATTCCTTGAAAATTCATTTTGTAGCACTTTGCCAACCTCAAAGATTACGGACACAATCCTCGCAAGATCCATGGTAACTTCCAAGCTTAAAACTATAGAACCCCAAATTTTGAAAACTTCTCGAGCCAACTCACACTAGCTAAACTTTGCATACAAGTACTTCTCACCAAGGATTATTAACCCTATCCTCCAATGATTTTCATGATCCTCTCGGAACTTTAATTAACAAAGAGACCCTCAATTCTAATTACCATAAAGCCATCAAAATAAGGCTTAAAAATTCTGCTTATCATACTTAGAATCAACACATGAGATACCTTGATGGAAGCACCAATACCATCTACTCACAACAAATACATAAAAATTTTAGAGGGACTCCTTATTCGAGTCTAACACATATCAAATACCCTTCACACTTTTAACCAAAATTTTCTGCCTTTAACGCATATATAACAAGTATGCCACATAAAGGTTCATCTCGTATCAATTACCAATATAAGCAATTCTAGGCACGTAATAGAAGACTCACTTATTATGATAGTCTACCAATGCACAACAACTACTTACCCATCTAGGTCAAGTATATCTCACAATCAGAAATCGGTAATCATACCAAATCAACTGGCAATATATGCTCAGTCATAACCACATCACCACCGTGGCAAACCAAAGGAGATTCGAGGTATTCTCTCATAAGAGCAGAATCCTCTAACAATAAAACAAATTCTCAAGTAATGTATGCCACATAGAAGCAACATGTGATGCCAACATAAATGATATGCAACAGGATCTATAAAATATGACCCCTACTTCGAGACAGGATATACCTCTAGTGACCAATGAGGAATCTATCTCTCCTGGACCCGAAACACATACTCGATCACAGACCTTCTCTTTCGGTTCCCCTTCGTTATCTCTTTTGGTACCACCTCTTTGTCGTCCACCCGGCTGACCGCTGCTTAAAGCTTGTCCCCGCTGCAACCTTGGGCAATTTCTCCTAAAGTGTCCTATCTCTCCACAATTAATACACTTGCCTTGCTTACTCCAACACCGATCTTCGGTATGTCCCACCTTCTTACAAAATTTACAAATCATCCCATACTGTTTGGATTTTGGCCTAGATGAAGAAGCTACAACAAACTCTCCTCTCACACTTCCTGAAGTTAAAGTCCTTGGCTGTCCCCTACTGATTTTGGATCCTTGTCCTATACACTTTGGCTTGTTTCCAATCTCACTTCCGGATCTTCCACTATTTTCCTCAATGTCCTTCTCGACCTTATATGCTCTATCTATGAGTGTCTGATAATCGGTGAAACTATCAATCCATAATTTCTTCCTAAACTCACTCCTCAAACCTGTTACAAACTTCTGAACCCTTTTCACTTCATGCGATACCAAATGAGGGCAACACTTAGCTAATTCCTCAAACCGGACCGAATACTGATTCACCGTCATGTTTCCTTGTTTTAGTCTTAAGAATTCAATCTCCTTCTTATCCCTTGTAACCATCGAAATGAAATAATCCTCGAATTGTTTGGTGAAATTATCCCAAGTCTGGGGCGTATGATCCCGCTCCGAACTTCCCTTCAAATTCTGCCACCACTGATCAGCTGGACCTTCAAGTTTGAAAACGGCATACTTAACTTTCTCTTTGTTGGGACTTTCTATAACCTCGAAAATCCTATTTCATTTCTGCCAACATTTTTTCTGCCTTTAACGATTCGGATCTCCGTTAAAGCTCGGTGGGTTCATCTTCACAAATCTTTCCTAATCCATCACTTTGGTACCCTCAGGTTGATTCCGAACTGATCCTCTATTCTCCATATTATGTACAAACATCCTGAATAATTTCATCATCTCTTCATTCTGAAATTCCACCTATACCCATATCTCCTTCATTTCCTAGAACCTTTCGCTGATCGTCATTGCTTCCGGCCATTAGAACGAACTCCTGCATTAAACACTCGGCGTTAATTACCACACATTCCCCCATAGTTTAGACATCTACCCTTGACCTCTAAACCAGGCTCTGATACCAACTGTGAGCACCCCAACCCGGGACCTAAAGCGTATCCCGAGCTTGAGGAGCCCAACTAGGAAATCTCCTCTCTAAATTTTAAAAACTTTTATTTTCCTTTTAAAAGAAAACCCATTTTCAAATACCAAATTAAACCAATTAATAATATCACCACTCCACAACTTCCATAAACCATAAAATGATTTCTTACATCGAAACTCATACTTAACTTTGTTTTACAAAAGAGTTTATACACATCTTCTCAAAAGAGTTTTACTAAATAAATACACCCAGACAACCAACTTATACACTTAACCTGACAAGTCCCCAAAAGCAAAAGTCCACAATTTAACCCACCTCATTTGGTTCCAGTCACTGTCTCGGCACAATCTAAAACGGTAAAAGGGAAGGGGTGAGAATAAATCTCAATGAGCTATTATGAATGCAAAGAAGATGCCAAACAAGATGCAACACATAGCATGGTAGCACATAACACATTATAAAAGCGGTAAACACCTTACGTTACCTCATTTTACCTTTTCCCGTCTGAACAATAAGTCGTACAACGTGGGAGTAAAACTCCACTCTTTGGTGAATTGCCTCCAAAGACATTCACCTCTTATAGGACTCATACTCCGGAGATCCATATAAGAAAAGATACCTATAATAGAGTATCCAACAATAAGATCGCTAACCGTAAAGCTTTAGGCTTAATACGAAGCATTCCCCCGTACACCAATCGCAACAGTCTCCGTAAAGCCTTTTGGGTCAATACAGATCGTTAGCACACCCACTCTGTGGCCACAGAGGGACGGTCCAGTATGATGAACCTTCAATCACTTATAGAACAAATCCATAATTGATTGAATTCCATCATACCCCCGAATATCAACATGTTCAAGCACAATATAGATACTTGAAACATAATCCACAAAAAGGGATAATCATATAACAACATGGTAATGTATACTCATGAAATCAATACCATAGTGCAACAACCATTTAGTACACTATGCATCATAATATAACAACATGGTAATGCATACTCATGCTAATCAATACCATCAATGAATACAAATTCAAGTAAGGTAACCATATAACCAAATAATCCACACTTGGGATGCAATGTAACAACAAGTCAAATATTCCACACTTGGGATGCACATAACAAGATGTCTAATAGTCCATACTTAGAATATTATGATAACCATATAATCAATAATTCCACAACTTGGGATAACAATGCCACAAGGTGATACATACCCATTACTAACTAGCTCAATAGTGAACCTATAGCTTCTATACTATTGCAACTACTCACCAAAGATATGGAGTAAGTAAGGCCACTATGTATCATAAATCATTCCTACATTTTCATTATACAACCTCGAATAACCTTAATAAAAGTTCAAGATCTATTTCCCAAGTTGGAACTATTTTGGTGAAGTACTAATCAAATTAACAATTGTTTCCCGGACAATGATCCATATTACAAGGTCCTGATAGAGATTCAAGTTAAATTATTAAGTTGTAGTCACAATGCTTAAGTAGCCCAAGTTCTACTTTAATCTAAGTTGAGAAGGGTTGATTAATATCCGAAAGTAATTAGGTTCCATTAATTTATAGTGGTTAGGATTCTCAATCCATCCTACAAGATCATTATACAATAAGACAAGGCCTCTATGAAGGTTCAAGCTCAATTTACTAAGTGAGAGTCACGATCTATAAGGGACCAAACAAGGTTGCTACACAAATTCTGGTTCAGATTCAAGTTCAGTTTCCTGGGGTCTTGGGCGACCGCCCATACCTCTTGGGCGACCGCCCAAGAGGGTTTTTCAAGCAATATGTTCTCTGGACACATGGGCGGCCGCTCATGCCCCTTTGGGCGACCGCCCAAGTGCCTGGCCAGAAATTCCTAAGTTCCCCTTTTTGTCTCTTACCATTTTTTCTTTCCTTTACCATACTTCTTATACTCATGAACACCAAGAATTTTCTAATTCAACAAGGTTATCATAAAATCATATAAACCCAAAATAAGTGATTCTAAATTATTTATCATTATAACCTTCACCCATTTCAAATCCTCTAGGTTATCTTCCAAGATCACAAACTTCATTCTATTCCATTTACTACCCATTCAACTCCTATAAAATTCCCAAAGCATGAACCCAACATCAAAGAACAAGGAGAACATTAAGGAGAGTATGAACAAGTAAGAGAAGGGAAATCATAACAACTCACCTTAGCTAGAACAAGATGAAATGAAGCTTTTCTAGGCTTGATCAATTCCTTGAGATGATCCACTCTCAAAAGGACACTTGGATCTAAAAATGAGCAAGAAATGATCTTGGGATAAGTTTAAGAGAGAGAAGCTTTCACCAAGACTCTTCCATGGAGAATGTAGAGAAAAGAAAGAGGAAGAAGATGAAAATGATGAGAAAAGGAGGAGGGAGGTCGGATGGTTGAGGGAGCATGGGAAGGGGTATGGGTGTTGTTGACAAATGAGGAGGATGGGGAGTGATTTAGGGAAAGGGTCCCCCCCCCCCACAACTATCCTACCTAGGCTTTCACCAAAAGCCACTTTCATTTAAATTTTTCCCAATGTATTTAAATTAAAATTTTCCTACTCAAATATTTATTCTTCATACTTAATTCCTCCTTCCCTATTTTATTCATGTTTTTATTATTATATTTCTTTTTGAACATTAATTTATTTTCCTATCATTTATCCTAATATAAGAATTCGAGTATATAAAAATGGACACATAATATTAACAATAATATTAAAAGCACACAATATGATATTAAAATCAGTGCCTAGGTTTAGGGTCGTTACATATGGCATTAAATGATCCTCACCTACCAACCTCTTTCCGATTCTACCCTTCTAACGGCATCTTTAGTTCTTCTCTTCCTTTCTCTCAAAAGTATATATAGAAGACTTTGCTGCATTGAAGAGGGTTGGTGATTGCATTGAAGAAGAGTGTGCTTGAAGCATTGATTGTGTTCAAGTCTTCAAATCCATAAAATCATTAGACTTTATTAGGGATATACACTCGTGCACATCTCAATCAACCTTGTAAGCATTCTCCAACAAGACAATCATTAGAATGCATTGATTGAGATTCACACACACACCTGAGTGAGATAAGTCTAACTTGCCACTCAAAAACACCTGGTCAGTTCTTCATTTAAAGATCCATCAGTAGATCCTTGTTTTTAGTCCTTGTAACCGGCAAGGCCGCACTTGTAATAGACTAGGACATACTGATAGTAAACTTTTCTCAAAATCCAAGATCTGACCAATCTTGGTAGAGGACGTAGCAGCATTCACGCTGTGAACCTCTCCAAATACTGTGTCCTTGTCTTTACTTTATTTTCATCTTGCCGGTTCTCACGGCAACAAATCGAATGGATTTATCTCTGGTTGAATCACTTAAGTATTTCCCTAAACCAAACAAGTTGCTCTGCATATATGATTCATATAAATACTTTGTGTTTAAAATCAAGCTCTAAACAATTTCTTGCTGATTTTGTGTGAGTTCAAACTTAGTCACTAATATTCCGCTGTGCTTACTGATTATCTTACAACTTTCTGATCAGTGACTATGACCATTAAGGTATTTTAATTAAAATTGTCAAAAGGCTATTCACCCCCTCTAGCCTATTTCCTCGCCTATTGGGCCTAACAATTGGTATCGAGCTTGACATTTTTGAAAGAAATTTCCAAGCCTCACAAATGCCTTGATTGCCGATACCATGGCGGGAAAAATTATGCGTACGTTTAACATCACTACCATACCGATGTTGAACATCAACGAGTTTGGTGTTTGGAAATCCCGAATGATAAAGTACATGAACTCCATAGATGAACGATTAATGAAAGTAGTGGAAGGTGGACCGATTACTCCCTTGAAAGTTCAAACCACCTACAAACCAATACCTTCCACTCCCCTAATCTGCGCATGCGACGCCGACGATGAACAACAAACAGATGTTCAAGTTACGGAAACTCGATTGAAAACCAAGAGATGAATGGACCGACGAAGACAAGTTAACCTATGCTCTTGATGGGAAAGCCACCACATTATCTCTTGTGGCTTAGACGACAAACAAGACAAGCTCATTGACTTGTGTTACACGGCACAAGAATGCTGGAACAAGCTCCTTGAATACTTCGAAGGAGATGCACGTACCAAGGACAACAGGCTTTATGATGCTATTGCCGAGTTCGAATCCTTCAAAAAATCGATGGCGAATCACTCGTAACAAAGATATGATCGATTCTGCGAGGTAAGTAATCTTTGTGCTTCTCTTGGTAAAGTATATACTATGAAAGATCCGAATATACGATTTCTAAGTGCTTTAGGAAGTATATATCATACTAAGGTTAATGTTCTTAGAGAAGCTAGAGATTTAAATACCACTTCTATTCAAAATATTGTGTCTAGTCTATTTTTGTATGAGAGAGAACTACAAAAACTTAATATTCTCGACAAAAACTTCAAATGCATGTCTCTCTCAAAGACAGACTCGGATATCTCAAATGCCTACTCCTTATCCTCCTACCGATCAATGCCAAAGCCCTTGGCGTAGCAAAATCCTTCAAAGTCCTCTGAGCCTCTTATGGAAGAAGAGGAATTTGCCGCATTTGCCGAAACTACCGAAAGTTCAAAAACTTCAAGAAAATGCAAAAAGACAAAGAAACCAAATCAAAATAAACCATTTACTACTCCCTTCCATAGAACCACCAAAGAACCATAAGCCTTCTACCAAAGATCACGATGGAAAGAACAAAGAAAGGAGACTTGGTATGCTTTAATCAAGCCGAAAACCTGGACATTTCGCATCTAAATGTCCCCAACCAAAATATGAATATGTCAAGAAATCGGTAAACCAAAGACATCCAAAGTCCGAAGCTATGTTGCGGATGACAAGACTTGAGAAAGCTATGCCGGTCTCACGGTGTGAAGCCGGCTCGAGAAGGTGAAGGCGGCTATTGGGATGACAATGAAGATGCTGATATAAGCTTTGTTGCCCTGGATGCCGATGATGAAATAGCACTAGATTTACCTACTCCTATTCACCGGAATGCTTCTCCTCCAAGAACACCATCAAGGAGAGAAAGACCAGCAAGACATTCATTCCAAGAAGTCAAAGTCAATGCAGTCAATCCTTATGGTTTCAAGGTCATTCAAGTTGGAACCTCACTTTATGGACAGTGTGGACCCATTGCCTCCCATGCAACCGAACCAAGTCCTCCACAATCCTCTGAAAAGAAGCTATCCTTTACCAAACTTCCAAGTATTTCAAGAAATCTTGCCAAACCCATTTCATCCCTACCCAACTTCTCTCCTGAACCAAAAGATCACTCAGCCAAAAGAAACACCACTGACCCTCTTCCTGAGATATCTAAGGCTGAGATGATAGAGACCATGGATGAACTTTTTGTTGATTATGAAAAGTTGAGTAGTGTTCATGAAATATTGATCGTTGATTTCGCTTAGTCTCTCGCCGAAAGAGAATCACTCAAAGCCGAACTTGATTCTTTGAAAACAAAGCCGAGTGAATTCGATCGACTTCAAACCGAAAACCCGGATCTCAAAAGCGTGAGCAAAAGTACACATAGCACGATTAAAGATTTAGCTCAAAGAAATGATTCTCTTATGAAAACCATTGAAATCTTTTCTAAACCTAACGCCGCTAAAATGGCAATTAATGCAAGCCAAGCTTCTCCTAAAAATGATCAACATGGGATAGGATTTGAAACTAGAAGCGAAGTGTACTAATGTCTCTGTGAATCGAGAAAAAAGGATAAGAAGGCCGAGAACAACTCGATTAACCCATTGCATACGGATACTAAGCTAAAATATAATCTTTGTATCAATGAAGTATCCTCACTACAAGGAAATGGAGAAAGTCAGTACGTACAAAAGGAAATTAAGATTGCTGAAAATGATTCTCGGATGAAGATATTAAAAGTAAATGCATCAAAGAAAGCCGGTATTGCCAATCTTGATTCAATGCCAATGATCGGTCTCCCCAAAGGTGACTCGGCAAAGGCAAGCGAAGGCAAGAAGGGCGAAAACCAACACTTATAAAGACCCTAAGTTCGTGCTGCTTGATTCTTCTAAGCCTAATGATGCAATGACTAAATCTAGTGGTGTCTTGCCGACTACTCAGTCAATCAGCAAAGTGAAATGTGAAAATTGTTTGGATTATGGTCATCATGCTCATGAATGCCTCTTGAAAAGCCTCTCAGGACCCACAGTGGCAAATGCCTCCTAGTGGCGGCCGGATATAGGCACTTGAGAGGAACTAACCTCTTGGACCCGGTGAATAAGGGGGACCATAAGCATGTTTTACTTGCGGGAATGCTTTATGGCCTCGGCGATGCCATCAAAGATGTATGGATTTTGGATAGTGGTACATTCGAGACACATGGTGGCCGTCTTGATCTCCTTGCGATATTGCGATGCATCGGGTCCTCACTGTAGTTTTTGGTGACAATGGTAGAGGTAAAATAATTGGATGTGGTACCATCATTAGAGGTGCGATTCTTGTACAGAAGGTCTCTTTGGTGGATCGACTCAAACATAACCTTCTCTCCATATCACAATTCTGTGATAGAGGAATGCAATGTATCTTCACTACTTCAAGTTGCTACATAAAAGATATTGCCTCGAATGAAACTCTTCTCACTTGCCAAAGAAAAGGTAACATTTATGCGGTAGACTTAGGTGCTATTGCGGGTGTTACTAATATTTGTTTTGTAGCTAAGAACATCGGTGAGAACTCGTGGCTATGGCATAAGAGACTCGATCACTTAAACTTCAAATCAATATCCAAGCTTGCCGGTTCCGGATTGGCAAGTGGTCTTCCAAAAGTGTCTGCTGATCATGGAAAGAAGTGCGAGCTTGCCGGTTGGGAAAACAACACAAATCCTCTTTTGAGACCAAGCCACGCATGTCAACTTCTAGGTGCCTACAAATGTTACACATGGATCTATTTGGCCCCACAACCACGGCCGGCCTTGGGGAAGTAGATATATCCACAGTCGTAGTAGATGATTATTCTCGATATACTTGGGTGGAAGCTTTCGGCAATAAAGATGACACGTATCTTTGTTGCCACCAAGTTATTGATTTGCTGCAGACTCGGAAGGAGAAGCGATATCGTCGGCATGAGATCGAACAATGGGCCCGAATTTACAAATAACGGTATTGCTCGATATTGTGACGATCATGGTATAGACCATAATTTCTCTGCTTCTTTGGTACACCTCAACAAAATGGTGTAGTTGAGAGAAAGAATAGGACGCTTATTGAAGCCGGTAAGACCATGATTTACGAAGCCGAGTAGAAATATTTACGGGCGAAGCCATTCATACCGCTTTGCTTCACTCAGAACAGATCTCTCATCAACAAATTCCATAATAAGACTCCTTATGAACTCTGGAGAGGCCGAGTACCAAATATTGGATTCTTCAAAATCTTTGGGTGCAAATGTTATGTGCTTTACAACGGAAGAGAGCACCGAGGTAAATTTGATGAAAAAGCTGATGAAGGCATTTTTGTCGGCTACTCAAAACACGATAAGGCCTTTCGAGTTTTCAATAAGAAACTTTTGAAAATTGTTGAATCTGTTCATGTAACTTTTGATGAATTTGATTTGTTAGAGTCTGACCAGACTCCAAATAGTGCTAACCAATCTAGTGGTTTTGAGACAGGTGAATCTAGTAATTCTAATCAATCTGCGAGATAATGCGCAAGATCCTTTTGTTGTTGCGGAAGATCCGGCGGACATCTTTCCATCCTCGGCGAAATCGTCCTGGCGATAATCCTCCAGGCGTCTCTGGCGATAGCCATTACGCGACCCTTCTCATCTGTACCAATGAATCCTAGCCCAAATCCAATCTCTGTAATTCATCCTCCTATACCAAATATTCCTCGATCAAATTCCAAATCCACTCAAAGTCCAAACCACTACTATCTCTCCTATTCCTTTAAATTTATCATCTTCCAAATCTGTGCTGATTACGAACCTCCTCTAGAATCCTTAAGACAAGAATCGGTAAGACAAGACCTTTCGAGAGAAGTTAGACCTCATCGTGACCATCCTCTTGAAAATGTCATTGGTGATATTTTTGGACCCGAGTGACCGAGAAATCGAACAAAGGATTTTGATGAGAATCTCTTTTCTTCGGCTATGGTGTACGATATTGAGCCTCGGAAGGCGAAGAAGCCCTTGCGATCAAGTTTGGGTGGAAGCTATGCAAGAAGAGTTGAATCGAGTTTGAAAGATGTAAAGTGCAGGAGCTGATGCAGAGACCTTCCTCTCGGCAAGTCATTGGAACAGAAATGGGTATTCGAAATAAGTTGGATGAATCGGGAAAGATTACAAGAAACAAAGCAAGATTAGTGGCGAAAGGATACCGTCAAGAGGAAGGGATTGATTATGATCAAACTTTCGCACCGGTAGCAAGATTAGAAGCGATAAGGCTTGTTTCTTGCCTATCTTTGCCTTCAAAGAATTCAAGCTATATCAAATGGACGTGAAAAGCGCATTCCTAAATGGTGAACTTCAAGAAGCTGGTCTACGTTGAACAACCGCCGGAGCTTTGAAGATCCTAAGAAACCAAATCATGTCTACCGATTGAAGAAAGCTCTCTATGGCTTGAAGCAAGCTCCTAGGGCACTGTACGAAACCTGTCCAAATTTCTACTCGGTGATGGCGTGGGATTTACAAGAGGAAAGATCGATACAACTCTATTTGTTACCAAGCACAAGGGTCATTCATTGTTTGTTCAAATATATGTGGACGACATCATCTTCGGTTCCACAAATGAAGCTCTATGCAAAAGATTTGAAAAGCTCATGCAAAGCAAGTTCGAAATGAGTATGATGGGTGAGCTTACCTATTTCCTTGGTCTACAAGTAAAAGCAAACCAATGAAGGAATTTTTATACATCAAGCCAAATACACCAAGGAACTAATCAAGAAATTTGGTTTTGATAATGCTCATCCTCAAAGCACTCCAATGGCGACAAATGTGCATCTTGACAAAGACGAATCCGGCAAGAAAGTGGACATGACTCTTTACGAGAGGAATGATTGGTTCACTGCTCTATCTAACGGCCCGGCCAGGATATTATGTTTCTTTGTTTGTGTCTGCGCCGATTTCAAGCCGATCCTAGAGAATCCCATCGCAAGCCGTGAAAAGAATTATCAAATATCTAAGTGGCCTTTGCTAACAGCAGTGCATGGTATGCCGGAGATTCTTCATTCAATCTTATCGGTTACTCGGAATCTTGACTATGCGGCTTCTTGCCGAGTAACAAGGAAGAGCACCGAGTGGAACTTGCCGGTTTCTTGGTGAGAGGCTAGTTTCTTGGTCATGCAAAAGCAAACGGCAACCTCAACTTCCACAAGCGAGGCGGAATACATTCTTTGCAGGTAGGCTCTTTGCTCTCGGATTCTATGGATGAAGCAACAATTAGTAGACTATGAGATTCCTCCTCAAGTACGCGATCTCTTGTGACAATCGATCTGCCATCTCCGTCTCAAATAATCCGATAATGCACTCCAAAACAAAGCACATTGACATAAAATACCATTTCTTGAAAGATCATGTTGAGAAAGGCAACGTTGTCTTCTTTGAAAGTTCATGCTTGACTTTCGGAGAGTGATATCTTGACAAAGCCTCTTGATCGAAGAGATTTGAATTCCTTAGGAGTGGTGGGTGTTATTGGTTATTACGGTTGATGCTTACATCTTCTTTGAGATCGCTATGCCTGCGATGCGTCCTTCTTTGGCGATTGATATTTACGCCGATTGCTTGCCGATGCTCTTTTCTGGCGATATTCTAAGTAGTGGTTGCCGGCTATCTATGTCTCCCATCGTGAAGCTTCCCTTTAAATGTAAAAGTGAGTTCCTGTCGGACCTATCAAATCAAGGACGGGTTGGTCACACCCCTCTCTGACACGTGTGTGTACCGCCATTTCCGAAAATTGTGTCAAATGATTTATTCCAATTAATTTTGTGATAAATCTCAGGTAAACTGTATCATTTTAAATCTTAAACAGTTATGTTAATCCTTCTTAACTGCTCAAATTCGGCGCTTTAAATGGGCTAACTGCCGCACGTATTTCAATGAAAATGAGCAGTTTTCGTCTTTTGAAAACCCTTTTCAAATAAACCGTTCCCTCCAAACTCCATAACATATTTAAGCAAAGCTACTCTTTCAAAAACCTTTTCACATTCTCATCAAAATTCTATCTTGCTATCTCGAGTCTCCATATCTCAAACTTCTTCTTTGAATCCGTAAGTCTATTTTAATATCTCAAATATCGATTCTAACCTTGGTTTTATTGTGTTTGAGTTTGTTTGATTGTTGAGTTTTGCGAAATCATGAGTAATGAAAAGGATATCTATGGAGGTTACATAGACTCAAGCTTCTTCGATGATCTTTGTTGACGGACAATTTCTCGAGAGATCTCTTATCGGATGCTTACTGTTCTTCCCTTTCGACTCCTTCGATAATTTTGGAGTTTATATTGATTCCGTCGAGAGAGTTCTTCGCAAATTACGTCGTTGAATATTCCGATGAAGATGATCCAGAATCCTTCTCTGCCATTTCTTCTCTTTTGTTTACGGTGTTCCAATCTCTGTCACCCCTGAAAGTATATCCTCCATTTTTCCAACCCTAGGAAATTACGGCCCTAACTCTATGGATGCTTCGGATCTGGATGAAGCACGGACTCTTATTAGAGGTGCTAATGCCGGACCGAGACTCGGTGGAGACAAGCATTTTAAGGTTGATTATGTTAGGAGATTCTTCGCTTTGATAGAAATTATTGACAGATGTCTAATTTGCCGATCGGCTCGCATAGCCATATTGCGATCTCCAGTTTGAGGCATTATTTGCAATAGTGCTAAGGATAAATTTCAAGCTGGTGTGGATTCATTTTTAGAGTGATTGCACAAGCGGCCGGGAAGTATGCTTTGGCGATAGGCAAAAGGTAAGGATTTCCCCGGCAAAGGATGTCACTATTGGTTCTTTGGCGGGATAATCGAGAGGTAACCTGTTTGTAGTTCTTGCGACCCCAATGCTACCGGCATATCCAAACTCAAGTTGAAGCACCACGGTGAAGGTGATTGGAAAAGGATTAGCGTAGCGATCTGTTTGGTGGAGCCCTGTTCACGCTAATAGAGTTCTTTGCTCCTGGCGAGAGTTCAACTCTTGCTCTGGCTGTGAGAAAGAGAAGAAGAAGAAATCAAAGAAACCATCCCTAGCCCCTGCTAGTTCAAAGCCTTCAGTTATCTCAGCCCCTGCTTCCTCATCCACTTTATTCTTTGTTGGCCTGTTACAAGAGCTAAGAAATCGACCTCCATTCTGTTGCCCCATCCTCTGCTTGAACCTAAGAAAAGAACCGTGCACTGCATCTTACGCCCAAACCATCCAAGAAATCAAAATGCGTATACGCAAAGCTCCAGAATCCTTTGCTATTCCTCCTTCGATCCTAGAGTCGAAAAACGTTGTTTCTTGAACCCGTTCTTGATGAGGCATCTCTTCTCCCCAAACCAATTTTCGAAAGGTCACTAAAACACCGAGGAAATTAATCAAGAAATTTACGAAAGAAGAAGAATGATTGAGCAAGATTTGAGGAGGAGGATTCCATTCTGACCCCTTTTATTATCTTATCCTAACCTTCCGGATATACGGCCACTTGCCTCATCCAGGAGTAGCCATTGAAGCGAGGACCGAAAATGTGCTCCTATCAAGAACCCCACCTTCCACATCTATTTCAATAACCCTTGGTCCATGATCAACAAGATTGCTCCAAGCAAGCGGGTATTTCCTATTGACCATCTCCGGCCATTCATTAGAAGGCTTCTTCGGTTTCATGAAGAACGAAAGATCGTGCTGTTTGGACTATTGAGACTATGTTGATAGGGCAAGGCTGGACTTGAATGAGACTTTTCTTTGAGAAGTTTCCTCCACTCTCCAAATATCAAAATTTCGGCAAGAGTGTGTTGATGCTTTGAATTTCAATCGATATTTTGATCTTACGCCTCTCCTCTGGAATCAAGTCTATCTTTTTCGGGATCGGATTAGGCAAGATCGATGGTCATCTCTGTTTGGATTGCATATGCCTCTGTCTACAAAACTCGGTTTGATTTTGAAGAAAATGATCCCTATCGGCTAGGAAGAGTGAAAATGATGAAGATTGGGGATTCAAGTATTACGATCTTTGAGACTCTGACCGGAGGTGCTCTTGCCACTCAGTTTATTGACAATGTTTTGAAGATGACTCAGGAGCTCATTACTTATTCTGAAGAAGCATTGAAAAGAAAAGTAGATAGTGCTTCTGATATGAATGCTGATTCAAGCAAGGCTGATAAAGTTCCTCCTGCTGATTCCTCAAGTGACACTATTGAATCCAGCAGAACTATCTCTGATGATGACCAACAGTTTATCAGCACTGTGCTTCTGAAAAATACTCCTACATCTGATGCTCACTCCAGCCCATCTGCTAACCTTGATCAATCTGCACCTATAGTGGTTACAGGAGGAGTCTTTCTTAATTCTGATCAAGCTCCCATCTTCTTTGATGTTCCTGCTGAACCATTTCAAGAGGTTGTTGAGTTGGGAGGAGGAGCTACCTCAGACACTGACATTGCTGCTGATCTTCAAACTCAGGAAGTTGATAATGCCTTCTCTGCAATCGTTGTCTACGACCCTGTTCAGGCACTTATTCATCAAGCTGCTGCTGATCTCTTGACCAATGATGACTCTCTTCTTGTTGCTGATGAAGACAGTCCTGATGAAATAGACCCAGAAGATTATGATGAGATCCCTGATGATGCTGAAGAAGATACCTCACCTCCATCTTGGTACAACTCTCTTTCTGATGACTGTAGGTTGATGATGTGCTCAAATTGGTATACCACCATCAAGTCCATTCCAAAGGACTCTTCTGGTAATCCCCTATTCCCTCCTCATCAGAAACTCAAATGGAGATCTGGTACAAGGTTAGTGAAGAATTCCTTCAAAAATTCTGTTCCTACTGAGGGTTCTACCAAAGACGCCTCCTATTCTGCTGAAATGGAACAAGGATATCAAGCATGGCAAGAAGAAAACTCCTGCTGTTTCTCATGCCAAAGTCAAATCTCTCCCTCCAGCTACCAACCAACCTGGCTCATTAAAAATTCGAGGTGAGATCTGTCCTACTGGTGAATCTCCAATTGAAGTTTGCATTTATTCTGGTGGAATGATGAGCAGGCGCTTAGTGATTAATGATCTTGTGGTTGAAACTCTTGACTATTCTCCTTATTCTGCTGTTGGTGTTTGGAAGATGGTGTATCAGCATGCCCTAGCCATAACCTTACCACTCTATGCTTCCAGACCATTTCAGCAAGATCATTCTGTGGACACTGGCAGAATTCTAAGTCTTGGTATCATGCGAGATCTGCTGAACGGAAGGGCATTTCTGAATTTTATGCTTGCCTGCAAGTTGTCCTTGGAGAATAATGGTCAAATGTTTGCTGATCTTCCCATTATAATTCATCCAGATTTCCCTCTCCTTCTTGATCCCCCTGTTCCAAGATCTGCTGATGCTTCATTGATTGTCAGCACAGTCATTCCTTCTACCTTCCTGGTACCCTATGATCCTCCACCTGTTTACACTCTGTTTGGCTACTTTGCTAATGAGCATGGTCATCTTTCTGAAGCCTACAAACCCGCGCTTAGAGGTGACATTGGTGATTTGGGGATGTTTTTCCGAAGTGAAATTGAAGAAGTTAAGGATTTGTTGCTTAAGACCACTCAGGAGGAGGAGTTAGCAAACAGAATCGCATCCAAAGTCTCAGCCAAAGTTTCTGCATCTATTTCCCATGCCCTCAGCAGACCTCAGACCTCATCTCTCAGTAATCTTAGTGCTGCTGATTTTGATCGGCTCAGTGATCTCCTAGACAGCTCCACCCAGGTTCAGAAAGTGGTGCTTGATGTTAACTTGAATCAAGATCGCACCATCAAGGAGTTGGAGCTAAAGCTTGAAGCTGCTGGAAGAAGGATTCTTTGTGTTGAAGCCGAGCTTCTTTGAAGCTAACTTTGAAAGATTGCCAAGCTTGAAGGGAAAAATGAAGTGCTAGTGGAGCGTTACAAGGCTAGCAAGAAGAGGAAAGCTGAAAAGGCTGAAGCCAAGAAGCAGAAAAGGTCCAAGCCTGTTGCTGATTCCTCCACTACTGCTGATGCTGATCCTGCTGATCCTGCTGATCCTTGACTGTCTCGTAACCAATGATATAGATATCCTCGTGAAGCCCCAAAAACAAACTTTCTTTTTCTAACAATTTGGTTTTTGACTTTATGGTTTTTGCTTAATATCTATCTAACTCTTCTGCAGGAACTTTATTAGTTATCTTTTCAGTTATCACTTATCTTTTATCTATTTATATCCTTTTAAGTGATTCTGTTTAAAAGTGATTGGCCTTAAGCAATTAGGAGGAGATTGTTGGGTCAAAATATATGTGGACTCAGAATTGCTTAATCCCAATCACATAGCTAGTTAGAGACCCCTAATTTAATTAGATTTTATTTTTGGATCTCTTGCGATGCCCTCCCAGTTAATTCGGCATGTTACGCGTGCTACTATCCCGCTCGGTGGGATCCGCACTCGGTAATCGGCGGGAGTTAACACTTTTCGGCAACATACTTCGACGAGATAGGTGACTTAAATTTGGATGACTCCTTTCGTTTGAAATAAAATCTCGATCACAACGGTCACATCTCTATCTCTTTCATCGTACTTGTTTGCTAAAAGTAGTTATATTTTTCACCGCCAACACCATTACTGCGGTTCTGACACAAGAGCTACTTTTAGCTCTACTTTGTCCTTTGTCTGCTGCTGCAGGTAACCGGTTGGGACAAAGGGGTTTTTACCCGCTGAACAATAGCAGAAATGTCTTATTCAAATCTCCCGCATTAATTGCAAAGATATGGCATTAAATGATCCTCACCTACCAACCTCTTTCCGATTCTACCCTTCTAACGGCATCTTTAGTTCTTCTCTTCCTTTCTCTCAAAAGTATATATAGAAGACTTTGCTGCATTGAAGAGGGTTGGTGATTGCATTGAAGAAGAGTGTGCTTGAAGCATTGATTGTGTTCAAGTCTTCAAATCCATAAAATTATTAGACTTTATTAGGGATATACACTCGTGCACATCTCAATCAACCTTGTAAGCATTCTCCAACAAGACAATCATTAGAATGCATTGATTGAGATTCACACACACACCTGAGTGAGATAAGTCTAACTTGCCACTCAAAAACACCTGGTCAGTTCTTCATTTAAAGATCCATCAGTAGATCCTTGTTTTTAGTCCTTGTAACCGGCAAGGCCGCACTTGTAATAGACTAGGACATATCGATAGTAAACTTTTCTCAAAATCCAAGATCTGACCAATCTTGGTAGAGGACGTAGCAGCATTCACGCTGTGAACCTCTCCAAATACTGTGTCCTTGTCTTTACTTTATTTTCATCTTGCCAGTCGTTCACAAAGAACAAATCGTAAACGGTTTATCCTGCTGAATCATAAGTATTTCCCTAAACCAAACAAGTTGCTCTGCATATATGATTCATATAAATACTTTGTGTTTAAAATCAAGCTCTAAACAATTTCTTGCTAATTTTGTGTGAGTTCAAACTTAGTCACTAATATTCCGCTATGCTTATTGATTATCTTACAACTTTCTGATCAGTGACTATGACCATTAAGGTATTTTAATTAAAATTGCAAAAAGGCTATTCACCCCCCCCCCTCTAGCCTATTTCCTCGCCTATTGGGCCTAACAAGGAATTTGATCAATATTGCCTAAATCCTATTATGAGTAGGAAAAGATTACTTATCCCATATTGGTTAGGAGAAGGAATAGTAATCCCATATCGGTTAGAAAAGGGGAAAAGTGGGTGTGCCTCCCCTATATAAATAGGCTTTACTAATTAGGTTTTTGATAGAACTTGAGAGAGTTAGCATAGGTTTACAATTTAGAGAGAGAAATTGTACGCTTGTATGCGATTGGTGAGGATATTCAAGAGTGTTGAGAGAGGGGGTGTCTCCATTCTTGTAATATCAAGAAATATATAGAAGTTATATTTTGGGTGGAATAGGCTTTTAACCGAACCACGGAATATTGTGTGTTTTGTCTTTATTTCGTGTGTGTGTTGTTTGATTTCTCTTGTTGCGGATTTCTTGTATGGGTGAGCGATCCTAACAAGTGGTAGGGGTGTGCGCGGGCCCAAAGCCCGCGGGCTTTGGCAAAGCCCGGTATGAGCCCATTTAGTTGCGGGCTTCAATTTTAAGAGCCCAACATAGCGGGCATTTAGCGGGCTCAAATTAACGGGCTTTAAGCGGGCATTTAGCGGGCTCGGGCTTGACGGGCCCAAATTTAAAATTACAAATTTCAACTTCAAGATCAAAAGAATTGACATAAAGTTAACAATTTAACATTATAATATTTGAATCAGTCCCAAATATTCTGGTATGGCGTGCATTAATGCGTAGTCGTCCGTACCATCGTTAGACAAGATTGCTGATAGAAAATGGAATAAACTTCATTATTAATGTGCCCTTATTATTAGACCACATATTAGGTAGAAATGTTGGAAACAAGTAAGATTGTTGATGTAAAATGGAATAGACTTCAGTTAATGGCGTGGCCTTATTATTTGGCCACATATTCTGGAACCGGCGTGCGTCGTATGGACTCTGACTGAAAGGCAAATTTTCCAATTCCACTTAAAAAGGTACTCTGAGCATTGTTTATTATAAACCAAGTAATCTTATCCCAAAAAGCAGTGTCAACTTTAAAACATCTCTGCATGGTGTCTATATACTGGCCAGAAGATATGCACTGCATGCACTTGGTGTCTATATACTGGCCAGAAGGTGTGCGTCTAACTGGTAAGTAAATCATTAAATGCCTAAATGGGTTTTTAGTCTTTTTTTGAAGGATGCGGGCCGGGCTGGGCCTAACGGGCGGAAGAACTATGAAAGCCCGATCTCAGCCCAAACCCCGCGGGCTTTCAAGCGGTCAAGCCCAGCAGGGTTGAAAATCTTGCGGGCGCGGGCCTTGCGGGTCTTGCGGGCTTCGCGGGCCGATGGACGGGTTTGCACACCCCTAACAAGTGGTATCAGAGCCTGATTGAAGAGAAGAATTCGCATCAAGAAAAGAGAGCAAAAAAAATTGAAGAAAGAAATTGCAGTTTCTGGTTCGTTTTTTTTTTCAGCGCAACGGTGGAAAAATTGACGTAGAGTGTTCGTTTACCGTTGGATCGGGCTGATATTTGGTGAGTAGCTTCGGGACTAATAGATCTTAAATCTGAACGGTGGAGATTGGATTTTAAGGTCCCAGTCATCGGGAATTGTATCCGGACAGCAGCAGCAGTTTGAAGAAATTCATATTTTGAGAAATATGGATATTGGGATATCGAAGTATCAAGTCCCGACCTTCGATGGGAAGATGGATTTCACGGTGTGACAGATGACAATCCAAGATGTGTTGGTTCAACAAGGACTTGATGAAGCTTTGGAAGAGAACAAGTCGGATGGGATGAAAGACGTAGATTGGGCCAAAATTCAGAAGAGGGCTTCGAGTACGATAAGGTTAGCACTTGCTCCCGAAATTAAATTTAGTGTTTTGAAAGAGACAACAACGAGGGGTATTTGGGAGAAACTTGCTAGTATTTATGCGTCTAAATCATTGACTAATCGCTTGTTCTTGAAGATGGATTTATATTGTTTGAAGTTTGATGAAAGGGGTAATTTGCATGACCATATTAATTCTTTCAGTCAACTAGTATGTCGATTGTCTAATGTTGATGAGACAATTAAATATGAGGAGCAAGCTTTGTTATTTTTGGCTTCATTACCTAAGTCCTACAAGTCTTTTGTGCAGACGATGTTGACAGGTAGGACTACTTTAACACTTGATGATGTGGTTAAGGCGTTGAGGGATAATGAAAGAATGACGAGGAGTGATAGCTTCTCCAATGGTGACAGAGTACTAGTTGCGGAGGGTTCTGAAAGAGGGAGAAATTATAATCGTGGTGGCTCAAAAGGAAGAGGAAGGTCTCAATCTAGGGGAGATAGAGATATGAGTAAAATTGAGTGCTTCTACTGTGGAGAGACTGGTCATATGCAGATGCGTTGCCCACAATTTCGTGATGATTTGAAAAGTTTACGTGGTGTGAAAGAAATGAAAAAGGTTGACGAAGAGAACGTTAACACGATTGATAGTGGTGGTGATAATGGAGATTTTCTTTTGACAGAAACTATAGCTGCTGCTGATGTGATTGAGGAGAAGAAGTCTGAATGGGTGCTAGATTCAGCTGCTTCAGTGCATATTTGTAAGGATCGAGCTATGTTTGACACTTTGCGATCGGAGGAAAATTTTGGTGAAATCAAAGTTGGTAATGAGCAGAATTTGAAGATTGAAGGTGTTGGGAGTGTACGCTTCAAGCTTCATGATGGGACTGTGAAAACCGCTTTGAATGTGAAGTATGTTCCTGGTGCGACTGCGAATTTGCTTTCACTAGGAGTTTTGACATCTCGTGGGTATCGATATGTTGGAAGAAGACAGACGTGCAAAGTATACAAAGGAAAGTGCTTGATTCTTCAAGGGAGAAAAGGTGGGAGGAATATTTGCTATTTGGAGGGGCAATCCTTGCGTAGAAGATCCTTTTGTGATGACAAAAAGGAGAAGAAGATTGGGAAAAGAGTTCGCTTCTCTGAAGTAGATGAAATTTTAGGGAATTTTGGTCAAGGGGAGATTTGTTAGAAATTTGACCAATATTGCCTAAATCCTATTATGAGTAGGAAAAGATTACTTATCCCATATTGATTAGGAGAAGGAATAGTAATCTCATATCGGTTAGAAAAGGGGAAAAGTGGGTGTGCCTCCCCTATATAAATAGGCTTTACTAGTTAGGTTTTTGATAGAACTTGAGAGAGTTAGCATAGGTTTACAATTTAGAGAGAGAAATTGTACGCTTGTATGCGATTGGTGAGGATATTCAAGAGTGTTGAGAGAGGGGGTGTCTCCATTCTTGTAATATCAAGAAATATATAGAAGTTATATTTTGGATGGAATAGACTTTTAGCCGAACCACGGAATATTGTGTGTTTTGTCTTTATTTCGTGTGTGTGTTGTTTGATTTCTCTTGTTGCGAATTTCTTGTATGGGTGAGCGATCCTAACACAACTCCCGTTCGATCTGAACTTTAACTTCTTCCACCAAAACCTACACCAACAAAGCCACATTTGTCACTCCTCACCCTTCATGGGCCAACAACTCCACCCCCAACTCCTTCTCTCTAGTCACACCGCTTGTAGCAACAGTATACCCACTGAATTTCAAAACACCCTTCTACCCTATATGCCTTTGAATCTAATTATTCAGTATATCAAAAAATGAAATTAAGCAAACAGTATCATCCTATCAATTAAACGACTCATTCCAGCAGTGGTTAATTTGAGGAAAATGCACATTTTGGAAGATAAGCAACTTAACTCTTCCCTTCCGCCACCGTTCACCTTCTTCTTCTCCGGTACTCTTATAACTTAACTCCATATTTTATTTCACTAGCAACTTCCGGTTTTGATTTTAATTATGGAGGTTGATTTAACATTTTTTAAACACAAAGGTTAAATTTGAAAATTTCAATCTAACTTTCGGTTAAGTTATTAATATTCGTTAGTTAAAAAAGAATTTGATTGCATTATTTGATAACCACTTAAAATGTACGTTGCATTTTTTAGACACTAAGGAGTACGTTGCATTATTTGATGTAAATGGGTAAAATACGATGCATATATTGGTTTGAAAATGTTGGCAAGTTAAGGTGCGATCTTTATTACAAATCACTCAAATGTGGCATTTATTTTGGAATAAAAAAATTACTGTTAAAGAATTTTTTTCCAAAATATTCCACCTAAAATAAATGTCTAAAAAAATCGAATTAATTAGGAGAAACTTTTAAATTTAAATATTGATTAGTTTAACTTGGAAAAGTATTTTTTTCATCCACAAGACCAAACCCTAGGACCCAATATTCTTAACTCAAGTGACCAACCATCCTTTTAAATTAAAGGGTTTGATGAAAATTTCAAAATTAAAAGGGTAGAAGGTTTTGAAATATGAAATACACTAAAATTAAAACTATATATTTCATTTTTGGAATAAATATATTTTTATTCATATTTTAATAAATTAAAATTTAAAAATGAATACAAATAATACTCACTCCGTCCCGACCCAAATGTCTCAACTTTCCTTTTTGGGTGCTCATTTAAAATGTCTCGACCCAAAAAAGGAAAGTTTTTTATTACTTTTTTATTTGTGGGACCCACTTGTCATACTCACAATAAATATCCACTAACTATTCTCTACCCCACTTTCTCTTTCCTACATCACTTTCATACTCACAACATTTATTTCACTATACACTTTTTACATTATATACTCCCTCCGTCCCAAACCTACATGCACATCTGGTGTTTTGCGCGTAGATTAAGGAAAGTGGGTAATGGAGAAAGTGTTGTGAGTGTAAAAGTAAAATAGAAGAGAGAATGAGTGGAGGAAATAGTAAAATTGATTGGTATTGTGACTATAAAAGTAAAATAGGAAAGAGAATGAGTAGAGGGAATAGTAAAGATTCTTTGCCATTTTAGGAAATGTGCACGTAGGTTTGGGACGCTCAAAATGGCAAAATGTGCACGTAGGTTTGGGACGAAGAGAGTATATTTATTCCTTAATTCCCGTGCCGAACCCTTTTGAGACATTTGGGCGGGGACGGAGGGAGTATTATACAATTAATTAATTACTCCGTCCCAAAATGAATATCCGAAAAAAAGAAAATTAAATTTAGTGTTGATCGAGTGTAAATTACATGCTGAATTACCCTGTAAATTCCATGCTACATTCTGGAAAAAGGGTTACATTAAAATGCTATATTTTGAACTTACAAAGATCAAATCTGTTTCTTGAAGTTATCAGTTACAGTTGACTGCTCCGACAATACCCATAGCTTCACATTTGAGTAAACAGCAACTAATACAAATTGCATGAAGCAGAGAAGCATAATAATTGCTTCGAAAAGGAACGGATATTTCTTTGGAGGCTTTGCTGTCAGATAAATCATGTGGAGACTTACAGAGCACAAAACAAGGCATGATTTCAAGAATAACTTCCATGGGGGATGAGAACGGGTTCTTGTTTCTGGTCTCCCACCGGGGGCATAATAGACAATGGTGAAGATTCCGTACATGGCAATATAGGGTAGAACCAATTTGTCACGGTACAGAAGAGGAAACATGGAGAGCAATGCGTATTGTGTTAGCCACAGGAAAAGACGAGGCTCTTCAAAGGCCAAGAGGCTAGCTGGTAGAAGTGGCAGCAGAATGGACTTCTCGTGTACTGTAAGTTTCAAAAGGAGCAGCAAAAAACACAGTTATTAGACAGTCATTTCATACACACACACATAGTATATACTCCCTCCGATCCATAATAAATGACGCATTTGACTTGTTAACGTTTTAAGGAATGTGTTTTACTTGTTTGTGAATTGATTGTTTGTACAATGGTAAAATTGCACCGAGACTATTTCCATATTTAGAAATGTAACATTTATTTTCGGACGGACTAAAAAGAAAAGTGCGACATTTATTATGAGAAAAAGGGAATAAAAGGGTGTAGGAACTTGAGTATGCGAGCGTATGTAGGTATAAGGTGCCAATGGTCTAAAAAGGGTCTAATGCTTTCCAGATTACCACCGCAAGTGGAGAGACTACTCAACTGTTTGTTCTACTGGATAGCCTTATATCAAGTATCTACGTACATGTTCTAAAAAAAACACCCAAAATAGGTACATAAAAAGAGGTTATGTTCTACTTACCTTGAAATGAGAATAAATAGAATGAGAAAGAACAATTCAGGAGCCCATACAGGAAAGTTTGATTGCTTGGAGCCTGTATTTGCCGAAACATTGATGGAAGACACGAAGTAACGGTTATGGCAAGACAAAGAAGCTTCAAAGACTGGGGGGTGAACAACCGTTTCCATTTTATGAGGACTGAAGTGGTGCACCATAAATTAGCCACATAATCTTCATATATACCCCTTTCAAAGGGGGCTAGACGTGAGAGAACCTAGGGGTGTTCACGGTCCGGGTTGGTCCGGTTTTTGTCAAAATTTTAGAAAACCAGGACCGGACCAAATACTTCGGTTCTGTAAAAATTTAGGACCAGGACCGGACCATTATATTATAGGACCGGTCCCATCGGTCCGGTTCCAATGGTCCGGTTCCGGTCCGGTTCCACCGGTTCTACAAATTACAATATAATATAATTTTTTACAATAACAAAATCTACAAGTAAAAGCATATTTAAAAACCAAATTGTTGAACAATATTACAATAACAAAATCAACAGTTAATTACAATATAATATATTTTTTTACAATAACAAAATCTACGATATGATATTCATTTTGGAATTAAAAATATTATTGAAAACGTTACAAATTGAAATAAGTTAGGGGGTGTAAGTGAACTTTTAAAACTTATTTTTACAGACTAAGTAGACAAAGATTTAAATTGCAACTTAATTTCTTTCACAAGGTTTTTCATGCATACCAAGTCTTTTGTTGCAATAACTCCGAGAAAATGACAAGAGTCCTTCATGAAGACCAACAAAGTTAATTATATATATATATATATATATATATATATATTCGGTCCGGTCCGGTTCCGGTCCAGGACCGTGTATATTTTTTTCAAAACCAGGACCGAACCAAATAATCGGTTCCATAAAAATTTGGAACCAGGACCGGACCAATACTATTTTTTCGGTCCGGTTTTTACTGGTCCAGTCCGGTTTCACTGGTCCGGTCCGGTTCCTCGGATTTTTTGTACAGCCCTAAGAGAACCTGTATGAAATGTTATATCTTATAATTAATTGTGGAACTAGGCAGAATTTACAAAGATCAGGTATATCGAAGATCTGCATCAAAGAGGAATGACTCAAATAGGCACTTAAAATATTTGATTGAAGCTAGGAAGTGTTTACTTTGTCATGAATTACAAAAAAAAAAAAAAACTTTATTACTCCCTTCCTCCCATAAGTAGTGTCGCCAGTCCTTTTTGGTATATCTCAACACAATTGTCGTGTTCAGGGGCGGAGCCAGGGGGGGCATGGGGGGCACTCGCCCCCAGTAAGGAAATGCAGTGGAAAAAAATTTTTTGCCCCATTTTTTATATATGTATATATATAATTAACTTCAAGATTAACACCAGTGAGTGGTTTGGTTCAGTGGTAGAAGGGGTGAAGTTAAAGCCTTTGGTGTTTCCTTTCAAATCCGTATTCGAGCCCTGCTACCTACATTTTCAATTAATTTTATTTGTCCTCCATCTTTGCTATTCTCTCTTTCTCTCTATCCATTTCTTTTTCTTAACAGTTTTGTTGTTCTCTTTCTCCTAATTTCCTCACATTTTTTCAATCTTAATTAATTAGTTAGGCTTTTCCCATTTCTTAATTCTTTACATTTTTAACTAAAATACATTGTATTTCATGGATCCGACCCATTTTTTACTTGTCCGACCCGAAAAATTTTTTTCCCCCCTGGGGCAATTCCTGGCTCCGCCCCTGGTCGTGTTTCTAAATAAGGAAATAATCTTAATGCAGTCATGCCATGGTACAAGCAATGTACAAATAAGTAAAGCACATTCCTTGAACTGCTCTGTCAAATTAACTATGCAAGTATGCAACAAGTGCACCAGATATGATCTTGTCTATGTAGTGCCTTAAAACCGACATCAACCTTTCTAAGCACATCAGTATGTAAACACAGGCCAAGAAATGCAATTATCAGAGTCTGGTGAGGGAAATGGAGTTGGCAATAGAGAATCAACCCATCCTCCAGAAAGCAATGTTCCCTCACAGTAGCCCACAGCTTCCACTCATTCTCCAACATGGAAGGCTGGAAGCTCTTTAGGAGTCACTTAGCACTGCTTCCTTGAAGCAACAAAAGAGATGCATTTCTTTTGTTAAACACTATGTAATGTCCAGAAAAAGGACTCAGTGAAAGAAACTTAAATATCCTAGGTGCTCATGATTATTTTGGCTGATTGATCTCCTAATATGCTAGTTTCCACAACCCCCATTCTTTACAGTGCTTCCTACCCGCGTGGCCTCTGTGACAAGGGGTGAATGACAAATATATGGAACGTACTCATAGTTGTTAAAGGCGAAAGGCGAGACGCGGGCGAGAAGTTCCTAGAAAAGGCGAATGGCGAGGAGGTTGAAAGGCAGCCGAAAAGCGAGCAAGGCGGTAAAATAGAACAAAAGGAATAGTAAATAATATACTATCGTATATGTAAAATATATTAAAGAAAAAGAATTTTGCATTAAATAAATGTCACAATTTCACATGTAATAGCAACTTACACAACTAAAACACCAAAAAGTGAGAATTCTAAGGCAAAAAACACATTTTATGTTCAAATCAGTAAACGAGTAGTCGTTTAAAAGCGTGAAATAGGTGAATTCGAATATATAATTTCAAATGTATAATTTCATACCTAGTGATAACATAAGATATAGTAAAAACTTCAAATGACAAATGAGACCCAAAGTAAAGCGAAAAAACAAATTAAATTAGTAAACATATAAAAATGTGCAAACCTCCCTTTAAAATTTTGAATAAAGCAAGCTATTTGTAGTGTTTTTGTCCCACTCCTTTGTCGCCGTTATAATTTGTTATTTATGACACTTATTTTCTTTTGATCGCTCAAGAGAAATTATGGATATCTTTCTTTCTCACGTACGCCACAAGCTATATTTACTCCATATTATCTCAAAACAACGCATAGGTAAGTTAAATTATTGAAACTAAAATTATAAAATGACCTAGTTTAACACTACACATACGCTTATTATGCCTTTTGACAAAGACGGACTCCTCACGTCTCTCACCATAATCAAGAAACGCCTCGCCCGGCCTAAAAGGCGCACAACAGCCCGCCGTAAAACCAAAAGGCGGTCGAGCCCTAAAGGCGCCAAAACGGCGAGGCGGGCGAGAGGGGCGCTAGCCTTTCGCAACTATGAACGTACTTTAGTGTTTTTTTACAATTAGTGGAATATACTAAGAATTGACATCTTAATGTAACGTACTTATCATGTCTTTACATAAAATGGAATGCACCCTAACGACACTAGAAAGATAACCGAAATGTCAACGACATAAGAAAAAAATTAACACCCGTTAAATACATTTAACATACGTTAGCCTATTTAATGGGTTTAGCCTTCTTCCTTACCCCTCACACTCCTCCGTACACCACCCACCATCCACCTGCCCCACCACCATAAATCTCTACCCATTTCCAACATAAATCAAAAACAAAATCTCCAATCTAAAAAAAATCCCCAAATCAAAGCCTTGGACATCAGTGAAGTTGGATGAATTAGTCCAAGAAGACGAAGGGTTCGGGATGATGAGAGGAGAGGGTAGATTACAGATACCATTAATGATCCTTGAAGAGGAATTCTGTCGAGAAAGAGAAGGCAAGAACAGGAACGGCGACGGAGATGATGGTGTTAAAGGTGCAGAAGAGGTGTTCGACGAAATTCCCAGGTCTTTTCTTGCTTTGATAATGACGGAGTGGAGCAGTGGGTCAGGGCCAAAAGCCAAGTGAATCATTTCTTTCTCACCGTGATCTTGACTAAGCAAACCCATTCCTGTGCGTGTGTGTATTTTTTTATTTGATTTTGGTTTTGATTTTTTGGATTTGATTTTGGTTTTGATTTTCGGATTTGATTTTGAGATTTTTGGATTTCCATTTCTTGGTTCACAATATGTGTTCATCCATGGTTTGTAATTGGAAAAATGCAAAACAGAGATGAAATGAGAATGAACATGAAAAGAATGTTACTTATTTAACGATTGTTATGTTATTTAATGAGTTGGTTCATTTTGTTAATGAAAACTAACGTCATCCAACTCAGTTATCTTATTTGTAACGAGACTCAAAAGTACGTTACATTATGTTGTCAATTCTTAGTATGCTCCCCCCCCCCCACACCCCCGCGGTGCTGCTTCTAATCTAATTACACTGCGATTTGAGGATTGTCTCTAGAGCCCCGCCTCTGGTGTGGATGATCTAGCATTCTTCACCTCCAATACTCATCCTCAAATCTGAAAGATTGTGAAGTCACTCTTAATCCCCTGAGATTAAGGGCTCAGCGCGGGAATCAGATGGGTTTAGGTTAACTACTAGACTTGACCACGGTTAATTAACCGCGGTTAACCGGTTAATAACCGGCGGTTAACGTTGTAAATATTATTAACCGGATTTAACCGTTAACCGTTAAGTCACGGTTACGGTTAACCGGTTAACGGTTAATCCGGTTAACCCGGTTAACCCGGTTAATAAACGGTTAATTTTTTATTTTATTTTTTTTTTTTTTTTTCAAAAGTTAAAAAGTTTGAATAACCATTAAAAAAAAATAAATATGTAATCGTATATGATCTAAAGTTAAAAATAACTTTTTAATAGTTTTTTGAATAAAAAGTTAAGCTTTTAACACTCTTTTGAAAAAACAGTTAAATATTTAACAGTTTTACATTAAATATGTAACTGTATATGCTGTTTTTTTTTTTTTTTTTTTTGGATAAATAAAACTATTTTAAATAGTTGTTAAGACTAATATTTTTTGCAAAAAGTTATAGAAAAATAGGTATGAATTTTTAAAGAAATGAAAACTTAACGGATTTAAAAGAAACGGAAGTATATAAAAGAAAAAAGGGACGGTACCCTTAAATTTTATTAATTAAATTAAAATTACAAAGAGGGGGACAACCAACCTTACCCTTTTATAATTAAGGGGGGACATTTAGGAGCCTTACCTCATCCTAAAAACTATTACAATAATTAAGACGGAATTTCGGCATAATATTTAAGCCACTTTTGCCTCATAGAAAAAATGCAACCTTGTAAAAAGGGGCATTCTCTTAAACTATTAAAACTAAAAACAATTGCAAAACAATGCTCTAATGTCAAAATGGAAGTTGGATAATAAACACCCGACAAACTAAGAGTTGCCGTATTAAAAACCTTTAACAATTGACATAATTTAGTGCAAGCATCCCATTGATAAGCAAGTAGAGGTTCACTATACTCGACAGACATTAAAAATTCCGTAAGCAATTCTTTATGTTCATAACCATCGAGTAACATTTTATAGGTGGAATTCCACCTAGTTGGAACATCTTTAGAAAAATATTTGTCTCGCAAATTTTTACTTCTTAGAAATTTGATCCATTTTCTTGTATGAGCATTTTTTTTAGCAATCCAATTAAGAGCTTGCCTAATCGGAAGTACGTGAACCTCTAATGCTTCCAAACCATCTCTAACACATAAATTCATAACATGACATATACATCTAATATGAAAAAACCTCCCACCAAAAGAGGGTTGACAAACTCTAATCAATTCGGGTAAACTAGCCGTATTAGCACTAGCATTGTCAAATGAAATGGTAAAAATTTTATTCAAAATAGCATATTTTGAAAAATGCCATGCAACTTTCTAGCAATATTTTCCGCGGAATGAGGTGGCAAAAATTCGTCGTATGCGATTAATCTTTTTGGAGAGTCCAAGAATTATCTATCCAATGACAAGTAACCCCCAAATAACTATTTCTTTGCCAATGATCGCTCCAAGCATCCACACAAATTGAAACTTTGTTTGGTAAGTTTGATAAAACATTGATTAAATTAAGTTTATATTCCGAAACCACTTTTTGAATATCACGAACGAGAGTCGTACGTGGTACTCTTTTTCCTTGGGAATTTAAACTCATTTGGCTAAATCGTTCATAAAATGCACAATCCGCGAAATTAAAAGAAAGTCCTTTCACACATACGAATTTTGCCAATTCTTTCCTATAAACAAGATTATCAAATTTAAATAAGCAAGAAGACGAACCTTGGGTTTGGGTTGGATTGCGTAATTGAGTTTGAGTACTCGGATTTGTTAGCCTATCGGGATGTCGTGTCCGAATGTGGTACATAAATGACCCCGTCCCACCACCTTTTGGAATTGGTAAATTTGTTGACAATAATTGCAAGTAACGGTAAAATTGTTGAAGTCGTCGGGTGATTTGCCTTTTTGTGAAATGGATGGTAAAAGTGTCGGATGTTGCTTCTCTAACACGTCCACCACCACGAGCTCCACCTCCGCCCGCCGACCTCCCCTCCTCCTCCTAGCCGTAGTAGCACCACTACTTGGAACGGTTTCTTCTTCATTTTGCGGAAAATCGTCAAAAAAGCATCATTTAAAGCATCATTTGCGTCTACGGAGGAAGAACCAACATATTGTTCCTTATCCTTACGGTCTCCATGAGGTGAAGCCATTTTTGTGGTAGAAAAATTAAAAAACGAAGTGTGTAAGTTAAAAATGGATGAAAGTGTAAAAACGAAATTTCGTTAGAAAACTAAATGAAAATGCTATTGAAACTTAACGGGAGAGTATGAGCTTTAGAGTATTTAGAGAGAGAGAGTAGAGAGAATTGAGGTGGAAATAAAATGGTAGGAGGGAGGTGATATTTATAAGTGAAGAATTTGTCAAATATATATTTTTTTTTTTTTTTTTATGAATCCCGGTAGTTCACTAACGGTTATAAGGCTTTTAAAGCCTCGTTTGGTACATTTCCTTCTCGCGTTTCGCATGCCCAGGCGGCCGCCCTGCCCAAGCCAAGCCCAACGGTCATTTCTCCAACGGCTATTTTCTTTAAAATTCCAACGGATATTTTTTTTAAAAGCCCAACGGATAATATACGGTTAACCGCCGGTTAATTAACCGGTTAACTTAACGGTTAATTAACCGACGGTTAATTAACGGTTAAGTTAACCGGTTAATTAACCGGCGGTTAACCGGCGGTTAACCGGAGTCAAAAATTCTTAACCTTTGTTAACCTCGGTTACACGGTTATCGGTTAGGCGGTTAAGTCGGTTAGACGGTTAACGGTTTAGGCGGTTAAAATCCGGTTAATAACCTTACGGTTAGCCGGTTAACGCTTAACTTTGGACACGTCTATTAACTACCATCCCAAAAATAAGGCTTATACCACTATCATAATAAGGGGTAATAATGCCGACCCCAAATCATTTTAGGACTAAAGCTTTGTTGTTGTTGTATTGGTTGCATAATATTAAATGACTCAAATGTGGCATGCAGTTGGAAACGTTATATATCTCTTAATCTATGAGTGTGTCAAAAAGTTGAATGGCGGAAGCTGTAAGCAACCCGGGTCACATATTAGACCACCATGCTGAAGCAGGAAGAGGAATATGAACAAAAGACATGGTAACACAAATTTACCGAGTAGCAAGTGCTTACCTCCAAAATAGCATCAAAAGAGTGAAGATATGGCCACCAAACAAGAGCAAATGTTCCTAAGACCACCAAACCCAGTTTTGATACCTCAAGAAGTGGATTTCGACGCCTTAGGCATTTACCAAAGAGATGACTGAAGAAAGCAGGAGCAAAATAAGCACTCATCTGTACAATGACAAAAATATATCCACCACATATAAGATTAGCCTGCAGAAAATATCTATCATAAGGAATATGATATAGCATCAAAACTTTTTAATTTTGTACTTTTATGTCTGTATTTCTTGTGATTTTTAATAAAGTTTGTAAAAAAAATCTACAATATGCAAGAAAATTATCATATTTTGAGCATGAAAGAAAAAAAAATAGAAAAAAAATAATATATGTATATAGCTTAAGTATTGAAAGTGGACTCTTTTAACGGAACGTCACAAAAAGGAATAGTGGACTCTTAACGTCGAACGGAAGGATTAACAAGTTTGACTGGGTCTAAATAGTTTTCAACGATGCAAACGCTATTCCTGCCAATTGAAAGCACTGGAGAAGTCTATTTTTCAAGTGCTTACACCCTCTCAGAGCATCAGGTGGGAAATCAGATCCCATTGGATCTATGATCCTCTCTTCCTTCTTCTCAATACAACATTAGTTATCACACAGCAGCTTCATGGCCTTAAGCTGCTTTGTTCGAAATTTAAACCAACATAACTTCTTTATCTACATCTTCTACTCAACCTCCAGAAATCACAATTTAACACATTATAGAAAAAGTCATAACCTTCCTGGGAAAATATACAAATGAGCCAAAGTAGATTCAATGATGGTTTATTCACCGGTGAGTGGTAAAGAACCTGACTTCTACTTGGCTCATTGAACCTAGCCTATCTATTCACTCTTGCTTTATCTATGATTTCATCTCTCTTCACTTCATGTGAAAACTTAATTCTGGCATCTATTCAAGAGTATTCTCACTTCACCACATTATGCATACAGTCGTCTCTAGGTCTCCAAAACACTTGAACAAGCTACAGGGCCATAAAATCATCAATTACGCTTCTTGTCTATCAGTCTTCTTTACTAAATCCTGAGTGGCATCAGTTCGACAAAGATAACACAATCAAAAAAATTACTCAAGTTGCCAAGGTTCTTCTTCTGCTAGTAATGGGCTACAAATTAGAGAATCAAATATTTCAATAGGCCTCTGTATTCTTCTATTGCTCAATTATTTAAGCTACAAAAACTAGGCAAAGTTCATGTCTCCGATCAGCACATTTCTAACTGTATGTATTTTCTTATAAGACTCCTAAAATATAGGTATCACGCACCTCGTTGCCATTACAAATGCATGTAAGATGTTAGTACTTAGTATAACTCAGAAACTACTAACACCGGACTATGACACTGAGGAATGACTTGTGATACCTAAATATATTCTAGTACCATATTTACAACAACAACAACAAAGCCTTAGTCCCAAAATAATTTGGGGTCGGCTAACATGAATCCTCATATGTTATCGTGAAAAAAATAAATAAAAAATTAAATTAAATTAAATTAAAAAAAATAAAAATAAATAAAAAATAAATAAAATAAATAAATAAATAAATAAATAAATAAAAATAAAAAAATAAAAATAATAATAATAATAAAAAATAAAAAATAAAAAAATAAAAAGAAAAAGAAAAATAAAAATCAACCCCCCACATGGATTTTTGCCCTCCACTCCGGCCTCTTCAACACCATACTTTCATCCACTCCAAGTAAATTCATATCATTTTCAATTACTCTAATCCAAGTTTGTTTGGGTCTTCCCCTACCCCTCGCCATTTTATCATTTCTCCACTGTTCCGGCCTCCTAACCGGTGCATCACTCGGTCTCCTTCTCACATGTCCAAACCACCGTAGACGATTTTCCCTCATTTTATCCTCAATGGGCGCAACTCCTACTTTACCTCTGATTACCTCATTCCCCAACCGATCCTTTCTTGTATGACCGCACATCCATCGAAGCATACGCATCTCCGCCACATTCATCTTATGCACGTGACACTGTTTCACGGCCCAACAATCGGTGCCGTAAAGCAATGCGGCCTAATTGCCGTGCGGTAGAATTTTCCCTTTAATCTATTGGGCATGCCGCGATCACATAGAAACCCCTGTAGCACTCTTCCACTTCAACCAACCTCGCTTTAATCCTATGAGCCACATCTCCATCTAATTCTCCATCCTTTTGGATAATGGATCCAAGATAGCGAAAAAACTCGAAGCTTGGATAATATTTCCATCAAACGTGACCGCCTCGCCTCCCTACTTCCAACTCGCTAAACTTACACTCCAAATATTCAGTCTTGCTTCGCTAATCGAAAACCTCGAGATTCCAAAGTTTATCTCCACAACTCCAATTTACTTTCAACACCCTCTTTTCTCTCATCGATCAATACAATATTATCTGTGAACAACATACACTTTGGTATATCATCTAGGACTGACCTCATCAATTCGTCCATTATCAAAGCAAAAAAAAGGGGCTAAGTGCGGAACCTTGATGCACTCCAATGTTATAGGGAACTCTTCAGTCTTCCCAACACTAGTCTGTACACAAGTATTAACTCCATTATACATGTCCTTGATAATATCAATATATTTTTTTTGAAACACCCTTCTTTGCTAATGCCCACCAAAGTACCTCTCTTGGCACTTTATCATATGCCTTCTCCAAATCAATGAAAACCATATGCAAATCTTTCTTTTGATCCCGATATTTCTCCATGGTTTGTCTCATAAGATATATTGCCTCCATAGTCGATCTTCCCGGCATAAACCCAAATTGGTTATTCGAAATATCCACAATTTTTCTCAGCCTTTGTGCAATCACTCTTTCCCAAAGTTTCATAGTATGGCTCATTAGTTTGATCCCCCGATAGTTGGCACAATCTTGGACATCACCTTTATTCTTATACAAAGGGATCAGAGTACTCTTCCGCCATTCCAATGGCATTGTGTTAACTCTCCATATCTTGTTAAATAGCGTTGTTAACCAATCTACTCCCCTCTCCCCGAAACATCTCCAAACCTCAATTGGTATACCATCCTGGTCCAACGGCTTTCTTCAATCTCATCTTTTTCATTGCCATTTCCACTTCACTCTTTCGAATTCTCCGCATAAAATCTCGATTAACCATACTCGAAGAGATATTTAAATCTCCAACATCCTCGCTCTTGACCGCCATCAACAAGTTATCAAAGTACGAACTCCATCTATCTTTTATCTCTTTATCCCCGACTAAAACTCTTTCGTCTACATCCTTCACACATTTAACCGTCCCAATATCTCGTGTCCTCTTATCCCTCATACGAGCGAGTCCGTAGATGTCCTTTTCCCCTTCTTTTGTATCCAACTTATCATAAAGTTTCGATTCACCTTTGCTCTTGCGTCTCTTCTTGCTTTCTTAGCATCTCTTCTAGCTTCCTTATACTTCTCATAGTTCTCGTCGCTCCTACATTTCCCCAATAATTTGTAGCATTCTCGCTTGCCCTTTATTGCTTGTTTTACTTCCTCGTTCCACCATGATGTGTCCTTACTTGGTGGCCCATTTCCTCTAGATTCTCCAAGGACTTCTTTCGCCACCTCCTTTATGGTATGTACCATCTTAGTCCAAGTCGAATCTATATCCATATCCTCCATATTATCCGCCCAAATACCGGTATCGACCATCTTAGCTACAAATTTCGGTTGATTTTCCCCTTCAAGTCTCCACCACTTCGATTCTAGGGTCTACCCGTGATTTTCTCTTCCTCGAAATTCTCTTACTTCGAAAATCAAGTACCACCACCTATGTTGAGTTCTTTGTGCTCTCACCCGAACAACCTTGCAATCTGTATAACTCTTTCTACAAGTATTTCTTACTAAGAAGAAGTCAATCGACTCGCATTACCTCCACTCCTATAGACACCAAGTGAGATTCTCTCTTCTTGAACCAAGTGTTCATTATACTCAAGTCATATGCCAACGCAAAGTCCAGGATACTATTTCCCGCTTCATTCCTCTCTCCAAAACCAAAACCTCCATGTATGCTCTCAAAGCCATATCGACTAGACCCCACACGTCCGTTCGTATCACCACCAATCACTAATTTCTCACCACTAGGTACTCGTTGCACTACCTCCTCCAAATCTTCCCGTAACACTTGTTTAATAGATGCATCCAACCCTACTTGTGGTGCATAGGCGGAAATAATAGTTATAATCTCATCACGTATCACCGGTTTAATGCCCATAATTCGATCACTCTTCCCGTACACTTCCACCACATCATTAATATACTCCTTATCAATAATGATACCCACTCCATTTCTACCCTTATCCTTTCCCGAGTACCAAAGCTTAAAACCCCAAGGCGATATTTCTTTTGCTTTCTCTCCAACCCACTTAGTTTCCTCGTAAACACATTATGTGAATCTTCCTCCTCCTCATAACTTCCACCACCTCTGCCGATCTCCCCGTCAATGATCCAATGTTCCAAGTTCCAAAGCGCATCCCACTACCCTTACACCTACCATGGACTAGCTTCTTTACCCGCACTCGTCCGCAATGCAGAACCCTCGCATATTTGACACCACCCCGTGCGAAGAGATGGCGCGTCGCTTCCGGCGACGACCTAGCAACCTTTGCATACTTATCACTACACTCAGGTCTTTGAAGTGTAGCGCACCCTTGCATATTTGACACCACCCCGGGCGAAGAGATGGCGCGTCGCTTGGGCGACGACCTAGCAACCTTTGCATACTTATCACTACACCCGTGTCTTTGAAGTGTAGCGCGTCGCCGCCGAGGAAACGCCCAACGATATTCATAATCCGATTCATGTCATGTTAATGTGACAAAATTTTTACGCTGGCTGTCACATGCCTACCGCAACCCTCGCCCTTTATCCTGACTTGGGACAGGCAAGGATAAATCCTTGGTGGGTTTCTAGTACCATATTTAAGCAAGCTTATTTTTTTTAGGTTCTAATTCTTCTACTCTTAAATGCTATTTTTTTCCTTCAAGTTTTGATGGATCTCTCGTTTGTCTTGCCGTATTTTCTCTCTCACTAATCTATTTCATTTCTTTTCTGATCAAACTACTCACTATGTCGAACTTAAAGTCATACACCTACAATGAGGAGGGTTGCGTAGTGTACTGTAGATTGACAACAGGCTTCAAACAATGTCGTATCACAATGAACGTGAACCTAAACTTTTGAGTTAAGTTGAGTTCTGATCATAGAATAAAAACTGGAAGGAATTTGATAATGACTCTGTGAAGTATCAAAACAACAAATACTATCCATGTTCAAATAGAAAGGACCTGCTTGTGGTTGAGAGCAAGAGTGAACAGGAAAGAAGCAACAAGCTCATTGTTAGAAAGAATCGCTGCAACAGCTCCAAGAGTGAGGCCTAAGCTAATACAATTGTACTGTAAAACAGTGAAAATAACTAGCTGAGAATGGCATACTTTTACAATAGCATCACTGGAACCACAAACATATCATCTATATTACCTGAAAATGACCATGGTCAATCAGGACAAGACAGGGACTAAGCAAAATCATTGCAATATGCCATGCGACGTTAGTTTTGAGCCGTTTGAATTGCCCAGAATAATAAACAATAATAAAATAAAGAACTGCAGGAAAGAAGATCAGGACATCAGAGAATAAAACAGTCCACCTCATGAGCAGCTTTCTGCAGCAAGAAAATAAAGGGGAAGTTGGAAAATCGAAAAGAAAGTGAACAACATAAGCACATCCCTCACAGGCATTTCATCAAACAGATTGCTTACCCAAGATATGATTCATGACCCCGTGAAGCATAAAGGGAAACCAAATCGGAATTGAAGGGTCTTACAAGAAGGCCGTGAATATAACTTTGGTAGGCAGTGAGGGGAGGATAATCGAGCCCCCAGTAGGAAAGATCATTGATTGTGGTGTTGCGATACCAGTTGTTTGGCGGAAGGTGAAGTGTAATTTCCATCCAATGTCTCTGTGCTTCGAAATCGCCATACTTGGGTGGATCTCCGGCGCCGGAATATGGGTGGAGTGATACAGATAATCGCAATAGAATTGCAAATAGACTGATACAGATGAAGGAGGGTCCAATTTCTTTCATTGACCTAATTTTGTTCATCTTTATTTCTTGATCATCAAATTCTATCAGCAAAGATGCCCATCAAGTTTCTTTTCCAATGAGTAATTTTCAACCAATTGCAGTTGCTGTTGAGGTCGCCCCTTACTAAGGGCAACTCCAATGCAAGTTTACCTGTCTACTAAATGGCGGTGGCGGCAGATTTGGTGGTTTGGTGGTTTCAGTGCCTGTGGCGGTGGTTTTGGTGGCAGTGGTGGATGGTGCCAAAGTTGGTTAAATCAAACAACAATCTGAAAAAATATAGAGAGAGGGGTCGTCGGCGAAGCGAGGCTGATGGGGCAGCAAGAACTCGAACTGAGCCTTAAATCAAACAACAATCTGAAAAAAAAATATGGAGAGAGAGGTCGTTGGCGAAGCGAGACTGATGGGACAGCAAGGACTCGAACAGGTGTGTACCAGTGTGAGTAAGGGGTGTGCTGGTATTGGAGTTGAAGGAGGGAGATGGGCAGCGACATTAAAGTTGCAGATCTGCACCAAATTGACTCATTCTCCCGATCAACAAATAGGGGGTTTGGGCGGTGGTTGCTGGGGTGGGAGGAAAAAGGGAAGGAGAAATGGAGAGAAGAGTTGGGGCGACACTGGAATTAGCAACTGCGGATGTGGGAGACGGACCTGGGGAGCTGGTTTGTGTTTTGAGGGGAGGTGTTGTGGTGGTGAAGAAGAACCGTTAGATATGGGTTGGGTTGGGTTGAGATATGCAATAGGCAGGTAAATAATATAAAGTAGGGTAATATAGTCATTTCAATTAATAACATTTATTTGAAAATAATAATGTAGGGGTATTAAGTAAATTGTGGTGGTGAATAACAATTCTCTTTTAGTTCCTCCCCAAGGAAATTGATTACAATTACAATTATTATTTAGACTTTCTCAATTTACCATCTCAAAATCCCTAATTTCTTATTCAAATTTAAACCTTATATCTTCGATTTCTATAGAGATAAATAATGCACGCATAGGTTACAAACTAGTTACAAACTATGCATGATTTTTTTGACGATGTCTCACGTTATAAGGCGATTAGAGAGATTGAATCATGATACTCATTGAAAATGAGGCCTGACTTTATCACTGAGTCATTTAGTTTGGACACCTTGAAACAAGCAGCCTTGGACCTCAAAGAAACAGTATTTTATTTCTTACTACCAATTACCACAAATTCTTTTCCGATTCCCGTCGGACGGTTTCAATATTTGTGGCTGGGTTTGTAGTTTACAATAGCACCCACAAAGTGTTTGTGTTTTTGTTTGTGTGACAGATTGTGAAGGAGACATGGGGGGGAACAAGCGGAAAACGTGTGAGGGACTATAGATTGTATACATGGGCTCTTGGGGTTGCATTTTTGCTCCTCAAATCTCCCAAGTTACTAACAACAAGACTCTTACTTTGTGCACTGATAGCCTGTCATTCTGCCTTTGCTGGTTCTAGCTAACTCACCTCAGTATATATTTGTGCTCATCTTAGCATTTGCAAAAGATTGTTTTGTCAAGAAGGGTGTATGAATTGAAGCTGATTTGAATTTGGACTTTCATTTTGGGACGGGGGGTAGTATTTAAAGTTACTAGTATGTATGAAATATTGTGCATAACCCAGGATTGCAATTTGGAAATTGAGGTGAGTGATTTTATTTCTAATTTGAACTAGCCTATTTTAAAAGAAAAAAATTGTTACAACTGAGCAGAGCATCTAAATTCAAACTCTACACTCACTTATGGACCCACAACTTCCTTCCCACAGCAGCTTTCTTGATTAGTCGACAGGGAAGGCTCCAGCTTAAGCCAGACCAACAAGTTTCTCGCTTACTTCCCACACCTTACGGGCCTTAGCCGAGTCACTTGCTTCTTGAGACAATTGGTTCTCAAATGAGGCCGAGTCCTTGTTCCAGCTCCAATAAACTCCCGATTTTGTCAAGCTTGGATCACTCACAACCTATATATAGTACAAACCAAATTTATGTCAGTTATGTGTATTCATAAAGTCATGGGTTCGAAGCAGCAAATTTCTAAGAATTGTCGTAGAGGAAAGGCTCTGAAGAATGGTTCCTCTCCACCCCCGTTTGGAGGGGAGCGCCGGGGTTTGCCCTTTTTTATGTGTATTCAATTTCTTATTTGCTTCATCATTATAATGCTAAATTTTACCTGTGCAAGACGCTTCCCAGAGTCTTCCTCAGATACAAAGCCCTTGGTGATGTACTTCTGGAATGGAGGGAAGAGAATTCTGAAGAGAGGAATGTGCTCCCTAAACAAGCCTGTGGTGGCAATGCAACCGGGGTACAGGGAAGCAAAGGTGATACCAGTGTCCTCATGATAACGGCGGTGGAACTCTTGCATAGTCAGCATGTTGCAGACCTTGCTGTCCTTGTATGCCTTTGCACCATCAAAATCACCACCGTCAATCATGGCTGAGCTGTTGAGCCCATTCAAGCCCCCTGCAAGACCCCTCATGTCCCCAAGGTTTGCCTTTGGAGGTACGTTTCCAGCCAAAGTATTTGTGTTACCTAAGATGATGAATATTTTTTTAATATCATAGATAATGTGATTTGATCAAGTAAATTAAGGTGATAATGACAAAGAACTCTTGCTCAAGTAGCATCAGGTATACCAATAAAGGGCAAACCCCGGTGCGCCAAGCGTTCGGCGCCAAGCGGGGGTCGGGAGGGGGAACCATTTGCTAGAGCCTTCCCCTGACAATTGCCAAGAGGCTGTTCGCTAAGGTTCGAACCCGTGATCTTATGGTAGGAGCATCAGGTATACCAATCTATATATAAAAGAGAGAGAGAGAGAGAGAGAGAGAGAGAGAGAGAGAGAGAGAGAGAGAGAGAGAGAAAGAGAGAGAGATGATACTATTATTTTCAAATACCTGTAATTGAACCAACAATGATGAGTCTCTTTGATGGATAATCAGACTTCTGCAAATCCTCTAGCAACAATCTAGAAAGAAGAAAGTGTCCAAGATGATTAGTCCCAACACTAAGTTCAAATCCATCTGCTGTATATGTAGGTTCTTTAGCAGTTGGCAAATACACAGCTGCATTGCAAACCAACACATCAAGTGGGGCCCCGGATCGCCTGAAGTTGTCAACAAATTGCCTGACACTGTCTAAGGAAGCAAGGTCCAAATGCATAACAGTATAGTTCTCTTTGGACATTCCAGCTGATTTAGCAGCTCTTTCTGCCTTAAGGAAATCCCTACAAGCCATGATCACATGCCATTTGCCTGTCTCAGCTAAAGCCTTGGCTGCCGCCAGACCCAAACCGGAGGAAGCTCCGGTCACAATAACACTGCCCTTTCTCAAGGTCTTCTTCCCATCAGTTGATGCCCGGTTAATCGCCGGAGTTGTAACAACAGCCTGCACTTTTAGCCCTCCACGAGATACCTTCTGCATGACCCACAAATTGTAAGTTCAAATTTCTGATGGATTTTGTATTTCTTTAGCAGCTTATGCTCAATTAAGCAGAATTTTAGTACCTTGCTCTTAAGTGCTGAAGAACTGAAGTCACTTTTATGGTGGCCTGCTAGTGAAGCTCCAAAAAAGCTCGATTCTTTCATCGATGGGCACCCTTTTCCCTGCAAATATATGACAACATTCAAAATTTAAGTAAATTCCTAGTGTTATTAAGAAAAGAACAGATTTTTTTTTTCTGGGAAATTTGAAGAAACCTCCTTGTGGATGGTGGTGAAGGAGGAGGAGAGCAAAGAAGTAGCCTGAAGTGCCATTGGAGCTTTAGGACTTGAATTGGTTAATATCTTGGTTGAATTGATGGGTACCCTTTTGATGATTTGTTGTGTTTATATAAAGGGAAGGAGGTGTGTTTTGTAGTGACCAATAAAAAATGGGTTAATTTGGTGTTTTGTGGTGGATATTGTGGGCCAGAGTAGATAAGATAATTGTTTATGGATGGGGGTCTGTCAAATTAATTCAAAGGAGCCAATCAAAGTGTTAGTTTTGGATTTCGTATGATATTTTTTATTTCTTGAAAAAGAAGTGGGGCCTACTTGAGGATATTAGGGTGCACTGCCCAAAGCAGTATTATTGGCAGAGTTATGGGTTGGGAATGGAGATGTAACGAAGGATAGGATTTTTGGGCAGGCGGCCAGGCGCCCATTCATGAATCAGGGTTCCAAATTCCCCTCCAGCTTTGCCTGTTTTAATCTCTTGAATAAAAGTCTCTTTTTTTTTTTTTTTTGAATGAAATAAAAGTCTTCTATTCTGATGTATATTTGTATGCATAATGAATAATGACTAAAATTTACATAGACATGCCTAATAATTTTAAGTTATATTTCCCCGTCCCCGGAGAACATTACCCACTTTGCCATTTCGGACTAATGTGAGAATGTATAGGCTGCAATTATCAGAAACGCAGCTAAAGTAATTAACAGACAGGAAGAGGGGTTACAGGTAAATGAATGGTAAGATATACTATAAACGAAAGAATTCCATCGGTTTCTACACTCAAGCTGTATTCTTCTTCTTTTTCTTTTTCCTATCATTTTCTCCCCCCAACAAAGATAATGAAACTCCCTAATATTACAATTTCAGGTTTTCTCTGTACAATTTCACCAGCTTCAAGGGGAACTATGCATCTTCTTGAATCAAGCTTTTTGTATCTGTACCCTAAATACGAACCGGCAATCCAAAATTCTGAAAAGTTCTAATTTCCCCTCGAAGCCCAGCTGTCACTATCACCATGCCCCATGCTGACTTACTTGGACTCCCCCCGTTGGACAAATCCACACTCGTATGACGACTACTACGGTGCTTGGTGGTCAGAAGAAGTTTTTCCTCTGGCCAAGTAGCTGAAATTCTATCAAAGAAATAACTATTGGTCGCATTAGATATTATCCCACGAAGAGGGCTATTAGTATTACCAAAAGCCAAGGGTGAATTGGCATCCCCATCCCCGTTAACCTCTGCTGGTGTAGGAGGGTGATTTGCTGTAGAAACTTCATCCAAATGGTCAACAGAAACCCCGTTGGGTTCCCCGGAACAGTTCTCTTGAAATGCCCATGATGATGTGTCAGTCATGCCTGGCCATGGGATAGCTGCTGATACGTCTTGACAATGGAAATGCTCATAAGATTGGGTGACTGTAACGCCTTTGCTTCTACTAGGTCGAGAATCACCTTCATGTTTCCAGACATAAACATGGGAATCCTCACTTGCGCTCACCACATATCTTCCGTTGGCTGTCAGAGATGCTGAGATTTGGCTGTTCGTGTTGCGGAAACCTGCAAATGTAATCACACTAATTTATAACTATATACTCGTACAAGCCATCAGTACAAGCCATCAGTACGTTTCTTCAAGAAAAAAACATTTAGCTGATGGCATGTAGATAAATTCACTTTTTTTTTTCATCTTTAATTGGTATTTGTAATTCAGTGCCAAAAAGGGATCACTTTATGTAAGCAGCATGATATCAATAGCAGAACATTTAGTTGAATGACTCAAATTAGACTAATGAACAACATTTATTTCACTATACACTTTTTCTCTTTCCTACACCACTTTCCTTAATTCCCGTGCATGGGCCATTTTGAGACATTTCGGGCAGGACGGAGGGAGTATTACTTTTAAATAATTTCACATCCACAAATAACTTCAATTGACTCCTAGTCTTGCAAGTTAAGGATTTCTCTTACAAAAATTGGTCACTTAAGACAACCAAAGATAATGGTTTCTGTACATGGCCAATGGTCGTCACTGGGTCTTGGCTTCAATTCATGCACCCCATCATTTACCTCTAATTGTATTTTAGTAAGCTGTGAGTTATTCCTTTGGTCGGGGATATATTTTACACTTAGATGGTAGGTAAAAAGAGAGAGAAAAGAGAAATTGCTATCAAAATGTTAGCAGTCTAATTAAGTTAGATAATGAATAATGCCGTGAAAGTAGTCGTTGTTTAACAGCTTGAATATCTAGAAGCAAGAAACTAAATGATCTACTAGTATTACCTTTAAACTTGTGAACCAAATCAACACCATCGACAACACGGACTCGTGAATCTGCAGATGTGATAAGCACTTCTGAGGAGCTTCCCGGGGCAAACTGTTCAAAGAAATCAATCAGTAACCAACAGCACAAGGAAATGTTTTCCAATTTTATTTTTTATTTTTTCCACCACACAATTGTGTATGGACAAATAGGAACTTTATTGTTCTCTTCTCAAGATTGAAATACCATAGCCTCTTACAAAGAGACAAATTATATTAGGAAAATACCAGAGCAGGCAAACAATGCAGTTTTGGCAGGAAATAACCTTAGAGAGACATGCTAAATATTGCAAAGTAAACCTTAACAAAATAATAAAGTTGGAGTAGAAACACTTCCCCCACCCCCACCCCCCCAAACAAACACCCAAAAACACGCACCGAACACCCACAAGAAAAAAACTAATGAACAAAATAATTCTGCAAAAGCAGATACAGAAAAAGCTATTTTACCTGGAAGCCAGTAATTTTTTTGTGGTGAGCTTTCTTCTTCTTGTTTTGCAGATTAATTTGATTTTTCTGCTGCAGCTTATTTTCTGCAGCTTGAAGAAGATTAATGAGTAGAGATAATGGACAGGTGCTTGAGAATTCAAAAAGGAAAAGGATAAAAGAGAGACAGAGAGACTCGTCAGCTCCTACCAGCAGTGTTGTATAAACAGCAACTCCCCTTGTATGTACCAACTAGTGCAGCCTTCAGAAATCAACAAAAATTCCTTCAGTTACAGGTGAACTTTTGCAGAATAATAACTAAAAAAAAAAAACCATTCCCCCTTATTGCCGGGTGTGGTGAAACACAAACTTTAAAAATAAAAAATAAAATAGGTAGTTGGAAAAGATGAAGGCCCAACCTGACCATCTGGTGTATAGCAAGCGGCCGTGACCATTTCATGTAGATCACTCCAATCAACAACTTGTCGATCAGGAATGCTCCATATGCGAACTTTGGCATCAAGTGATCCACTGATGAAGTATCTATCATCAACAGGATTAAACTGGATGCAAGTTACTGTGTCAAAAGAAATCCAGAAAATAACAGTGTAATTAGCCAAAACCGCAGGCCAGCAATTAAAAGAGTAGGGACAAAGTGTTTCTTTCACATACAGGTAAAGAAATTGTAATTTTCAGAAAGAATGCTCCTATTAACTCAGGATCCCAGTGAGTATCTATATCAGTGGCGAACCCACGTTCAACCAATGGCAGTCACTTGACCTCCTTTGGTTCTAAATATATGCCACTTTAGTACCTTTATATAAGGAAAAGAATGATTTTGTAACACAAATACTAATAATTTATCATATTTGACACCCCTTATCTTAGGTAAAATTGTACTTTGTCCCAAAATTCTTGTTGTTTTAGACTTTTCACACATATTAAGAAAGGTAATCATTACATATAAAATAGACTAAATTACCCTTAAAACAATTCAATTTCCTAGGTAATTAAATGCTAGTATAATGACTACTATTCATAATTATAAATAAGGGTATACCTGGCAAATAATGGTAAAAATGCCTACATAATTGTAAAACAACAAGTATTTTAGGACAAAATTGTACTCCTTAAACAACAAGTATTTTGGGACAGAGGGAGTAGTAGTTTTCTATCACTAGATAAAGCTTGTGGGTATGTGTAAATGCAATACATTAGCTGCAACGAATACGACAACCAGCAGCCTTCTACAACTAGACAAAATAGTAAAGACAAATGCGGATATAGGGAGTGTGAAAGGTAGATAAAGAAGCATACAAATAAAATTAAAATCTTACCATAGTCACTGTGTGAAAAAATCTTCAAACATGACTTGCTAGACAACTGCCACAACCGCACTGTTTTGTCCATTGAAGATGAAAGCAAATGCTGAAATAAGGATTCCTATCAATAAGAGAAATACTCCATCTTTTCAAAAATAATAGTTCATTTGCTATTTTTTTTTAAATCAACATGGGACAATATCAAATCAATCTTCGGCCTACAATTGTTCCAACTTTTGGTAATAAAATTACAATCACTGGAAACTATTTTTTTTACGATGTCCCATGCCATGAGGCAAGGAGAGGAATCGAACCCTAGACCTCACAGAGCTTTACCACTGGGCCACTCCTTTGGGGACCACTATAATACTCCCTCCGTCCCTAAATGTTTGTCCCATTTGACTTTTTAGTTGAACTTTGACCACAAATATATGACAATTTAATTATGTTCATGAAATTCTAAAAATTCCTATTGATTCACCATTAATAATATTATCAACAACAACTTTTAGAATTTCATGAACATAATTAAATTGTCATTTATTTGTGGTCAAAGTTTAATAAAAAAGTCAAATGGGACAAACATTTAGGGACGGAGGTAGTAATAAGATTCCGGCTAAAAGCATACAAGCTGTGTTACCCGGACTCTTCAAATATGTTGAAGTACCCGTGTCCGACACATATCGTGTCCGACAAGACACCCCGACACCCACATTTTCATTCGGATACGACAAGAAAAATTAAAAAGAAAAAAAGGAGGGAGTTGACTTCATTTATAAAATTTTTACAAGTTTTAATGTTGTTTTACTTAATTATACATTATATCTTAGCAAAAATAGAGTGAGTTGACTTCATTTATAAGTAAAGTATATAAATAGACTCAATATATTTTGTTATTAACGTATCCCCGTACCCGTATCCTAATTTTAGGACAGTGTCCCCGTGTCCAATTTTTTGAGGAAAAGTGAATCCGACACTAGGATCCGTACCCGTGTCGGATACCCGATCCCGAGTCCAGGTAACATAGCATACAAGTACTGTAGTGTTGTCTTTTCCGGAGAGTCAGTGTTTTAACCGGAATCTGCAACTAAATTAAGATACTATCAATTGCAACTTCCGATTTTTGTAAAGACAACAGTTTTTGTGAATCTTTGGTTAACAGTTAACTCCAAGTTGACTAAAGACTGTCCAAATGGACTATCTCTTTATGATGGCGAGAGTATCTAAATAACACTTTGGATATTCTGAAAATAAGACGATTCTTTGTCTTTTAGATGTATAGCAGATTCACTGAGATAGAAGATTTTAAATCATTTGTGAATACTTCGCTGGAAGCTGGAAAACTGAATAGAGCCAAAACATGATTTTTATGTAAAAGTATAGCCAGTGAAGATAAAATGCTTTAAAATTGCAAGAGGGAGAAATTATTAACGATGGAAGTTAATGTTCAACCATGTTGTACTTCTATTTTTATTACTAATATGAAATACACGGTCCACCATAAAACAACAGTAACCCCTCTTTTGGCAAAACAAGCCTTTTGTGGCCTTCTCAAACAACTAGTACGAGATGAAGATGCAGAAGAATGAGATCTTTTTATGAATACCTTTTGAGATATAACAAGCAAGCTGTAGCATCATATATCATGTCATGTTTTTCCCTTTCTCGGATGACAATGACACTTTCTAACCTCATCGGTTGAAGTTGTTATGATTGCGTGCCTACATGGTTGACTTGGGTCTTTTCATACATGTGTAAGCGAGTATATTCAAAATCTCAAATATAATTAGCTTGCATTGATGAAGAGGGAGGCTAAGAATAATATTTTTTACTATTGATGGAGAGGGAGAATATGGAAATAAATCTTGTTGATTTTTTAGAGATAGTGATGATGAGAACTAGCTTTTCTTAAAAGAGCGAGATGTTTATGAGATTCACTCTGTTTGTATTGTGTTTCTGATTTGGATGATGAGCTTCAAATCACATCAACAGATATACTGCCGTGACATGTATAGCAGTAACTGAGGAAATGCCAACTTCAATGGATCCCAATTCTGCAAATGCAATCATTTCAGCATAGATGGGTCCCTTCCTATCACGTTTTTATTTTGCATGCATGGTACAATTGAAAACAATCTTATACTATGATACTTTTTTACTGATTACTTATTTGGTTTCTTAAGCAGTATGTTGACGATAGCAAAGATGCCATACTTGAAATGGAGCAAATACTTCATAAAGGGCAACAGTGAAAACAATGCAATTGCTTAGACTGCCTTGCAAATCATAAAAGTATCATCGTATCAACAAATATTTCTCTTTTCTCTATACTTTTTGTTGGTTAGGAAACATGTTAAGCATCTTAAGAGTAATTTTGAGATTCATCTTTATGGTAATGACTTCACTTTTCTAGTTATTCCAGAATCCTGATCCTTCCTAATGTTAGTTAACATTTTAGAAGGTACGGTAGGTTGTACGATTTTGATAACAAGAAAGTTACAAATGCTAACTTTGTGACATATCTCCCTAATTGTTTACAACCATTTCAGATTCTCTTGTAATCTGCATTGACCTTTCTGGTCCAGATGGATTAAGTAAAGTGAAAATGCATTAATAACGACCTCCTAAAAAGTACATTCATGCAGCAAAGACAGATTTTTCATTATATGCCACTTGAAAAAGAAACGGAAATGAAAATTTGATGTTGACAATCAGTGCTCCCCAATCAATTCCAAGAAGTATTGTCCTTTTTAGCTTTCGACAAGAATTACCTTACTCTTAAGTGGCTACAAGTAAGAACTTTTACATGTGTAAAATATTACAAATCATCTGGCTCCACGCAACAACCAAAAGCACAATAACAAATTGTACTTACTATGCCCTAGAAAAAATTTGATCCAACCTTAAACATCAATCAGAGCCGTTTCAATATTTTTATTGCACAAAGAGCTTAGTTCTCCTAAAGCAGAAATCTTCTAATTTTCATAGCAAACCCCATATTTACAAGACCAAAAGAGACATGCGGATGAGGAAATCAGAATGTCTAGAGTGCAATAGGAAGGAGAAAAGCCAGTGCAGAATTTTGGGAATAACACCTCACAGATACATAACTACCATAGCAACTAAGACGAGTTTTTTCTTAGGCAAGGGGTGGATAAGAGCTAATAGGGAAATAAATAGAACATATATTATCAACAAACTGTATAAAACACTTTGAATAGGGAGATGTGACCTAACCTGAGACTTAGACCATGAGAGGTCAAGTACATCATCCAGATGACCTTGGAACGAACATACAGGCTTTTCTGAAAGTGCAAATATTGTCTCTGGCGTAACAATATGGTCCAAGCACACTGACTTTCTGCTTATTGATAACCTTCCCCTTCTCTTCTTGTCAGAGAGGCTGTCCAACTTTGGAGACAATGAATTAGGTTCTGGTGACCCATTTGCCAGCAATAGTATATTCAGATTCCCATCTTCCGGCTTATCGAATATCAAATCACCCTTCCGCTCAGAACTTCCAACCTGCCACACATGAATGACACAGTCCTCACCAGCACTAGCAAGAAATTTGCCATCCAAGCTAAATTTGATGGTCCAAATAGATCCAGTGTGAGCTAGTATCTCCTGGCTTTTATAAAGAGCTGTGAGATCCTTGCACGACTTCCCATATTGTCGGACCCGAACTCTCTCCGGCCCATGAAAAGAAACATCCTGGCTATCATCAGTGGCAGAGCTAGATCTCCTACCGCCCTTTTCCGATGAGGTGTCTTTGTCATCACTGCTTCGTTTCTCCTTATGACCTGTCACAGAACTAGCAACATTTTTTATACTCCTCAACCAGCCGCCTTTCTTTTTCAACTTTGATCCGCTCCCACTACTTCCGTTCACATTCAAATCAAGAGTATCTTTATTCCCAGACTCCACATTCTGCCTCCTCATCAGTTCTTGAACAATGGGTGAATGCCCAACGCACATTTCAAACTCTTCTATTGTCAAATGTCTTCCTGTACCGACTTCCTTAACCTTGTCCCAAGTTCCATCCTCTCCAACCTGATTGACCACAAACTCTTTCCCATTATCAAGATTTTTTATTGTGCAGACAGGATCATTATCCCTACCAATCCCATCACAATCCAAATTGGCTGTCTCTACTTCAACTTCACCAGAATCATTACCATTAGTAACAACATCAGGGTTCACAATTGTGGAATCAGTTCTGTTGATCTCTTCGTTGTGCTTACTGTGTTTTCCAGTAGGCGGTTTATTAGGCAAAACAACATTAGCAGTAGTAACCATGCTGTCGCCAATGCCATTGACACTAAGGGATTTATCTACTACATTATGGTGATTTTGATTAGGGTTATTTACGATTGATAAAGCAGTCTCATCTAGGGTAGAGGACATGGACGTTGACGAAATTGAATTAATTGAGAGAATTTCAGGAGGAGAAATATATGAAACCGAAGAAGAAGGTTTAGAATTACACAATTCCTGATCAGCGGACTTCGATAGAACGATCCCAGAGTTGTTCAAAGAAACGCTCAAGTAATCCGCCGAAACCGACTTAGCAAACTTACCCCCACCGCCACTGTAGTAGCAGCCGCCGTCGGTGTTGAGGGAGGATTTTTGGCGGGAGAGAGAAGGGTCGCCGCTGAGTCCCATCTGACAGAGCAACCGCATACGGCGTTCTTCGACGGACGAGGGTTGAGAGATCCAGACATCGTAGTTATTGGAAACCCCCATAGGGAATTTAGGGATTGGCAATGTGGGTAGTGCCGGCGCCGGAGCATCATAATCTGGCGAACGGCAATAATTCGGATCCTTGTCGTCGTCGGAATTAAAAGAAGATGAAGAGGAAGAGCAGGAGGAATTGGTGGAAGAAATAATACGATCAAGGGACTCGTAGAAACACTCGTTGTCTTCGTCTTCTTCGTCGCCGGCTTTGCTCATCGTTCGGGCATTCCCATCGGTAAATGAAAATGCCCTCTCCGACTCTAATCCCGATACCCTACGTCTCTCTCTCTCGACTTCTTATATGTAATGCTCCGGTTGGATCTGCTTGTGGACTGAGAGAGTGGGTGGGTTTTAGAGAGAGAAAGGGAGAGAGAGAGCTTGGAATTCGGGAGGGGGAGAGATCGGACAATTAGAACGTCAAACAATGTTGGGTGGGTTCTTGGAACTCAGATCCGATGATGGTTTTGTGTGTGTTTTAGTGATGGTGGAAGGAACGAAGCCCTATGCGGGTTGGGGGAAAGGACAAAGATGGGGTTAACAGCGGTGTCGTGTACAGGTTAAATGAAGATCTTCGGTAATAGGTACCCTGCGTATGTTTGTTTGTACGAGTGATTTTTTATTTTAATTTTTCAGCTTTTCCTTTAGTGGTTTTTGAATTTTACTCATTGGTGCACCTAAACCATTTGATGGGGTTGACCAATGAAATGGGGGGGGGGGGTTGTTTGGGGTTGTGTGTGTGTGGTCTCGTTTCAAATCGGATTAACTTTTTTAAGCACAATAATTTAAAAAGAAAATTATCATTTTAATGAATAGTCTGATTTTAGGTGAAATAAATCAAAATAAAAATAAGTCTAATTTGATATGAGACGGAGGAAGTATACCATTGACCTAGATTTCGTTTGTTTCACGTGAAACGACTTTAAGAAAATGATTTCCCGTAAAATATTTTTCGAAAAATGAAAATATATTTCGAAAAATGACATAAACATGTTTTCGGCTGTTTGGTAAGAAAAATGTTTTTCAAAAAATATTTTCATGTGTTTAATAAATTAAAGAAAAATATTTTTCGATAAAAACACAATTTGAGATAAGTTGAAAGAGATGGGATGGGGTAGAGTGATGGAGGTGGGGTGGTAGGGTAGGAGTTGGGGATTAGTAGGAGTGAGGTGGGTGGGTGTGGGGTAGGGTAGGGATATAGTAGGGTGGTGGAGGAAATGTAAATGGTAAGATGATGATAGGCTAGGGTGGTGATAGGGTAGAGTGGGTTGTCGAGAGTAGGAAAGTGGGATTGAATGGGGGAGTTGTTAAAAAATAAATTAATTTAATTATGAGTAAAAAAAATTGATCGTGGGAGGGGGTTAGTGGTTTGTGGGTGGGTGGGGGTGGTGGGTGTGGTGAGGTTTGTTAAAAAATAATTTTAATATGAATAAAAAAAATTATTTGGGAGTGAGAGAGTTATTAAATTATAATTTTAAAATGAATAAAAAATATTTTGAGGTGGTGGTGGTGGTGGGGATGGGGACTTATTAAAAATAAATTTAAAATGATTAATTTTTTTTTGACCTGATCGGGGGTGAGAATTGTAAAAAATATTTTTTTTATGAGGGGATGGGCTAGAGGGTGGTTAATGTGAAGGGGGTAACGTGGGGGTGTATGAAAAGTTATGTGTGTGTGTGTGTGAAGGTGTTACCATTTTTCGAAAAATATTTTACTTAGAAAAAATTCGTAAGTCATTTTACTTAGAAAAATGGAAAAAACATTTTTCGATACTTACCAAAAAACAAAAAATGAGGGAAACGTTTTTCAGAAAACATTTTCACCGAACAAACGAGCCCTAGTTGCGACTTTTATATACTCAAATCGTTATGTGATCCTCCACTTTCGGCAAAATTTAGAATGTCTATTCATTGAAAGATAGGCTTTGTTTTAAGTAGGGATGACCAAATCGTAACCAGAACCGGCCCGAAACCGTGGAATCGAAACCGTCCCGAATCGGAACCGGACGAAACCGTAATCGGCGGTTTGGTGGTCCGGTTCCGATTTCTGCTTTTCGAAAATCGTGAACCGGCGGTTTCGAATCGTGAACCGTAAACCGTAAACCGCAAACCGTCACTTCGAACCGTCAGAAACCGTCAGAAACTAGCCGTTATGCCCGTTAGCTAACGGCTAGTTGACCAAAAATGACCGTTTTTGACTCTTTTTTTTTGCCAGATTTCAGTCATCAAAAAAATATAATATTTTTGTAATCTTAACAAAATTTCTCAACTATAAATACCATCTCCCTCCCCTCACATTTTTTTCCACACAAACTCCATTAACTCTCTCTTGAAGCTCTAACGAAATTCGTTAAATTCTTTGATTCTCAAGCTCAAATCATAATCCAACTTTCTTATTTTCATCCAACATCTATATTTCATCTTCATTTCATATATTTCCATCCAATACAACATCTTTATTTCATCTTCAATTCATTAATTTCATATATTTCCATCCAACATCTTTATTTATATTATGAATATTCTTAAGAACCTCACAAGTAAGAAGGGTGGTAGTCGGGGTAGGGGTAGAGGAGGGCAAGGGGAATCTTCTTCTCAAGCACCACCACTACCATCACCATCACCACTACCACAACCACCATGGCAAGAAAATCAAGGTGGTCAATTTTATGATATGGGGCTTGCTGGCCAAAATGAGGTGGAAGATTGGAAAGATGATAACTTTGTGGAAGAGATGCCCGATGTTGTGCCACCACAAATGGCACAAATTGTTGATGATGATCCAACTACTCAAGTAAGTGATGGCAATACTATGGAAGCCACAATGGGAGGGCGGCGGCGTAAAGCGAAAAACAATCCCCCTTCCGTTCCAAAAACCAAGAGAAGTGAATCGAAAGTATTCACGAAATTCTACAAAAAAGTTCCCATTGACGCGTCGGGAAAGAATTTCAAAGCAATATGCAACTTTTGTCCACCAAATAACAAACAAACATATGATTACTATACCGGTGGTGGATACGGTACTTTGAGAAGGCATACACGAGAAAAACACCCGGGGGAATATGGCATACAAACCACTCAACAACAATTGCAAGGATTCGCAACTTCGGATCAAGGAGGTACGACGTCTTCTCAAAATTCTTCTAATTTATTTGCATATAATCTGTTGGAAATTAATTTATAGCATCACAGATTAAACAAATAATTTAATCAACAGTAGGGGATTTATTGATCAAGTCAAGAGCGTACCAATAAGCCAATAGCAAAACCGACAGCAAGGAAACAGGATCAGGAAAACACAACAGAAACAAGTAAACAAATGATTAGAAAACTTATCGTGATTTGATCGAGTCGCCTTAGGAAGACTGTCCTAAGAGAAAATATTGCCCCCAATTGATGCAACTCAGGTACATGCAAATTTCTCCGAGGATAAAACGATCACGGACTACGTACCACAAATCAGCACACAGGTAGGTAATCACTGGCGGTCCTATCTCAGTCGCCTTGAATCTCACGAACGAATCTCTATGAACGGGGAGTAATTTAGCAATGAAAGGAAGCAAGAGAATTGATTTTCTCTTCAATCTCTCATTGAAAATTCGGATGGATGGAGTATTGTTTATATACATATGGTAAATTAGGGTTTTAGGGTCTTACTTAGGCTTAAAGACTGCCCAAATTCGGCCCAGGAAACCCACAAACCCGTCACTAGCGCGGCCGCCCTAGGCACAAGCGCGACCGCCCTAAGCAACAGGAAAATCTCATCGAGTTTTTGGGCACAAGCGCGGACGCCCTTGGCATAAGCGCGGTCGCCCTCCTTGGCAGAAGCTCCGACGTGTTTTCCCTTGGCCAAATTCAGTCCAAACCCACAACACAACAAGGTCATAGAGCTATGGACTTCCATACCACATATATCAAATATTCCAACAATCCCCCACAAGTTCATAGAAATATGACGTGTACAGATTGTCCATTGTAATGCTTTCAGTAATGGTACCTTCCGGCTTGAACCACTACCTATGTTATCCAACGCAAACCTCCACAGGACCAGATGAACGGGTGTCTTGAATCTGATGCCTTTGGATGTAGAGGCCTTTGCTGGTAACAAACACGACAAAAGCTATGATAGGCCCTTTATCGAACACTTGACGCTTATAAGCCATACGTCCCGATCCTCTATCATGAGTGCTTTCAAGGAATAACCCGAATAACTCGAATTGCGGCCAACAATAACACTCACTTAGCTGGGCATCTCAGAAGATGTACTGCTAGCATCTTGTCTAAAAGACTTGATCCCATTCAAAGTTCCAAACTTTTACTTTATTAGCAGCTACGAGCACCTCTAGGCTATTCAGGGGATAGACTCAGACATGTAACATGTCAATCTAACTTTAGGTGATCTGACTCACCCCACAGCTTGTTATTACCACATTGAATCTCCTTTGTGGGATCTCCACTCAGGTAGATTGGGATGCTACTGCGTATGAATCAGACAGGGTTCAGACCCATCCCCAACCTAGATTTTTGAACTAGAGCAAATTCTAGCCCTTTGGTTAAAGGATCAGCTGTGTTATCCTTGGTACCAACATAATCAACAGCTATCACCTTTCGAGACACAAGATCCCTTATAGATTTTAATCTAATTTGGATGTGTCTCCTGGTTTTACAGTTGTACTTGACACTTTTCAGTTTCTCAATTGTGGCAGTGTTGTCACAATGTACAGAGATAACAGGCATGGGCTTACTGACCACGGGCAACTCGTACATAAGTCCTCGAAGCCATTCAGCTTCCAATCCAGTAGTGTCAAGGGCAACTAATTCGGCCTCAAATGTAGACCTAGACAACAGAGTTTGTTTGGTCGACCTCCAGGCGACTGCAGCTCCGCCTAAGGTGAAAACATACCCCGTACAGCCATAACTCCCGGAGTTAAAGGCAATCCAGCTTGCATCACTATATCCTTCAAGAACAGAAGGATATCTTCCGTAATGCAGCCCAAGGGAAATCGTTCCCTTCAAGTACTTGAGAACTCTATCAAGAGCTTCCCAATGTGCTTTATTTGGACATTGAGTATATCTAGCCAACCTAGAAACCGAGTAGGATATATCCGGTCTAGTACAATTGGCAAGATACATCAAACTTCCAATAATTTGAGAATATCTCAACTGAGCCATCGGTACTCCACTTTCATTCTTAGTAAGTGCAGCTGAAGGATCATATGGAGTCTTAGCTACTTTGCAATTCTTATAACCAAATTTCTCAATTATACTTTCAATATAATGAGATTGCGATATGGTTATGCCACTAGTTGAACGAGTCAACTTAAGGCCAAGAATCACACTAGCTACTCCCATATCCTTCATCTCAAACTTACTTTTCAAGAATTCCTTAGTAGTATTAATTATCCTCATATCCGTTCCAAACAACAGGATATCATCGACATACAGACATAAGACAATACTACTATCACCAATATTTTTGCTATAAACACACTTATCAAACTCATTAGTAACAAAGCCAAACGATGAGACAATTTTATCAAATTTCTCATGCCACTGCTTAGGGGCTTGTTTAAGTCCATATAAGGACTTAACAAGTTTACAAACCTTTCTCTCATTGCCAGAGGCCTCAAAACCTTCCGGATGATCCATATAAATTTCTTCCTCTAGATCGACATGCAAGAAGGCGGTCTTAACATCCATCTGATGGATAGGAAAATCATATACAGAGGCCAATGCTATAAGCATTCGGATTGTAGTCATTCTAGCAACTGGCGAATAGGTATCGAAATAGTCTATTCCTTCCATTTGCTTGAATCCCTTAGCCACTAACCTAGCCTTAAACTTGTCAACGGTTCCATCCGGTTTCAGTTTCCTTTTGAAGACCCACTTACATCCTATCGTGCTACAACTAGGAGGGAGATCGACCAATTCTCATGTCCCATTAGAGACAATAGAATCCATCTCACTCTTAACAGCATCCTTCCACTGCTTGGCATCAGAAGTGGCCATGGCAGCTTTGAAGGTTAGAGGATCACCCTCGACATTGTAAGTGATGAAATCACTTCCAAAATCCTTAGTGGTCCTTGCCCGTTTGCTCCTTCTTGGTTCAATCTCATCGTCAGAATGAGTTGCACTGGAATCAACCCCCACATTTGCCAGCTCCTCTACTTGAGCAGGAATGGAATTAGTGGTTGGGTTAGATTCCTTAGGAAGTCTGTCTTTCATAGGAAACACATCCTCAAAGAATGTTGCATCACGTAACTCAACTATAGAGTTCACATCTATGCCAGAAATTTCAGATTTGATAATCAGAAATCTCAATGCATAGCTTGTTTCAGAATAACCTATAAAGATAGCATCAACAGTTTTAGGTTCAAGCTTTTTCCTTTTGTGTGCGGGTACAAGTACCTTTGCAAGGCACCCCCACACTTTTAAGTGTTTCAGGCTAGCCTGTCGACCTCTCCAAAGTTCAAACAGACTTTTCTTTCTATGTTTAGGAGGGACTCTATTCAGAATATGGCAAGCCGTATTCAAAGCCTCTCCCCACATATATTTGGGGCGATCCCGTAACTTATGAGAAAACTGTTAATCATATCAGTAAGGGTTCTATTCTTACGTTCAGCAACACCATTAGATTGAGGGGTGTAGGGAGGAGTCTCTTCATGTACAATTCCGTTTTCTTGGCAATAATACATGAATGGGTTAGACTCATATTCACCTCCTCTATCAGACCTTAACCGTTTAAGTTTCTTGCCAGTTTGTGTTTCTGCTTCATTCTTAAATATAATGAATTTATCTAATGCTTCATCCTTAGAATTAAGCAAATAGACATAACAGTATTTACTAGCATCATCAATAAAGGTGAGAAAGTATTTCTTTTTGTCTTTGGTCAACACGCTATTAAATTCACAAATATCAGTATGAACTAAATCTAGAATTTCAGAATTTCTCACAACCGACTTAAACGGACCTTTAGTAGATTTAGCTTCAACACATACATGACACTTAGAATTTTTATCAATAGCATGTTTAGGAATAATATCTAAATTCATCATTCTTTTCACAGAATCATAATTAATATGTCATAAACGACCATGCCAAACATTTGAAGATTCAATGGAATAAGAAACAGGATAATCAATAGAACTAAAATTATTGTGCGAACAAACATCAGTTTCAACTCTAATTTTAAATAACCCATCCGAGGAATAACCTTTTCCCACAAAACTACCAGAATCCAAAATTATGACCTTATTACATTTAAACGAAATCTCAAATCCTTCCCTAACTAAAATAGAACCACTAATAATGTTGCGACGAATATCAGGAACGTGATACACTCGATGCAAGGTAAGAATGCGCCCATTAGGAAACTTCTGTGTCCACGCGTCCAGCCCCAAGCACCTTTGCGGCACTAGAGTTCCCCATCGTCACCGATCTACCACACTCAGCCGGTAAGACACAAATAGCAATTTATCAAAGACAAACGTGCACATTTGCCCCAGTGTCAACTAGCCACTCGTTGGGTTCATAGACAAGAAAGATTTCAGATAAGAGGTTACATACTTTGTAACATTGCTGGTCGAGCGTCAACTCCAGGTGCGTCGAGTCGGGATCATCATAATCCTTCGGACCCAACACCATGTTGACAGCAGGATGGTCATCGCAGAGCCTTGTGGTCCTTTTCCTTTCTTGGACGGGCCTCCCTAGAAAAGTGTCCACCTTCTCCACAATTCAGCCGGTTCTGTTTTGCTTTTGGCTTCCTAAAGTTATTTTTCTTAACTTTAAGTTTATCATGGTTTTCTTTATCCTTAGAGTGAGTTTTCACACCTTTTCCTTTAAACTTGCTTTTACCAGTTACCATATTAGCAGCAGCCTCCACAGGTACGCTAGGTTGGTTACCATTATGCACCTCCTGAATCGCAATTGCATTCATCAGCTCATTGAGTGTCAAGCTTCCTGTACGATGCTTGAGGGTCATATCGAATTCCCCCCAAGATCGAGGAAACTTCTCAATAATAGCCATGACAGCGAACTTATCAGGAAATCTCATGTCAGCATCCTTGAGCGATTGCAAAATGATTTGAAGTTCGTGCACTTGGTCGGTAACCGACTTTCCCTCACTCATGCGATAATTCAGGAACTTACCCACTTGATACTTTTCCACACAGGAGTCATCGGTGTTGTACTTCGTGGAAAGCGATTCCCACAGTGACGCAGCAGTGAGAGGAGCAGAGCAATAGATATCAAAGAGTGCATTCGACAAAGCTGACAGAATGCATCCTCGAACAACATCGTCCTGCTCCTTCCACTGTTTAACAGCAGCCACACTAACTGGATCATCGGCTTTCAGAGCGGGACATTTGGATGACAGCATACCAGACATGCCCTTAATTGACAGCCAGATCTTCATGCGTTCAGACCAACGCTTGAAGTTCTTTCCAGCGAACTTCTCCGAAAGATCTGAGGTGTCAACTAGGGACTTAAAGGGAGAACTAGAGGTACTACCAGACATGATTCAATAAAAACTATTTTCTCTTAGACTGTTGGAAATTAATTTATAGCACCACAGATTAAACAAATAATTTAATCAACAGTAGGGGATTTATTGATCAAGTCAAGAGCGTACCAATAAGCCAATAGCAAAACCGACAGCAAGGAAACAGGATCAGGAAAACACAACAGAAACAAGTAAACAAATGATTAGAAAACTTATCGTGATTTGATCGAGTCGCCTTAGGAAGACTGTCCTAAGAGAAAATATTGCCCCCAATTGGTGCAACTCAGGTACAGGCAAATTTCTCCGAGGATAAAACGATCACGGACTATGTACCACAAATCAGCACACAGGTAGGTAATCACCGGCGGTCCTATCTCAGTCGCCTTGAATCTCACGAACGAATCTCTATGAACGGGGAGTAATTTAGCAATGAAAGGAAGCAAGAGAATTGATTTTCTCTTCAATCTCTCATTGAAAATTCGGATGGATGGAGTATTGTTTATATACATATGGTAAATTTGGGTTTTAGGGTCTTACTTAGGCTTAAAGACTGCCCAAATTCGGCCCAGGAAACCCACAAACCCGTCACTAGCGCGGCCTCCCTAGGCACAAGCGCGACCGCCCTAAGCAACAGAAAAATCTCATCGAGTTTCTGGGCACAAGCGCGGCCGCCCTTGGCATAAGCGCGGTCGCCCTCCTTGGCAAAAGCTCCGACGTGTTTTCCCTTGGCCAAATTCAGTCCAAACCCACAACACAACAAGGTCATAGAGCTATGGACTTCCATACCACATATATCAAATATTCCAACATAATCATCTAAATCATAAAAGAGAAATGGCAAAATTTGTTTGTAAGCAATCCCTTCCCTTTAATTTTCCCGATAACGAAGACTATCAACATTTAATTAGATGTTGTTTTAATCCCGCCGCTAATAAAGTAGCTCGTACAACCCTAACAAGAGATGTTAAAAATATAGTAGGAGAATATAAATTTGCTTTATGTAATGTTTTTGCTAATTTGTCTTCTAAAGTTTCTATTTGTTCCGATATATGAAGTGATAAAAAAATAAGACATTTTTATATGGGAGTAACATGTCATTGGATTGATGATTCTTGGAAAATTTTAAAGAGGTTACTTGCATATAGATTATTTGATGATGCACACACCGCACATAACATAGCTCATATGTTACAAACAATTTTGCATGAATATAATTTTGTTGATAAAGTGTTTTCAATGTCTTTTGATAATTTAGTACTAATATCGCTAGTTTGCCCTATTTGATTTTAGTTTGTAGACCATCACTAGGTGGTAGATTTTTTCATATTAGATGCATTTGTCATGTTTTGAACTTATATGTACAAGATGGTTTGCGTGCTTTGGAAACTTCTATTAATGCAATTAAGGATGCCATTTATGATATTATAAAAGTATCAAAAATTACAAGGCTATGGAAACAATATTGCATAAACAATGGAAAAAAATAAAAAAGATTCCCAATAGATGTTTCAACTAGATGGAATTCCACCCTTCATGTTTTAGAAGAAACTTATGCTTGGAGAAATGAAATTTGCATGTTTTTGGGATCCATTAATTATGGTACTCAATATGGTACAAATTTATATACTACACAATGGGAAGAATGTGCAAGTATGATTAATTTGTTGAAGAAGTTCGAGGAGGCAACCTTGGCGTTATCTGGTACGTATTACCCTACTTCTACTTTAGTTGTTGATCATTGTGTGGAAATTTCTAGTATATTTTCCGAATTTAAAGATGATGTTATTCTTAAACATGCGGTTTTCAAAATGCGAGAAAAGTGGGAAAAATATTTGCTTAACATTTTCGATATTTTTTTGGTTGCTAAGTTATTAGATCTTAGAGTTAGAGAGTACTCCCTCCGTCCCACGTTAGTTGAGACTAACTTTTTGGGCACACCAATTAAGGAAAAGTAAGTGAGAGAAAAAGTGAAAGAAAATGTTGTGAGTATGAAGAATTAAATAGGAGAGAGAATGAGTGGGAGGAATAGTTAGGAGAGAGAATGTTGTGAGTGTAAAAGTGAAATAGGAGAGAGAATGAGTGGGGTAAATAGTGAAGATTCCTTTGCCATTTTGGGCAGTCTCAACTAACGTGGGACGGCCCAAAAGGGAAAGAAGTCTCAACTAACGTGGGACGGAGGAAGTATGGTTTAACTCAATTTTTAGAGTATTATTTTTCAAACTTTTATTGTGTGGGAGATCCCAATATGCCTAATGTAGGTCAAAAAGTTGCTAGTGTTAGACAAGTTTTTTTAGAAATTTTTCAAGAATACAAGTCAATATATGGTGATGCAACAACAAGTGAGCCTTCTTCTTCGGCACTTCAATCTTCCTCCTCGTCATCATTTGTGGCAAGTTTCTATTGGAAAACAACAATCTCGTGCCGGTGTTAATGGAGAATTTGATAAATATTTGACCACCGAATTTGAAGTTGAACAAGAATTTGATATTTTGAGTTGGTGGTCAAGGAGAGCACACGCTTTTCCTATCATTTCTAGAATTGCACGAGAAGTACTTGCTTGTCCCGCATCAACGATTTCGGTGGAGCAAGCGTTTAGCATTGGTGGGAATATTGAGCATAATCGTCACAATTTATCATTCGATAGTTTTGAAGCTTGTAATTTGTTGAATGATTGAATTAGAGCGGAAAGAAGAAAGCAAGACGACAAGCCAACGGATATTCTTGGTGGCGAAGGTGAGTACTTTGATGAAACTAAATCGGGAAGCGATTAAGAAGGTAAGTACAATGTAATTTATTTAGTTGTTGCTATAGTTTTTTTATTAGTTAAAATTTAGATAATTATTGTAATAAAAAGAGGTAAAGGCTCCTAATATCCTCCCTTAATTATAGAAGGGTACGATTTGGTTGTCCCCTTTAGAGCCGTCAAGTTGGGATCGTCCCGTCCCGCCATACAAATGGGACGGGATGGGACGGAATATTTTAGTCCCGTCCCGTTTTCGTCCCATCCCGTATCGTCCCGTTCCCGTCGCGGGACAACTTATTTTTATCCCGTTCCGTCCCGTTTTCCCGTATTGACCCGTACAAGTATTAGGTCTCACTACAACTACAATTAGTATTAGGGAACAACTACTACTAGTAGTTCTCACCTCTGAGGCAGAATGTAGCTCCTTTTTAGACATTGGAATTTAAAATGATTGCTTTAAGATGTGATTTTTTTAGAAAATTTTCTCACCTCTGATGAGAAAATTTTGATGGTGTACAACTACAACTAGTATTTCTCACCTCTGAGACAGAATGTAGCTCCTTTTTAGACATTGGAATTTAAAATGATTGCTTTAAGATGTGATTTTTTTAGAAAATTTTCTCACCTCTGATGAGAAAATTTTGATGGTGTACAACTACAACTAGTATTTCTCACCTCTGAGACAGAATGTAGCTCCTTTTTAGACATTGGAATTTAAAATGATTGCTTTAAGATGTGATTTTTTTAGAAGAAGAGATTGATTTCTTGCTCTAGAGATCCAAAGAGAGGTTGGAAAACTTATTGAGCACAATACTGAAGATATATCTGCAGCCAGTATGCTCTTTTATTGCATTTATTTAAATGGAGAATGAGAGTTTAGGGCGAAGGTTCATGCTCATGTCAGCCTATGGCCCCAATTGCAGCCTTGATACCAGCAAACATAGGCCACGCCATTTAATATGGGTTGGTGAGATGATAAGAGACATTTGTAAATTAGAAAACTTTCTGCATTTTGGAAGTACAAATCAAGATGAAAATCAACAGTCAGTAAAAGCACAACAATTCAGGTGTTACAATATATCAACAACCTGCACCACCAACATAACTTGATATACGAAATCAAAATTTTTGGCATGCTCAAACATTGTAAATTTGTAATACAAATGTTTACACACAGTTCCTAGATTGAGTATGGCATGCCCATTCAAAACCACATTATTGAACACCAGATGTGCTCTTTGGTGCAAAATATGCAAGTTACCATAGATAGTTACAGATGTTCAAGTGTGTTAACTACTCAGCATTAGATTGTAATGAATGTATTTTCGTTCCGTTTGGGTCCCGCGGGATCCCGCGTCCCGCAAATGGGACGGGATGGGACGGAGTATTTTCGTCCCGTCCCGTTTTGTCCCGTCCCGTTTCGTCCCGTTCCCGTCGTGGGACAACGTAATTTCGTCCCGTCCCGTCCCGTATTCCCGTATTGACGGCTCTAGTCCCCTTCATGTAATTTTTTTTCAATGATTAATAAAATTTAAAGGGTACCATCCTTTTTCTTCTATATACTTTCATTTGTTAAGTTTTTTCCTATTTTTTTTTATATACCTTTTTGGAAAAAAATGTCACTAGTAAACAAAAGTCTAAAATATTATTTCAAAGTCAATAAAAAATAAAAGAAAATAAAAAATAAGTTCGCCCCTCTTTTCTTATATTTACTTTCATTTATTTAGTTTTTTTATATCTTCTTTTATATACATTTTTGTAAAAAATTTAAGTAATAAAAAACGTCTAAAATATTAATTTATAGTCAATAAAAAATTAAAAGAAAATAAAAAATAAGTCCGTCCCTCTTTTCTTCTATGTACTTTCGTTTGTAACGGTTTGTTTAGTTAACTGGTATTATAAAGTTCAGGGGCTAAATTGCAATACAATGGAAAGAGAGGAACATGGCTGTAACTATAGCTGGCCGGAGTTGCTGGGCCAAGAATCTTGATGGCTGGCCAATGACCAAGAGTGGCCGAGAAACATGGCCGCACAAACAGGCCGCATCTTGGCCGAGAAAACAGAGCGCGCGATCGCGCCAAAAAGGGGCGACCGCACCATTTGGGCAGAAAAAACGCGCGATCGCGCATACGAAAGGGGGCGATCGCGCCCAAACCGTGAACCGACGGTTTGTAAGCCGTAACCGTAAACCGTGAACCAACGATTTGATTCCGATTTCACCTTTTTCGAAATCAAAACCGTAACCGCCTTTGGTCATCCCTAATTTTAAGGCTTTATTTATTTATTTTCTTGTTTTATGTTTATGCCATCCACTTTGTTTTACAATTGGTATATTTGTAAATTTCCTTGCCGTATTTTTCTGAAACTGACATTTTGATAGAAATATTCAAAGTTCAGATTTGATTTCAATTTAAAGTTTTAAGCTTGCAAAAAAAAAAAAAAAAAAAAAAAGAAAAAGAGAGAGAGTGGGCAAAGTCTCTTCAACTTTTGATCAAGTTGTCAAAATGTTTGAATTTTGAAGTGGCAAGCAATTCAATGACAGATTATTTACTATGACTAATTAATAGTAAGTAATACTCCATCCGTCTCGAAATAATTTTTTCACTTTTTTTGTTGGGTTATAAAGTCTAAATCAATATGGAGATGGAGCATGCCCCATTTTGAGGGTATGCAAGGAGCCAATTTGCACAAGACACATAATTTTATGGTGCCTCATATTTTCCTCCACTCTTAAAACCTAGCCCAAAAATGCTAGTACTAAATATATTAATTTGGATGTGTTGAATAACTTTCATTATATATACCTCAGATGCCATGTCAAGATCGAATCCCCACACAAAGGAGTTCAATGTATTTTTTTTTTTCTTTTAATGGTTTGGGATGGAGGGAATTGTACAAATATTCAAATAAGATGAAGATACCAAAACTAAATTTAAATATATTTACATGGGATGGAGAGTGAGAATATTACCAATAAGATCAAAATACTAAAAAATAAAAACTATATGTATATATATTGTGTATTGTATTTTTTTATATATATATTAAGGGTCTCATAATCAAATTTAGCCCATACTCTTATAATTATTGAGACGAGCCTAAGATGGAGGAAAAAAAAGAGTTCGAGTTGAGATAGAAATGTTCAAGGAGGAGAAAAAAGAGTAAAATCGGCCAAAGGAGGTTGGCGCGTTCGTGCAGATTTGTGAGCGCGATCGTGGAACTGAGAGAGTTGTTTACTGATACAGTCGTGTCCAAATACAAGCACGATCGTGTTAAGCCAGTTTCAGCGCAAATTTGATTTTCTTATCCAGAACAAATTCTTTACCGGAGGACAAGGATTAGGGCTTCTCCTACACCTATATAAACATAATTTTGATTATAATTTGGTGTGCTTGACGAAAAGAGTTAGAATACACAAGAGAGAGCCACAAATAGTGTCAAGGAGAAGGCAATGGGGCCTAGGTGATGCCATGAGGGGCACTTCTACAATCCTAGCCATGAGAGGTAAGTTTGTCTTAATAGAGGAGAGGGGATATATATGAGAGGGTTGTTATTGGAGAGTAGTCATGTTTAAATCTTGGTGATTGCATGTTCAAAGTTGTAATAACCATCATATATTGATTATAGTGTATATTTTGGCTTGACATTGCCCCCCCCCCCCCAGATGTAGATATGTGTTGATGGACTGAATTACCAAATTTTTATGTTATTTATTTCATATTTACTACATGTTTATTATTTTCCTCATATTAGAACTGCTAGTATGGGCTAGACGGACATGTGATCTCTCAAAATTCCCAATATTTTTTTCATTAAAACAAATGAATTTTGAGTAATAATTTTAAATTGATTTAATTGTACAAAAGAACATCTAAAAATTGTTATTGATAGTATTTATAATATCGTATTGATAACAAGATTTAAATTTTTATAAAAATAATTAAATTAATCTAAAATTATTGAAAAAATATTTTCAAATTAACAAAAAATAATAATTAAAAACATCATTTCGTCTTAGGAAGAGAGTAAGAGGTTTGGACGGCGAAAACTCAATTGTCTAATGGGGAGAAATACTATATTTTATCATTTAGTTAGTGAATGCAAATATTCATAGAGCACCACACATAAGATTTAAATACATCAATGCTTCAGATTAAAAAAAAAAAGATAGTATTGGTCCGGTCCTGATTCCAAAAACTCAGTAGTATTATATCCGTCCTGTTTTTGAATGTTCATAATTGATCAACTTAAATACATTTAAATAGATATTAATGTCAATTTAATTATCTTAATAAAATTTTAAATTATTTTTTATGATGCCAAAAATGTCGGATCAACCAAAATTCAGCGATTCAGATATATCCTGGATATTTGAATAGCCTGAAAAAGATGAACAAACACATCAACTAAGTCGGAGCTTCACCGACGAATGCCCTTCGGCGTGAGAGTTAGGGCTGTATAAAAAATCCGAGGAACCGGACCAGTAGAACCGGACTGGACAAGTAAAAATCGGACCGAAAAAATAGTATTGGTCCGGTCCTGATTCCAAATTTTTATGGAACCGATTATTTGGTCCGGTCCTGATTTTAAAAAAAATATACGCGGTCCTGGATCGGAACCGGACCGGACCGAGAATATATTATATATATATATATATATATATATATATATATATATATATATAGGAAGCTATTCAAATAAGAACCAAATTTATATGAGAACCATGAGAACTAAATCCAACCATTGGATTAAAAATACATCAATGCTTCAGATTAAAAAAAAAAGATAGAGGGGGTGACATTTTCGTAATTATTGTGACTCGGATTGGGCAGGGGATATGGATGATAGGAAGAGTACTAGTGGGGGGTGTTTTTACTTGGGCAACAATTTAGTTTCATGGTATAGTCGTAAACAAAATTGTGTTTCTCTCTCCACAGCTGAGTCTGAGTATGTGGCGGTACCGGTAGTTGTTGTTCACAACTTATTTGGCTAAAACATATGTTAGATGACTATGGCCTAGAGAGTAATTCTTTGACTATGTACTGTGATAACCTGAGTGCTATCAACATTTCAAAAAACCCAGTTCAACATTCCCGTACCAAACACATTGACATACGTCATCATTTTCTTAGAGATATGGTAGATAAAGGCCTAATTAATATTGATCATATTGATACTAAGTATCAACCGCCGACATCTTTACGAGGCCTTAGACCACGAGAGATTTTCTAGTTTGAAAAGATCTCTTGGTCTTTGTAATCTCTCGAGTACTGCTCGTCTGTGCTACCCCAGGTGATGTTATCACTTAGGGTAACACTTGTATATTAGTGTATTTTTTTTTCTTTCTTTGGTTATTTACTTAAAAAAAAAAAAAATACTTTATTATTTGTTTAAATCTAGCTAGCTTAGTTCTAGCTGTGGCACATGCTGACTTTTTTTGTTATGGTAGGTTATTATTTAGGTTAGCACGTCTGATATCATTCCCCTTCATATGCTTAAAGTGACAAAGTCACTAATATTTTCTTTTTGATAAATAAAAGACAAAGGCATTTATCCATACTATTCTCTCGAGCTCGGGGCACGGTGTTCGCTGCAACGATGTACTCTTGCCAATGAGAATGTATGAGGTGATTTATGCTAAGTATTAGGGACATGGAGTTCGCTACTACAGTGTACCCTACTTGAAAGGCATAGATCACTTGATCTCTACACTTGAAATATAACTCGAAGCACGGAGCTCGTTACTACGTTGCTTTCTTGTTTAAAGAAGTGTATTGAGACGTGATTAACAAGCAATGTACTTAAAAAATATATATAGGCATATAATGCCTAAAGTGCATGAAAAATGCTCAGCTTGTTATGCCTGAAGTGTCTAAAAAAGGCTAAGCTTATTATGCCTCAAGTGTTTGAAACTGAAAAATATTTATCAAGGGGTTTTATATCATATGTGTTATCCTACGTGTTACCATCATTGCCTTAACACATTAGTGTGTGCTATATTAGTTTTTTTTTAATTTTTTATTTTTGAAATATTGTTGATTAATTTCTCAAAATCTGAAAGTCTTTTTAAATTAAAGAGTTTACGATTTTGAAAACGTCTTCAACAAGTTTCCTTTATTTTTGGTAAACTTAATTAAGTAACTAACCCTTATTTATTTAATTTGTGCATATAATGTTTTGGGCTTAGTTACAAATCATTTTTTCTTTTTTACGTTTTTACTTAAAAAAAAAAAAAAAATTTTATTCTTTAAATGTTGCAACCTTGTTTTGTGTTCAAGTTGGTAAAGGGTTTAATAAAAGGTGTGGTTAGGGTTTGTTTTAAAAATGAGTGGATAGGGATTAGTTTGAGAATAAATAGGGGTAGATTAGATAGGTTTTTAAAATGTCTAATCAAATTAAAACTTTGTTCCCCATTTAATCTCCTCCTTCCTATTTTCTCTCAACCTCCTCCGTCTCTCTCTCTATACGTTACCCTCACCTCTCTCTAAAACCCCCATTCCAGCGTCTTCTTCCCTTCTCAACCTAGGTCAAAAATACGTTCCAAAAAATCCCTCAAATCTCCATGGCATCTCCATCCAATACCAATGCCGAACCATCTCACACGGACCAAATGGACATCTCACCTAGCATTGCTCCTTCCGTGGCATCTCGCGTGGCCATGGAAACTTCCCCAATGATCACTCCAAGCTCTTCTCCACCAACAATGGCAATTGTTCCTACCTCTGGCCCCAATGCCTCGTTTGATCAAGGCATTCCTAAGGTGACTCTCATCCCTACCGAGCCAAAAAGGAAGAGGAAAGCCCCAACCGCAGTTTGTCTCCCCAAATCGCAAAGGAGATCTTCCCAACCGCATTAGATCAATCGGAGTCCAAGGCAACTTCAAATACCTCCCTTGATCCAGTTGATGTCTCGAAGCTCTATTGATGTGTCCTCACCCCATGTGAGTGATGAGAACTTTGAAGCAAACAAGGAAAAGGAGCCTTAGTGGACTCATTTGATGCTTGGGTAGATGGTGATGAAGAGGAGACTCTCTACGATTTTCGAAAAAAGAAGGCCAAGGGCAAAGCGTGAGTGCTACCGGAAGTGCTAGCAAGAAGAGGATATCATCGAGGTAACACTTGCCCCCTCTTGTTCCTAAACATTCCTCTAGTGATAATTACGGTGATGAGGTTACTCAAGCTGAAGAGGATAAAGCTTTTCCAAAACCTTTTCTTACTTTGGAGTATTATAAAAAGGAAAATATGGAACTTTGGTTGAATAGTCTAAGTAAGAGGATTTTAAAAGAGAAGCACATTGATGAGGGTCAGTTGGAAAAGGAAGGAGTGGTTCGGTTTTAAGGACGGGAATTTTATTAATGCTAATAATCATGCATCGAGTTTTGTTGAGAGTGTTATTCGCAATTTCTTTGCCAATTTGCATGCTCATTTGGATGATGAAGGGTGCTAAATATGGAAAAGTGTTTGTTAGGGGAAGAGTCTATTCTTTTACTCACCTTTGATTAACAAAGTTTTAGGCCTCCCTAATGTAGATGATGAGAGCATTAGGGTCAATAGAGATGAAATGGTAAAATTGCTCACTCACAACAAACTGCAGTCTTGGCCTTTGAAAGAAAAACTTCATGCCTCTAGATTATCTTCTCTCTATTCTGTACTACACAAATTGTGCATCTTCAATTGGCTTCCTACAACTAATGAACCTATTGTGACTTTGGAGCATGCAAATGTGTTGTATAGATTGGGTAAAAATTTAAGGATTAACTTTAGAAGATTAGTGTTTAAACACTTAGCTTCATGGGGTAGAAAAAAGGAAGTGAACATTAGCTTTTTCCCCTATCCTTCTCTAATCTTCAAAGTTTTGGTATTTCAATCCTTGCCCATTGAAGCCTCTGATGTTTTTACCACGAACACGAGTACTATACCATTGATCAACAAGCGAAAAAGGGTAAAAGGTATACTAAAGATCTTCCTTGAAACAAATACGATGAAACAACCCCTGCTCCTCCCAGTGCTATCTCACGTGATACCCCGAAGTGCTTCCCAGGGTGTTGCCCCTCATACTTTTGCGAGGAAGCGATGCGCAAGTATTACGCACAACATGATGAATCTTTTGGGCAACTACGGACCATCAATCCCAAAGGCTACGGTTCTCGACTTCACCTGCACAAAGCAGGTCAAGTGCAATAGGAGAACTTGAGGGATGGGCTAAGCAAGCGAGTAACGGATGCTTTTATTGATGAAATTTCTTCCCAAACGGGGGAGGATCTGCTTCTGCTTCTTGGAACTTACGGAGGCGGGTGCTACTGCGAGGTGCTACCACCGATCTTGGCCCAAGTGATGGTGGAAGTGATAGGGAAGGAGATCGGGAGGAAGGAGAGGAAGAAGAGGAGTTTGAAGAAGAAGAAAGTTGAACCTTAAGGTTGATAAACACGAAGGTTTATGTTGCCGCTATCATATGGGTGACTATTTTTGTGGTGGTCCTACAAACAATGTTTTTATTTTGGTGATGTGGTGGTTCTTTAAACAATTTACTTTTTATTTTGTTTCTTTTTGCTAAAACACTTTAGTTGGTTTGTTAATAACTTAAAGTTTGCTAGGTTGTTTTTGCTAAGTTTTTGGATGATATTTTGCTACAATGGTTATGGTTTTTAATGGTTACTTAGTTTATTTCGAAAACTTTTTAAAGTTTGAAATAAATTAGTTTATTATGATAAATCATTGTTTAGGATTAGCTCCTTGATTAAGGGAGTTAATTTTTGTGGAGATATTATTCTATGGTCTATGCTCTGTACATTTGTATATAGACTTATCCTACGGGACAATGACACATTAAGTTTGGAAAGAAATATCCAACTAAGGGGAGATTGTTAGTGTAATCTGCGGGTGATATCGTAGATGATTTCCCATGTGATATCACGAGATGATTTCTGGTAGAAAATTATATAGTTGTATATTTCTTGTTTGTTATTTAATGGACTAACGTGCTAATATGGTGCGTATAGTCTATGGTTTATGGTTGTATTTCGGGGTGCAATAGCATCAAAGAAGGAGCTAGACACATGTGGAAATTGGAAGAAATGAATTAATACATTTTATGTATTAATTCGTAATTTTGGCATTCAACAACAACATGTATGTGGACTTTGTCAAAGGTTGTTGCTGAGTTATAGAAGAGGTACAAGGATGATAAAGCAAGGGAGTACAAGGCGTGGAAGCATGGCTTGAGGATTCAACAACTAGGTTGCTACAAGATAGGAAGTGGGAGCTAGAATTGTGGAAACAAATTAACCCACTCTCCCTACACTTCCTCCACGTGCAAGACCAGCCCCAAGGCTGTTATTGGAGTAGCCTTCAAGTATTTGAAGACTATAAATAAGCTTGGAAGGTTTATTTGAAGACATGCCAATTATTTCACATTCACACCTTCGAAAAGCTTAGAGATAGAGTTCTTTGTTTGGTTCTTTTTAATCCTTTCTCCCTTGTAATTTCGCACTTGATTACTTTGGTATCAAGGTGTGTGAAGGCTAGGATAGGATTCCGTTCTTTATCTCTTGTTCCATAGAGCTTAAAATAGATATAGCTATAGGGAACTTTCGGCTTTGTAACTTCATTCATAGTGATTATAAAGTCTTGCCTAAGAGGCACTCTCGAGTTATATTTATATAACTTGAGAAAAACAATTTTGGTGTTTTTATTCCTTGCCAAACTCTTTTACAAAATTGTTTTATTTTCGAAGTGTGTGTGTGTGCCATCCCAAGTGCTATCGTTGGTCTTTGTTATCACCTTGGATATCACTTGTGATTCAAGCCGTGACAATTTCAATTGGTATCGAGCCTCTCACTTGACGATACTAAGTGTTTGGTCCTCTTTATCATGGCTTTTGATCCTGCAAATCCAAACCAAAAACGTCTTCTGTTTTAGATGGTTCGAATTATGCATATTGGAAAATTCGCCTTCGCTCGCATATCAAATCAATTGATCTTCGAGCATGGCGATCTATAGTTCATGGGTACTCTCTTCCGCTCTTACCTCTGATGAGGATGGTGATGTTCGGAGTTAAACACGAAGGTGAGTGGACGAATGAAGAAGATCACTCTAGCTAACTATAATGAGAAAGCTCTTAATGCTATCTTTGAGTGGGTTGACATGCATATTTTTAAACTTATTCAAAATAGTTCCACAGCTCAAGAAGCTTGGGATATTTTACAAAGGTTTTGTGAAGGTGATTCTAGTGTGCGTGAAAACAAACTCGGAGGTCTTCTTGGCAAATTTGAAAGGTTGAGAATGGGTGAAAGTGATACCATTTCCTCTTATTTTGAAAAACTATTTGACATTGCTAATGAGTGTCAACTTTTAGGTGAACCTTTTACAAACAAACAATTTGTTTCAAAGGCTATTAGAACTCTCACTGAGCGTTTTAATATAAAAGTTTCATCTATAGAAGAGGCTCACAATCTTTCTACAATGGATATCAATTCCTTAATGAGCATTTTAAAAAATTTTGAGTCAAACCTTGCCGAGCAAAGTGAAGCTTCTAAGGGCAAGAGTGTTGCATTAAAAGTTCAATCCTCTAGTGGTTCAACTAATGAGGATGACGAAATTTTGAGGAATTAGGTGAAGATGCCGGTGTTGCCTTACTTACCGGGAAATATAACTCAATGGTGAGAAAATTTAACAAAGAAAATGTGCGAGGTAAAGGCTAAAGAGCAACAAGCCAAGGTGTACAATTCAATGCCCCGAAAAGGACATTTCCATCTACTCGAAAGGTGGTCCCATAAGGAGAGCATCATCGGATCAATCCGAGATCTGATCCAAAATACCTTGAATCAATCAATGTCATGCTTGCTCTGGATGGGGTCATTACTCAAATGAGTGTGCTAACACTCTAAGGAAGATGGGAAAGAACCTATGGGTTTCTCTCGGTGACAATGAGGATGAGGAGACCAATCAATCGAAGATTCGGATCAAAACGGCAATGGTGGTCACAAGCTGCTGACTCGGATTACATCGGTGATACCCCGAGGTGATATCCAAAATGGGATAGCACACGAGATATCATCCAACGGTATACGATTTAAATTTGATAAATCTTTGTTTGTTTTGTGGGTTACGTTAACATGGATGCGGGTTGTTCACAAGATGAGAAGGAGTTCGGCAAGGATGAACTCATTTGTGGTCTAAAGAACCTTTGCAAAGAATTGGTGGATGAATGGAAGAAAGAGAACAAGAAGGTGATCTCTCTGTCCAAGAGGTTCAAGACCTAGCGATGGCTTGACTAGATTGGAAGTTCAACTCACAAAGAAGGATGTGGAAGCTGGACAAAGTCAAGAGCAAACTTACTCTTGCCGAGACAACATTCAAGAAACTTCAATACGAGTTCTACCAAGTTAGATGCAATTCTTGGGTTGTCCAAACCACTCAAGGCGGTATGGGTTTTCAAGAGTCTTTAAATGCTATTACATCTACTTTGTCTAATACGAGAAGATAAGTTAATTTTTGTTAAAGAAAGAGATCATGTTGAACCAATATCTTACGATAAGTCTTCGACAAGGTAAAAATATGTAACTCTTGTTACTCTCTTGGACATTTGAAAAATAATTGTAAAACTCTCTTAAAAAGCAGATCCGAGTTCACATGTGTGATACCTGAAGTGCTACCTAGCATGTCGGATATCCTTTGTCGATCGAGAAAAGAAAAATTATCAAAGTAGAAAAGTGTGGAAACCTAAGTCTAATTTGATATGTGATGTTGTATGCCTGTTGCCTTAAAAACTAATGTTGAAGGTTCATGGTATTTTGATAGTGGTTGTTCTCGTCATATGATTTGGAACAAAAATGTTTTTAAAGGAATATGAACCTATTCAAGGTGGTAGTGTAACATATGGTGGTGGTGGCAAGAGTAATATAGTAGGAAAAGGCGTATTAAATGTACTGGATTTCTGCTTTGAAAAATGTTTTGCATGTTGATGGGTGGTAACTAATTTAATTAGTATTAGCCAACTTTGTGATGACAACCTTGAAGTAAAATTCAATAAAAACACTTGTGAAGTTTTTGATTGTACCAATAAGCGTGTTATGGCGGGTACTAGGTCAAGTAATAAGCGTTATCTTGTTGAGGATAAACAAGTGTGTCATTCTGTGAGGGTTGATGATGCTACCTTATGGCATCAAAAGTTGGAGTCATGTCCATTTTCGTAACATTATGAAACTCATTAATCTTTGAAGCTATAAGAGGTATACCTAGTCTGGACATTAGTACAAAAATCATATGTGAAGATTGTTTAAAAGGTAAACAAACACGTGCTACCCATAGTGCTACCCAACATAATGAGGAGTGATACGGGACAACGCCTTTGTTTTCAATTAATGCATATGGATTTAATGGGTCAGTTGAGGTAGACAGGTTTAGGAGAGTAAGAAATATACTTTTGTAATAGTTGATGATTTTTCTAGATTTACTTGGGTATATTTTTAAAAGAAAAATCGAAACTTTTGAAAAGTTTAAAGTCTTACATGCTAAAATCAAAAACATGTTTTACGCTCTTATCATGCGAATAAGGTCGATCATGGAACGGAGTTTGATAATTCATTGTTCTTTACTTTTTGTGAATTAAAAGGAATTAAACATGAGTTTTACTGCTCCTAAAACACCTCAACAAAATGGGGTGGTGAAAGGAAAAATAGGACCTTACTTGAGATGGCACGTGTGATGTTGTTTTCAAAAAGAATTTCAAAAGATTTTGGGTGAGGCCATAAACACGGCTTGTCACACGGCCAATAGGGTTTTTCTAAGACACAGTACTAGAATGACACCTTATGAAATTTTGAATGGTAGGATACCAAGGTTCATTATTTTCATACATTTGGGTGTGTGTGTTATGTTCTAAATGATCGGGATTACTTAGCTAAATTTGACTCTAAAAGTGATAAGGCTATATTTCTTGGGTATGCTCGGGACGGTCGAGCATATAGGGTTTATAACCTTAGGTTAAAAACCATTCGAGGAATCAATTAACGTTGTTTTTGATGATTTAGCAAGTGTTACAATTGATGGAGTACGGGAATCTCCATTAATATTCTTTGGAAGAAGCTGGAGAATCAAAATCAAGTAAGTGATACCCAGTCTTTGGCCAAAGTGTTGCCAGCTGATGGGATAGCATCTCGGTATCACCCAAGACCAATCCGGCAAGCGAAAAGGATGAACAGGTCGAGATGATGATCATGTGCATGAAGACTTGAGAAGGGATCCACCTAGGATCAAAAGAGACCATCCTTCCTCTCAAATTATTGGAGAAGCTAGTGAAGGGAGTACAAACAAGGAACAAAGGACATTTTAGTGACCGTGAAATGGCAAGGTATGTGTGTATGTCCACCACATACCACAAGAGTAAAATATTCTGTTTTGTTTCTTCTTTAGAACCCAAAAATATTTATGAAGCTTTAAAAGATAATTTTTGGATACAAGCCATGCAAGAGGAACTTGACCAATTTGCTCGTAATGAAGTTTGGTGTTTAGTACCACGTCCTAGTAATACAAATGTTATTGGTACTAAATGGATTTTCAAAAACAAATCAGATGAGCAAGAAAATATTGTTAGGAACAAAGCTCGTCTCGTAGCACAAGGTTACACCCAAATTGAAGGTGTTGACTTTGATGAGACCTTTGCTCCCGTTGCTAGAATAGAATCCATAAGACTCCTCTTGGCTATAGCTTGTTTTCTAAAAATTACCTTGTTTCAAATGGATGTTAAAGCCGCCTTTTTAAATGGTTATTTAAAAGAAGAAGTTTTTGTTGAACAACAAGGATTTGAAGATCCTAATCTACCAAACCATGTATATAGACTTGATAAAGCTTTATATGGCTTGAAACAAGCTCCACGTGCATGGTATGGTCGCTTAACCTCTTTCTTACTTGAATATGGATTCACAAGAGGTGAAGCGAGATAGGACCTTATTTATCTAGGCATGGCAAAGAAATAGTCATTGTTCAAATCTATGTTGATGACATAGTCTAGCAATGGCTCTACTTCTCAAACGTGTTTAAAAGATTTTTGTAGAGGCTATGACATCAACATTTGAAATGAGCATGATTGGAGAGTTAACATTCTTTCTAGGCTTGCGGGTGAAACAATCAAATGAAGGAATATTCATTTCACAAAGCAAGTATGCAAAGAGCCTAGTAAAAAGATTTGGGTTGGAAGGAGCAAAAAGTTCAAAAATCCCATGTGTTCTTCTCTCAAACTTGGTAGAGATCAAGTAGGTGAGGATGTTGATCCTACTCTTTATCGTTCAATGATAGGTAGCCTTCTCTATCTCACTTCTAGTCGTCACGATATCATGTTCGGCGTGTGTGTTTGTGCACGTTATCGAAGCCAATCCTAAAGTCTCTCACCTTAGTCTGTCAAAAAGATAATTAAATATGTTTCGGGAACAAGTGAATTAGGGATTTGGTTTAGTAAGGATACTAATACCAATTTGGTTGGCTTTAGTGACTCGGATTGGGCGGGGGATATGGATGATAGGAAGAGTACTAGTGGGGGTGTTTTTACTTGGGCAACAATTTAGTCTCGTGGTATAGTCGTAAACAAAATTGTGTTTCTCTCTCCACGGTGAGTACGAGTATGTGGCGGTGGTAGTTGTTGTTCACAACTTATTTGGCTAAAACATATGTTAGATGACTATGGCACTGAGAGTAATTCTTTGACTATGTCTTGTGATAACACGAGTGCTATCAACATTTCAAAAAACCCAGGTTCAACATTCCGTTACCAAACACATTGACATACGTCATCATTTTCTTAGAAATAGGGTAGATAAAGGCCTAATTAATATTGATCATATTGATACTAAGTATCAAGGCGGGTGACATCTTTACGAGGCCTTAGACCACGAGAGATTTTCTAGTTTGAAAAGATCTCTTGGTCTTTGTAATCTCTGATGTACGTTAGATCGTGCTACCCGGTGATGTTATCGCTTAGGGTAACACTTGTATATTAGTGTATTTTTCTTCTTTCTTTGCTTATTTACTTAAAAAAAAAATACTTTATTATTTGTTTAAATCTAGCTAGCTTAGTTCTAGGCGTGGCACATCTTGACTTTTTTATTATGGTAGGTTATTATTTAGGTTAGCTTACGTCGATATCATTCCCCTTCGTATGCTTAAAGTGACAAAGTCACTAATATTTTCTTTTGATAAATAAAAGACAAAGGCATTTATCCATACTATTCTCTCGAGCTCGGGGCACGGTGTTACGCTGCAACGATGTACTCTTGCCAATGAGAATGTATGAGGTGATTTATGCTAAGTATTAGGGACATGGAGTTCGCTACTACGGTGTACCCTACTTGAAAGGCATAGATCACTTGATCTACACTTGAAATATAACTCGAAGCACGGAGCTCGTTACTACGTTGCTTTCTTGTTTAAAGAAGTGTATTGAGGCGTGATTAACAAGCAATGTACTTAAAAAAATATATATAGGCATATAATGCCTAAAGTGCATGAAAAATGCTCGGCTTGTTATGCACGAAGTGTCTAAAAAGGCTAAGCTTATTATGCCTCAGTGTTTGAGCGAAAAATATTTATCGAGGGGTTTTATATCATATGTGTTATCCTACGTGTTACCATCATTGCCTTAACACATTAGTGTGTGCTATATTAGTTTTTTTTTAATTTTTATTTTTGAAATATTGTTGATTAATTTCTCGAAAATGCGAAAGTCTTTTTAAATTAAAGAGTTTACGATTTTGAAAACGTCTTCAACAAGTTTCCTTTATTTTTAGTAAACTTAATTAAGTAACTAACCCTTATTTATTTAATTTGTGCATATAATGTTTTGGGCTTAGTTACAAATCATTTTTTTTTCTTTTTTACGTTTTTACTTAAAAAAAAAAAAAAAATTTTATTCTTTAAATGTTGCAATAGTGTTTTGTGTTCAAGTTGGTAAAGGGTTTAATAAAAGGTGTGGTTAGGGTTTGTTTTAAAAATGAGTGGATAGGGATTAGTTTGAGAATAAATAGGGGTAGATTAGATAGGTTTTTAAAATGTCTAATCAAATTAAAACTTTGTTCCCATTTAATCTCCTCCTTCCTATTTTCTCTCGACCTCCTCAGATCTCTCTCTCTATACGTTACCCTCGCCTCTCTCTAAAACCCCCATCCGGCGTCTTCTTCCACTTCTCGACCTAGGTCAAAATACGTTCCAAAAAATCCCTCAAATCTCCATGGCATCTCCATCCAGTACCAATGCCGAACCATCTCACACGGACCAAATGGACATCTCACCTAGCATTGCTCCTTCCGTGGCATCTCGCGTGGCCATGGAAACTTCCCCAATGATCACTCCAAGCTCTTCTCCACCATGATGGCGGTGTTCCTACCTCACTGCCCCAATGCCTCGTTTGATCAAGGCATTCCTAAGGTGACTCTCCCTGGAGGCAGGAAGAGGAAAGCTTTGCCAGGTGTCTCCCCAGATCGCAAAAAGGAGATCACCGCATTAGATCAATCGGGTCGAAGGCAACTTCAAATACACTCCCTTGATCCAGTTGATGTCTCGAAAGCTCTATTGATGTGTCCTCACCCCATGTGAGTGATGAGAACTTTGAAGCAAACAAGGAAAAGGAGCCTTCGTGGACTCATTTGATGCTTGGGTAGATGGTGATGAAGAGGAGACTCTCTGGATTTTCGAAAAGAGAAGAGGGCAGCGTGAGTGCTTTACCGAAGTGCTAGCAAGAAGAGGATATCATACGAGGTAACACTTGCCCCCTCTTACGTTCCTAAACATTCCTCTAGTGATAATTACGGTGATGAGGTTACTCAAAAGTGAAGAGGGATAAAGCTTTTCCAAAACCTTTTCTTACTTTGGAGTATTATAAAAAGGAAAATATGGAACTTTGGTTGAATAGTCTAAGTAAGAGGATTTTAAAGAGAAGCACATTGATGAGGGTCGGTTGGAAAAGGAAGGAGTGGTTCGATTTTTAAAGGACAGGAATTTTATTAATGCTAATAATCATGCATCGGTTTTGTTGAGAGTGTTATTCGCGATTTCTTTGCCAATTTGCATGCTCATTTGGATGATGAAGGGTCTGCTAAATATGGAAAAGTGTTTGTTAGGGAAGAGTCTATTCTTTTACTCACCTTTTTGATTAACAAAGTTTTAGGCCTCCTAATGTAGATGATGAGAGCATTAGGGTCAATAGAGATGAAATGGTAAAATTGCTCACTCACATGACAAAGCTGCGGTCTTGGCCTTTGAAAGAAAAACTTCATGCCTCTAGATTATCTTCTCTCTATTCTGTACTACACAAATTGTGCATCTTCAATTGGCTTCCTACAACTAATGAACCTATTGTGACTTTGGAGCATGCAAATGTGTTGTATAGATTGGGTAAAAATTTAAGGATTAACTTTAGAAGATTAGTGTTTAAACACTTAGCTTCATGGGGTAGAAAAATGGAAGTGAACATTAGCTTTTTCCCTATCCTTCTCTAATCTTCAAAGTTTTGAGTATTTCAATCCTTGCCCATTGAAGCCTCCGATGTTTTTACCACTGAACACGAGTACTATACCATTGATCAACAATGAAAAAGGGTAAAAGGTATACTAAAGATCTTCCTTGGAACAAATCGATGAAACAACCCCCTGCTCCTCCCGGTGCTATCTCACGTGATACCCCAAGTGCTTCCCCGGTGTTGCCCTCATACTTTTGCGGGGAACTGATCTGCGAGTATTCTGCCTGACATGATGAATCTTTTGGGCAACTCGGACCATCAATCCCGAAGGCTACGGTTCTCGACTTCTGCCTGGCTTGATCGAAGTGCAATAGGAGAACTTCTTGAGGGATGGGCTAAGCAAGCAGTAACGGATGCTTTTATTGATGAAATTTCTTCCCAAACGGGGAGGGATCTGCTGCTTCTTTGGAACCTTAAGGCTGGTGCTATCAGGGTGCTACCACCAAGATCTTTGGCCCAGTGATGGTGGAAGTGATAGGGAAAGGAGATCGGGGGAGGAAGGAGAGAGGAAGAAGAGGAGTTTGAAGAAGAAGAAAGTTGAACCTTAAAGGTTGATAAACACGAAGGTTTATGTTGCCGCTATCATATGGGTGACTATTTTTGTGGTGGTCCTACAAACAATGTTTTTATTTTGGTGATGTGGTGGTTCTTTAAACAATTTACTTTTATTTTGTTTCTTTTTGCTAAAAACACTTTAGTTGGTTTGTTAATAACTTAAAGCGCTAGGTTGTTTTTTGCTAAGTTTTGGATGATATTTTGCTACAATGGTTATGGTTTTTAATGGTTACTTAGTTTATTTCGAAAACTTTTTTAAAGTTTGAAATAAATTAGTTTATTATGATAAATCATTGTTTAGGATTAGCTCCTTGATTAAGGGGAGTTAATTTTTGTGGGAGATATTATTCTATGGTCTATGCTCTGTATATTTGTATATAGACTTATCCTACGGAGACGACACATTAAGTTTGGAAAGAAATATCCAACTAAGGGGAGATTGTTGAGTGTAATCTGCCGGTGATATCGTAGATGATTTCCCATGTGATATCACGGATGATTTCTGGTGAAAATTATATAGTTGTATATTTCTTGTTTGTTATTTAATGGACTAACGTGCTAATATGAGTACTGTATAGTCTATGGTTTATGGTTGTATTTCGGGGTGCAATAGCATCAAAGAAGGAGCTAGACACATGTGGAAATTGGAAGAAATGAATTAATACATTTTATGTATTAATTCGTAATTTGGCATTCAACAACAACATGTATGTGGACTTTGTCGAAAGGTTGTTCTTGAGTTATAGAAGAAGTACAAGGATGATAAAGCAAGGGAGTACAAGGCGTGGAAGCATGGCTTGAGGATTCAACAACTAGGTTGCTACAAGATAGGAAGTGGGAGCTAGAATTGTGGAAACAAATTAACCCACTCTGCCTACACTTCCTCCACGTGCAAGACCAGCCCCGAAAGGTACATTATTGGAGTAGCCTTCAAGTATTTGAAGACTATAAATAAGCTTGGAAGGTTTATTTGAAGACATGCCACTTATTTCACATTCACACCTTCGAAAAGCTTAGAGATAGAGTTCTTTGTTTGGTTCTTTTAATCCTTTCTCCCTTGTAATTTCGCACTTGATTACTTTGGTATCAAGGTGTGTGAAGGCTAGGATAGGATTCCGTTCTTTATCTCTTGTTCCATAGAGCTTAAAATAGATATAGCTATAGGGAACTTTCGGCTTTGTAACTTCATTCATAGTGATTATAAAGTCTTGCCTAAGAGGCACTCTCAAGTTATATTTATATAACTTGAGAAAAACAATTTTGGTGTTTTTATTCCGCTGCAAACTCTTTTACAAAATTGTTTTATTTTCGAAGTGTGTGTGTGTGCCATCCCAAGTGCTATCGTTGGTCTTTGTTATCACCTTGGATATCACTTGTGATTCAAGCCGTGACAATTTCAAAACGATTCACCTCGAGTTTGGGGCCTAGGTTACACTGCAGCACGGCTAGTGTTCACTAAGACAACGCGGCTAGTGTTCACTAAGATAACACGTCTAGTGTTCACTAAGACAACTAGCTGAGTGTACATCGCCAGCCTGGTAGTGTTCTTGTCTGACACGGCTAGTGTTCACTAAGACAACACGGCTAGTCTTCGCTAATACAACACGGCTAGTGTTCACTAAGATAACACGGCTAGTGTTCGCTAAGCAACACACGACTAGTGTTCGCGATACAACACGGCTAGTGTTCGCTAAGATAACACGGCTAGTGTTCGCTAATACAACACATTTAGTGTTCACTAATATAACATAGCTAGTGTTCACTAAGATAACACTGACTAGTGTTCCCTAAGACAACTAGCTAGTGTACATAAGCAACACAGCTAGTGTTCGCTAATACTGTACTGGTGTTCACTAAGAAGCAACTAGTCTTATTTACAACACACTAGTGTTACTAAGATAACACGGTTAGTGTTCACTAAGCAACACAACTAGTGTTCGCAATACAACACACGGCTAGTGTTCATTTAAGATAACACGGCTAGTGTTCGCTAATACAACACTAGTGTTCGCTAATATAACACGGCTAGTGTTCGCTAAGATAACACAGCTAGTGTTCATAAGACAACTAGCTAGTGTATATAAGCAAACACGCCTAGTGTTCACTAATACAACACATCTAGTGTTCGCTAAGACAACACGGCTAGTCTTCGCTGTCTGACACAGCCTAGTGTTCACTAGATAACACGGCTAGTGTTGACGCTCACTACAACACGGCTAGTGTTCGCGATACAACATGCGGCTAGTGTTCCTAAGATAACACTAGTGTTCACTAATACAACACGGCTAGTGTTCACTAATATAACACATTGAGTGTTCACAAGATACTTGCGGCTAGTGTTCACTAAGACAACTAGCTAGTGTCGTAAACAGCCAACTAGTGTTCACTAATGTCTGTACGGCTAGTGCTCGCTAAAACAACACGGCTAGTCTTCGCTGTCTGACTAGCTAGTGTACATAAGCAATACAACTAGTGTTCACTAATACAACTAGTGTTGGCTAAGATAACACGGCTAGTGTTGGCTCACTATGACAACGTATCTAGAGTACGCTAAGTTAAACTAGCTAGTTTACATTGGTGATCTTTGATACACGTAGCTAGTGTGCGGCTAGGTTACACTAGCAACACGGCTAGTGTTAGCTAAGACAACACGGCTAGTGTTCACTAAGATAACACGGCTAGTGTTCACTAAGACAACTAGCTAGTGTTCGGCTAAGACAACACGTCTAGTGTTCGCTAAGGCTGACACGGCTAGTGTTCACTAAGACAACACGGCTAGTGTTCGCACAAGACAACACAGCTAGTTAAGTAATGTACACTAGTTAAATAATGTACACTAGTTAAGTAATTAACTCGTGCACACTAGTTAAATAATGTACACTAGCTAAGTAATGTACACTAGTTAAGTAATCTATAAGTCAATATTATTTTTTCAAAATTCTATCTTTAGGGATCTAGTTTGAATCGTCTCGTCAAGACAAAAAAATCAGTGTTTTCGAATTTTTTTTTTTCGACTTATAGATATTGAGATATTTTATTTTGAAATTTGAGAAGGATTTTAAATGAAATAATTACGAAAATGCCACTTTCACTCTATTTTTTTAATGCGGAGCATTGATGTGTTTTTTAATCCGATACTATTAGTGGTTTTATGGTTACTCATATAAATTTGGTTATTATAATAGGACCCTATATATATATATATATATATATATATATATATATATATATATATATATATTATATAAATTAATTAATTAATTTTTTTTACCTTTTATAGGCATTTACCCCAATACGGCAATACACATTACCCATTACCCACTAACTACCCACCCGTCTCTCCAGCAAAATCAAAACAAAAACCAAAACACTTGATGTTGCACAAGCATGTATACCAAAACACCTTATGTTCCTTGATCCTTGAGTTAACACAGTTGCCAAATCTATCCGTTTGTTTGTGATTAGTTATTATAATGTGATTATAATGATTAAATGGTCCATAGCTCTCTTTTCCTCTGTTCATAATCGCCACAACTCCCCTCCTTTCGAGTTGTATTTATCTTCATTCATTCTGTTCATTTAGTAAAAGAAAAGTAATACTCTCTCCGTCCCAAAATGTCCAAAAAAATTCAAATTTACTCTAACTGTTGATTTTGTTATTGTAATATTGTTCAACAATTTGGTTTTTAAATATGCTTGCTTGTAGATTTTATTGTTGTAAAAAATTATATTATATTGTAATTTGTAGAACCGGTGGAATCGGGCCGGAACCGGACCATTGGAACCGGACCGATGGGACCGGTCCTATAATGTAATGGTCTGGTCCTGGTCCTAGATTTTTACAGAACCGAAGTATTTGGTCCGGTCCTGATTTTCTAAAATTTTGACAAAAACCGGACCAACCCGGACCGTGAACACCCCTAGTGAGAGTAAGTTATAAGTATTTGTGTATATGAGAGTAAATCAATTGACAAAAGTTCAGAGCCAAAAGATGCGTTACCAGAAAATTGTGATATATGACTGATATTTATAGGTGTAGGAGATATTGTCTTGCTTTGGATAGAAAGTTAGGAGAGATAAGGAGTCAAGTTCTACTAAAATCCTAATTTCATGATGTCCTTATTATAGTATGATTAGAAGAGCCTTCTGTACGTATGCCTAGGAGGCCTGCTCCTAGGTATAGTGTGCTGATCGGCATAGTGTTACGTCAGGTAAAAATGATGATCAAGGGTAAGGGTAGGAAAACCCATTTTCCTTGTCACAATTGTAGCCTTATTGGCGTAGATCTGGTGCAGGTCGACTTAAGCGTATGTCTTGGTCGACATAGTTTTAGTTCTCTAGTCGTCTTAGTCACAAGACTATTTCACTATGTCTCGATCGACATGGGGTCTTATGACAAGGAGAGTAAGACGAGTATAGGTAAGGAAGCCCATTCTCTATGTCGTATTTGAGACTTATGCATACAATTCATTGGGCTCAATCCATTAGGTTTTCCCCGTTTTATAGTTCATAGTTGTACTCGATTTATACCGTTCAATTTTATTGATAATTCATTAATAATTTATAAATATCAATTTTAAAAATTTCACAAGATAATTAAATAACATTAACGTGGAATCAAAGTTAATTGGTGTTGACCAACTGTAAAATTTCAAACACAGGACGAAGGAAGTATGTATTTTCTTTTTTGACACTCTCCCTAAAATTATAAAATTAAAAGCTCTTAAATATGGATAACCAAATTGTATCATTTCATCTAAGACTATATAAAAGCTTTTTAAATATTTTCCGTCACTCCATTACCCCTTTTATTTATTTCTCTCTATTTATATTCTTAATTTATTTATTTTTCTAAATATTTAAAGAGTAATCAATGACATCACAAAACTAACAACGCGTTCTTTCCTTTGCTTTGCACTTTGCAAAAATAAAAATAAAGGAGTAAAGAATAAATAAATAATTAAATTGATATTAGTACCGAAGCTAATTTGATTGCATAACGTGGTTATGATTTAATCAGTGACAGACACACCACGTGGCTTGATTCCCCACAGCCTGTTTTTAAGCTTGAAAGTGATTCGTTAATTATTTGATCAAAAAGAGGATAGTGGATTATTTAGGCTGTTAATTAATTATTTTAAATTCATTAAATTATCTAATCGTCATTATTGTTTTCAATAATTATCTGAACATTCTTGTTTTTAAACTTTCTGGCAAGTGGCTATAGAAATTATTAAATAAATCCTTGTGGTATGGGGTATTAACTTTTAAAATGGAAGTCGAAAATTCGAATACTGTTATTAATATGTGCTAGCCTATTTATATGCTAATTGATGTAGCGTTAGTGACATTTTATCCATCGCAAATAAAATAAAAAAAAAATCCATTTAAATAAATAAAGGGATCAAAATCTAAGCAATATATTGAAGATAATACGAATGTACAACAAAAAAACAACGAAGAACCAGGCCACGGCCCATAGATTTAGAGAATTCTGGATGGGCGGCCCATGTATATAGAGAATTTTACAAAGCACCCCTCCAAGACTTGCTAACTGATTGCAAAAACATTTTGCTTTTTTATAGCTTAAAATCACTTTTGAAGCTCAAAATCACTTTTAATAGTGTTTGGATAACAATACTGATTATAATTTTAAGCTGTTAAAATGTAAAAAAGCGTGTTTTGCTGACAGTATAATGAAACTTTTGCTTAAAAGTGATTCTTAGAAGTTGTTATTTGTGTTGTTTTTACAATAATAACCTCTATCTCTTTTATACATTTATTATATCGAGATACATATCATAAATGTCATTTTTGGTATTTATCTTTAATAATCAGTTTTGAACATATACTATCCAGACATACTTATAAATTTTAAAATTTATTACAAATAATTGATTTTTTTAAAATTACTTTTGAAAAATCACTTTCAGAAAATCAGAAGCAATGCCAAATTCACCCTAACCATATTTACACCTCCCTACCCTCATCTTCATTCTCTTTCCTTCTTTATCCCTAACCAGTAACCAGTAACCACCAAAGCATTTCCAGCATTCAATATCACCTGAACTCACCATGAATCTAATGCCGGATTATTATTTTTATAAATGTATTTATAACTCATTCACTAAGGTGTTTTTTGTTTTGTTTTTTTTTAATATTGTAACAATCTAAAATGAATTATATCTCTCCTCAACATTTTTTGAGAAACTGATTCATGATTTGTACTCCATCTGTCCCAATAACAACAACAACATTATCTTAGTGTCGCAAATATTTAAACCTGTAGTAGGATAAGGGGGGTCAGATGTACTCTATCTGTTCCATTGAAAAAAAACTGATCATTTATTTTGCGACAGCTGTAGTAGAACTTAATGGAATCTCATTTAATTGGATAAAAAATTGGCAATTATGACTACTTGTGTAGACTTCAACAAAGAAAATCAACAATGACATGTGAAATATATTACTTCTTTGATTTGGGAAGAAAGAGTCAAAGTAGATATGAATCTAAGGTCTAGATTTCAAAATTGATAAAGGAATTTGAAAGAGTATGAACATATTCCTTATATCTTTTTTATTTTTGTAATTATGTTTTATATTTTGTTCATATTTAGATTAAATTAATGTAGAAAATAATTGTGAATATTTACTTAGTTAAGAATTGATTTTGTTTGACTAACAACTAATCTTTATTTTTAGTAGCTATCATGTAAATATCATGTAAATGAGGTAGGTTTCGAGGATTACAAAAAGACTTTTAATTGGAGAAGGATTCTTGGTTGATGAGAAAAAAAGTGTGCAAAAGAATCAATCATACTTGGAGAAGAATTCATTGTTGATAAAGAAAGTAGTGTAAAAAAGAATCCTCGTTGAAGAAAGATTATGATCACTATAAAAAAAGCTGCAACACTCATTGTTTCACACGGATTTTAGAAAGAGAAACAGAGTTTACAAATTTTCTCGAGTGTTTTTCATCTTTGTTCTTGAAGTTCAGATCATTGAATCTTTAAGATTGTTTTTATGTATTTAGTCTAAAACCACTTTAATCTTTTCGTAAGTTTTTACTTTTCTTTTCTTTCATTATATTCGTTTGTTAAACTTGCTCTATTCAAGTTTCTTTATTAATAAAAGTTTTCTAGCAATCATAGTTTTCTGAAGTGTTTAAACTCATTATTATTTCGCTGCATTTACTTAATGTTTGGTAAGTTTATTTTCAGTCAAATAGTTTAGACAGTCGTTATGACACTTGTGTAATCAACTGTACACACAAGTGATCAAACAAGTTTGAACAGTCCTATCTACAAATCCTTCTGTTGTAAGTTTAGGCGGTGGTAGTGTTTAGGGGGCTGGAATGAAGAAGAAAAGAAAAGAAAGATATGACAGGTTATGTTTTAATGGACTACAATTAACTAAGGGGGCGTTTGTTTTTCTCTTTTAAGCCTTGTTTGCCTCTTATCACTTATTCATTAAGAGGATTAGAGAAATAAGTGTGTTTGTTTTTTTTTTGAAATAATGCTTGTTAGGCTCTTAAAGTCCTCTTAATTTTAAGTGGTTAAAATGTTCTTTGCCTCGCATGTTTCATATTTTGGTTTTGGTTAAAAAATTTAAATTTATTCCATTTACTTTGCATTTTACGTTTTTTTTTTTTTTTTTTTAAATTTTTTAATTTTTTAAGCTGTTTCAGATAATGAATTCGGATAGAAAATCAAACAACTTATCCAATTCGAATTCAATTCGATTCTTTGCCTCTTAATCATTCAGTACATTTCAGGCCCCGAAATCGGATTTAGCAAACTTATCACTTAAAAGAAAACAAAAAGCTTCCCTAAGGTGGGGAGAAAGATGAGGGTGGGAAATGTAAATAAGGAAGTTGAACTGGTCCAACCGAGTATATGGAAGGGAGGGAGGGTGGAGATTTGAACTCTTCAAAATTATGTCGTAGTAATAAAATAATAATACACCGTCTTGCTCCTTTATATACCTTGGCTCTGGATGTCTCCACCCTCCATCTGGCGTTGGAGTGCAAAAGAGACGAACACTACTCCCCGTCGTCAGTGCACCACTTCAAACCTAGCCTATTCAAATTACTCCATCCAACACCAAGGTTTCTTGGTGTGGATTTCACGCTTCTTAAAAATTATTTTTGATAATGGGTAGAAAATTAAAGAAGAGAGAATGTAAAAGTTAAATGTGGGGTAGGGAATAGTAATTAATGATTGATTTTTTTGAAAGTGGGTAGAAGATTAGAGGAGAGAGAATGTAAAAGTTAAAAATATTTAATAGGAGAGAAAATGAGTGGAAGGAATAGTAAGTTAATGATTGATTTTTTTGTAAATATGTTAACTTTATAAGAGTATAATGAATGATTTTTTTGTAAATATATTAAATCATAAGGATATAAATATATTCAAAATTTGCATTTATGGAAGGAGAAGCTTTTAAAGTGAGACGGACCGGACCAAAAAAGGAAAGTAGGAATTTTGAAGAGTGGGGACGGAGGAGTATTTTCATTTTTGGCCCACTTCCTCTAGGGCCCCCTCATTTGAGATTTAAAACCATTTTAAGAAATGACACTTTTAGTAATTCCTCACATGGCACCCCTCACTATTAAAAAAGACAAAAATACCACGTATTTTAATTTTGTACGCGTCATTCACGTTCATTCCGGTGACAGATTCTAATTCAAAAACGAGAAAATTATAATTTAGTCACTTTGAAACTTTGAGAAAGTTAAATATTGGTCACTAGACATTCCAAGTATTTTAAATCGAGTCATTAGATTCAAAAATAGTTTTCGGTTTAATTTTTCAACAAAAAAAAAAATCCAATATTAACAACGAATTAATCTGCATAGATTTACACATTTTACAACACTTTATAAGTTTCTCTTTATAATTTGACTTATAAATAAAAAAATTTCCATGAACAAAAAAAAATCAAAAAATTTCAATAATAACAACGAATTACTCTCATAATTTATACATTTTACAACTCTTATAATTATGTAAGGAGCTTCACTTTGACTTTTATAATTGACTTATGAGACAATTTTTTCAACCAAAAAAATCAAAATTTTTGAATAATAACAACGAATTACTCATCGTAACAACTGAATTACTCTTATAATTGACTTATAAACTTATAAGACTTTTTTTTAAAAAAAGTCTTATAAGTAACATATGAGACTTTTTAAAAAGTCTTATAAGTAACTTATAAGACTTTTTTTAAAAAAAGTCTTATAAGTAACATATAAGACTTTTTAAAAGTCTTATAAGTTAGTTATAAGACCTATTTGAACAATTATGAAAATTGTGTTGTAAAAAAAGTCTTATAAGTAGTAACTTATAAGACTTTTTAATAAGTCTTATAAGTAACATATAAGACTTTTTAAAAGTCTTATAAGTTAGTTATAAGACCTATTTGAACATTGAAAATTGTGTTGTAAAAAAGACTTACTAAAAAGTCTTATAAGTTTACTTATAAGACTTTTAAAAAGGCTTATAAAGTAACTTTATATAAGACTTTTTAGTAAGTTATAAAGACTTTTTAATAAGTCTTATTTATGTTACATATAAGACTTTTTAGTAATTCTTATAAGACTTTTTAATAACAGATAAGACTTTTTAAAAGTCTTATAAGTTAGTTATAAGACCTATTTGAACATTGAAAATTGTGTTGTAAAAAGTCTTATAAGTAACATATAAGATTTTTTTAAAAAGTCTTATAAGTTAGTTATAAGACCTATTTGAACATTGAAAATTATGTTGTAAAAAGACTTACTAAAAAGTCTTATAAAGTTACTTACTTGAGACTTTTAAAAAGTCTTATAAGTAACATATATAAGACTTTTTTAGTAAGTTATAAAGGACTTTTTAATAAGTCTTATTTATGTTACATATAAGACTTTTTAGTAATTCCTTATAAGACTTTTTTAATAACATATAAGACTTTTTAAAGTCTTATAAGTTAGTTATATAAAGACCTATTTGAACATTGAAAATTGTGTTGTAAAAAAGTCTTATAAGTAACATATAAGACTTTTTAAAAAGTCTTATAAGTTAGTTATAAGACCTATTTGAACATTGAAAATTGTGTTGTAAGACTTACTAAAAAAAAGTCTTATAAGTTACTTATAAGACTTTTAAAGTCTTATAAGTAGCATAACATATAAGACTTTTTTTCAGACTTTTTGGTAAGTTATAAAGACTTTGTCTAATACGGTAAGTCTTATTTATGTTACATATGAGAACTTTTTAGTAATTCTTATAAGACTTTTTAGCACAATTTTCCAATGTTCAAATAGATCTTATAACTAACTTATAAGACTTTTAAAAAGTCTTATATATTACTTATAAGACACAGCAATTTTCAATGTTCAAATAGATAATAGTACTTATAAGACTTTTAAAAAGTCTTATATGTTATTAAAAAAGTCTTATAAGAATTACTAAAAAGTGTATATGCTATTTATAAATAAGACATTAAGATCTTTATAACTGCTAAAGTCTTATATGTTTATAAGACTTTTAAAAGTCTTATAAGTAACTTATGGGCAGAATCTTACACAACACAATTTTCAATGTTCAAATAGATCTTATAACCAGCATAAGACTTTTAAAAGTCTTATAATATTAAGACTTTTGCAGCACAATTTTGTGTTCAAATAGATCTTATAACCTTATAAGACTTAAAAGTCTTATATTATTAAAAAGTCTTATAAATTACTAAAAGTCTTATATGCAACATAAATGAACTTATTAAAAAGTCTTTATAACTGCTAAAAAGTCTTATATGTTACTTATAAGACTTTTAAAAATCTTATAAGTAACTTATAAGACTTTTTGTAAGTCTTTTACAACACAATTTTCAATGTTCAAATAGGTCTTATAACTAACTTATGAGACTTTTAAATTCTTATAAGACTTATTAAAAAGTCTTATAAGATACTATACTGCAGCACAGTGCCATTCAAATAGTGTATAACTAACTTATAAGACTTTTAAAAGAGTGTCTTATGTATTACTTATAAGACTTTTAAAGAATCTTATAGGAACATAAACTTTTAAATTAGTCTTATATGTTACTTATCGACTTTTTAAAAAGTCTTATAAGTTTATAAGTCGATATAAAATCGTTGTTATTATGAGAGTAATTCGTTGTTATTATTCAAAATTTTGATTTTTTGGTTGAAAAGAATTGTGTAAATAAGTCAAGTATAAAAGTCAAAGTAGTCTTACTGAATTACGCCAAGGGAGTTGTAAATGTATAAATTATGAGAGTAATTCGTTGTTATTATTGAAATTTTTGATTTTTGTTGAAGCCACATTTATAAATCAAGTATAAGAGAACTTATAAGTGACCCCATGTCAACAGAAGTATGAGATTAATTAGATTATTATCTGTTGAAAAAATTAAACTGAAACTTTATTTGAATCTAATGACATTTAAAATACTTGAATGTCTAGTGACCAATATTTAATTCTCAAAGTTTCAGTGACTAAATTATAATTTTCTGTTTTGAGCCAGTATGCCTGGGTGAACGTGAATGACTGCGGCTAAACCAAAATATGGGTATTTTTGTCTTTTAATAGTGAGAGTGTGTGAGGAATTACTAAAGGTCATTTCTTAAAGGTGGTTTTAAATACTCAAATGAGGAGCCTAGAGAAGTGGGCCAAAAACAAAATGCAATCACTTCAAAATTCCTGCTCCTTTTTAGTCGTCTCCGCAAGAATTCCCTTCCATAAATGGCAACATTTGAGTATATTTATCATATGATTTGTATATTTACAAAATCATTCTATACTCTTATAAAGTTAACATATTACTAAAATCAATCATTAACTTACTATTCCTTCATACATTTCTCTCTATTAAATATTTTCAACTTTTACATTCTCTCCTCTTTCAAAAATCAATCGTGAGGTATATGTCCCTACCCCACGACTAACTTTGCATTCTCTCTTCTTTAATTTTCTGATATCAAGTAATTTTAGAGAAGTAATCCACACGAGCCTTGGTGTTGGATGGGTACAATTTGAGGAATAGGCTAGGTTTTGAAGTGGTACGGCAGGAAGCAGTGTTCTCTTTTCGCACTCCAGCCTGCCCTTTCCAGATGGAAAGTGAGGCATCCCCGAAGCAGGTATATAAAGGGAACAGAGACAGTCAACATTATTCGGTATTACTACGACATATTGAAAGTCAAATCTCACCCTCCCTCCCTCCCACCACTCGGTGTGCACCTCGCCACCCCACCCTCATCTTTCTCCACAAAGATTTTTGTTGCAGTGATGAGTGCTAGTCTGATTTCAGTTCTGTGGCTGAATATTAAGGCAGCTACGAAAAAACAATTCTGGAGGTAGATAAGTAACATTTTCTGTCTGAATTCGTTATCTGAAACAGTTAAAAAATTAAGGATTTAAAAAAGAACGTAAATACAAACAATGAACGTGAAGCAGTTTAAATTTGTGAACAAACAAATATGAAACAGCGGCTTCAGAAAGAACAATTCCTTTCTTTGACTAACCACTTAAGAATAGGAACTGCATAACACAACAACATTATTTCAAAAAATTACAAACACACTGACTACTCTGTCCATCTTAATGAATAAGTGATAAGAAGAGCAAACAAGCAAGGAAAAGACAACGCCTTGAGTTAATTGTAGTCCCATGCTGTAACCCTGTCATATCTCTCTTTTCTTCAGCCATTCAACCTAAACATACCACCGCCCTAAACTTGGCAGAAAGGGTGTGTAGATAGGGCTGTTCAAACTTGTTTGATCACTGTGTACAATTGATTACACAAATGTCATAACATTCTCTATTATTTGACAATAAACTTGCAAACGTGCAGCAGATGTGTGAGTTTAAACACTTCAGAAAACTATGATTGCTAGAAAACTTTTATTAATAAAGAAACTTGAATAGAGCAAGTTTAACACAAGCGAATATAATGAAGAAAGAAAAGAGAATAAAAACTTACGAAAGATTAAAAGTGATTTTGAAACAAATACATAAATAACAATCTTAGATTCAATGATGTCAGGCCTTCAGAAAAATGAAGCACTCAGCTCTGTCTTCACAAAATCCGTGGCTAATGAGTGTTACTAACTTTATAGTGATCATAATCAGCGAGGATTCTTTGCACTGCTTTCTTTATCAACAATGAATGTCTTCTAAAGTATGTTCAAATTCTTTCACTACTCATCAACCAAGAATCACTTTCTCCATCGAGAGCCTACACTCATTTACATGATATTTACATGATAATAAGAAATAAAGATTAGTTGTTAGTCAAACAAAATCAGTGTAACTAGTAAAATATTCTGATATTACTAAAATTATTTATTCTCAAATATGAACAAAATATAAAACATAATTACAAAAAAGAAAAGCATATAAGAAACAATGTTCATACTCTTTCAGAATTCCTTATCAACGAAATCTAGACTAGATTCACGACTCTTTCTTCCGTCAAGAAATGTGTATTTCACATGTCATTATTGTTTTCTTTGTTGAGAATCTACACAAAAGCAGTCATAATTACTCAATTTTATCAGTGTGAGATTCCGGTAAGTTCTACTACGCTGTCATAAATAAATGATCAGTTTTTGTCTAGGATTAGACCCGCATCTGACCCCGCCTTCTGGATGCAAATACTTTGCACACTAAGGCAATGTTGTTGTTGTTATTAGATGAATCAGTTTCTCAAAAAACCCGAGAGCGATATATTCATTTTGATGTTACAATATTATTCACCTTGTGAATGAGTTATAAATACATTTATAAAATAATATGATTCAGGTGATATTGAATCTGGAAATGCGTGTAGAGACAAAAAGAAAGGAAAGAAGAGTGAAGATGAAGTGGTGGAGTAATTAACACATTATTCAATTTTCCTGAAAGTGTTTTCAAAAGTAATTTTACAATCAATTATTTGTAATAAATGCAAAATTTTACAAGTATCTATGTTAAAACTGATTATTAGATAAATACCAAAAATGACAATATGTATCTCGATAGTAATAAATGTATAAAGGATATTATTAACAAAAACAACACAAAGATAGCAACTACTTTGTAAGCTGGTCATAACTTCGAAAACACAGTTTTACATTTATGGCACAGCTTAAGTATAATCATATTGTTATCCAAGCCAAGATGCAACTTCAAAAATGATTTAAACTTATAAAAAAAAACGAATGTTTACTGTCAGACAACAAATCTGAAGTGCTGCTCAAATTTTCTTTTAGTTACATGGGCCGCCCATCAGAATTTGCAAATCCATGGGCCGTGGCTTCTCGTTGTTTGTTGTACATTCGTATTATCTTCAATATTGCATTGAACGATCCCTTTCATTTATTTAAATCTTTTATTTTATTTGCGATGAATAAATGTCACTAACACATCAATTAACTATAAATAGCTAGCACATATTAATAACAGTATTCAGTACTGACTTCCATTTTAAAAGTTAACACCAGCAAAGTTTATTTGTAATTTCTATAGCCCTTGCCAGAAAAGTTTGGTGCTTCAGATAATTGTGAAAGCAATAATGACGATTAGATAGTGTGAATTTAAAATAATTGAGTAACAGCCTAAATAATCACTATCTCACGATCAAATAATTAACGAATGCAGCTCAAAAAGCAGGCTGAGAGGTATCAAGCCACGTGTGTCTCTGGCTCACTGATGCATCTGTTCACGATTATCTGTCAGAGTAGCTTCGACAACTCAATTTAATTATTTATTCTTTACTCTTTATTTTATTTTGCAAAGTGAGAAAGAGCACGTTGTTAACTGTGATGTCATTGATTACCTAACTAATCTTGAAAATAACTGATAAAATGTAAATAGAGAGAAGATAAATAAAGGGTAATGGCAGAAAATATTTAAAGAAACTTTATATAGTCTTAGATGAAATGATACAATTTGGTTATCCATATTTAGAGCTTTTAATTATGGTGATGAAATGCATATACTAGATCTGTGTTCTGAGAATTTTACAGTTGATCAACCTGTTACTTTGATTACGACCAATATTCTTGAAATATCGCTGTGAAATTTTAAAATTGATATTTAATTATTAATGAATTATCAATAAAATTGAACGGTATAATATGAACTATAAACGAGGAAAATGTGGAGCCCACGTGAACAATATGCGTAAGTATATCTCGTCTTGCTCTCGTCATAGACCCCATGTCGGCCGGGTACATAGTGAAATGGTCTTGTGACAAAGAACGACTAGAGAACTAAAGCTATGTCGACCAAGACACTACGCTTAAGTCGACAGATCTACGCCCGATAAGGCTACAATTAATGAGCAAGGAAAATGTACTTACCATGATCATCATTTTCTGACGTAAGCACTTTATGGATCGACCTTGTATACCTAGGAGCGGCCTACTAGGCTATACTGTCTGAAACTCTTCTATCATCTTATAATAAGGACATCATGAAACAAATTTTAAATGAAACAAACTCCATATCTCTCGCAACTTTCTATCTGGCACCAGAACAGCCTCTCTACCTCATCAAATATGGTCATATCAATTACTACATTGCTTGCAATCTTTTGGCTACGGCACTGGCTCGGTGATTCTTCTGTATCTGACTCTTATAGCTACTCTCCATTTAGGGTGATTGTGATAGGAGTTGAATCCATTTTTGTCAAGAACTAGAAAATGGCAGGATCCATGATTGTAAAATCACAGGACTTGGTGATTCATTTCCCGTACTGGGCGATCTGCGTCAGTCATTCACGATGGTCGGTCCCAAAACAGTTCAAGTGATTACAGCGATAAAATCTCTGGCAATATTTAAAATTTCAAATTGTTGAACAATGTGCGATAGCAAATCAACTGATTAAATAAATTTGAACTTGAACATATTGGGCGTATTACTTTCTTTTACTAAATGAATAATACAACTTCGAAAGGAAGTGGCGATGAGAGGAAAAGAAGCTATGAACCATTTGTATAATCATTATAATGGCAATCATAACAAGCAGACAAGCAAGTCAAACATAAGTGTTTTGTCTCGCTCTTGTCACGACATCAAGTATTTTAATTTTGTTTATTTTCTTTGGGAAACAATATCTCAAACTAACATATTAGATAAATACTATAAAAAATAAAAAAATTAATTTATTTATTTATATATATATATATATATATATATATATATATATATATATATATATATATATATATATAGTCTGTATAATGAGAACAAAACGTATAACACGGTAATAATCGTTAGATTAAAAAACACATCAATGCTCAGATTAAAAAAATAGAGGGAGTATTTCATTTAAAATAAACTCTCAAAACTCAAAAATAAAATATCTCGAAATATCTACCGTCGAAAAAAATTTGAAAACATGTCTTGGAGACGATTCAAGCTAGATCACAGATAAATTTTGAAAAAATAATATTGACTTATAGATTACTTAACTAGTGTACATTATTTAACTAGTGTACTGTTACTTAAGCTAGTGTGCGCGGGGTCATTACTTAACTAGTGTACATTATTTAGCTTTAGTGTACATTGCCCAGCTAGGCTGTGTTATCTTAGTGAACACTAGGCTGTGTTGTGTTAGTGAACACTAGCTAGTGAGCTTAGTGAACCCCAGGCTGTGTTAATGTAGTGAACATTAGATGTGTTGTCTTAGTGGTAGCTAGTTGTCTTAGTGAACACTGTGTTATGCGTGAGCAGCTAGGCTGTGTTACTTAGTGAACGCTAGAGTTTGTGTTGCTAGTGTAACAGTGTCGCTAGCTATGTCGGCGGTAATGTAGAACTAGCTAGTTAGCAGTGTACTCTGGAAATGTCATAATGTTGATCTTAGGCTGTGTTATCTTAGTGAGCAAGTGACTGTTATATTAGTGAACTGGTGTATTGCTTATGTACGTAGCTAGTTGTATTGATTAGACTAGGCAATGTTCTCTTAGTGAGCACTAGCTGTGTTATATTAGTGAGCATGGTGATGTTTATGTATTAATGGTGTACTTTCAGTGAACGCTAGGCTGTGTTATCTTAGTGAACGCTAGGCGTGTTATGTTAGTGAGGCATAAACACATGTTATGATAATGAGCTGCAATGTTGATCTTAGTGAGAACGCTAAACATGTTATGACGCTTTAAGCACATGTTGCTGAAATGGCTGTGCGCCTGTTGCTGTGAAGCATGAAGCTGTGTTATATTGATGGGCTTAACGCTGCCCTGTAGTAACACTAGATATGTTATATTAGTGAACGCCAGCTGTGTTGCTGCCTCTGGCTGAAGCTAGTTGTGTAGTAGTACACTAGCACAGTAGATTATGCTAGTGAACGCTAAGCATGTTATATTAGTGAGCGTTAGGCTGTGATATTAGTGAACACTAGGCTGCTTGTATAGTGAACGCTAGGCATGTTTATATTAGTGAGCACTGAATGTGTATGAAGTAGCAATGTTATCTTATTGAACACTAGGCATGTTGTATTAGTGAAAGGCTTAAATTTGTGTTCTTGTGGCTGTTAGGCTTGTGTTATGACAATGATTAGCAGCCCAAACTGTTTGTTACCTATTACGCTAGCTAGTGTCTTAGTAGCGCTGCCAAAACTGTGTTATCTTAGAATTGAGGCATTGGCCCAAGCATGGCCCATATTTCGAAGAAGCAAGTAAACTGTGATAGTGAACACCAAACATCATTATCTTAATGAAGCATCAAACTGTATTCTGTAGTGAGCACTAGACAATATTGCTTAATGTTATCATTTAGTGAGCGTGGCTTTATGTTCATATTAGTGGCATATTTGTGTTATCTTAATGAGCATTGCCATTGTGTTGTACTATGTACGCTAGTTGTCTTTTAGGTGAGACTGTAGATGTGTTATGTGATGACGCTAGGCTGTGTTGTCTTAATGAAGCCGCTAGACGTATTTAGTGTAACGATATTGGCTAGTGAATCGTTTTGAAATTGTCACGGCTTGAATCACGAAGTGATATCAAGGTGATAAAAGCACCAACGATAGCACTTGGGATGTAGCCCCACCACACACTTCGAAAAATAAAACAATTTTGTAAAAGAGTTTGCGGCGGAATAAAAACACCAAAATTGTTTTCTCAAGTTATATAACTATAACTTGAGAGTGCCTCTTAGGCCAGACTTTATAATCACTATGAATGAAGTTACAAAGCCGAAAGTTCCCTATAGCTATATCTATTTTAAGCTCTATGGAACAAGAGATAAAGAACGGAATCCTATCCTAGTCTTCACACACCTTGATGCCAAAGTAATCAAGTGCGAAATTACAAAGGGAGAAAGGATTAAAAAGAACCCAAACAAAGAACTCTATCTCTAAGCTTTTCGAAGGTGTGAATGTGAAATAATTGGCATGTCTTCAAATAAACCTTCCAAGCTTATTGATAGTCTTCAAATACTTGAAGGCTACTCCAATAACAGCCTTGGGGCTGGTCTTGCACGTGGAGGAAGTGTAGGGAGAGTGGGTTTATTTGTTTCCACAATTCTAGCTCCCACTTCCTATTTTGTAGCAACCGAGTTGTTGAATCCTCAAGCCATGCTTCCACGCCTTGTACTCCCTTGCTTTATCATCCTTGTACCTCTTATAACTCGGCAACAACCTTTGACAAAGTCCACATACATGTTGTTGTTGAATGCCAAAATGCAATTAATACATAAAATGTATTAATTCATTTCTTCCAATTTCCACATGTGTCTAGCTCCTTCTTTGATGCTATTGCACCCTGAAATACAATCATAAACCATAGACTATACGAGACCATATTAGCACGTTAGTCCATTAAATAACAAACAAGAAATATACAACTATATAATTTTCGAGTCCAGGAAATCATCTGCGATATCACTTGGGAAATCATCTACGATATCACTGCGATTACACTAACAATCTCCCCTTAGTTGGATATTTCTTTCCAAACTTAATGTCTTTCTTGTCTGTAGGATAAGTCTATATACAAATGTCTGAGCATAGACCATAGAATAATATCTCCACAAAAATTAACTCCCCCGCTTAATCAAGGAGCTAATCCTAAACAATGATTTATCATAATAAACTAATTTATTTCAAACTTTAAAAGTTTTGAAATAAACTAAGTAACCATTAAAAACCATAACCATTGTAGCAAAATATCATCCAAAATTAGCAAAAAAAACATCCTAGCAGATTAAGTTATTTAACAAACCACTAAAGTGTTTTAGCAAATATAAACAAAATAAAAGTAAATTGTTTAAGGAACCACCACATCACCAAAATAAAAACATTGTTTGTAGGACCACCACAAAAATAGTCACCCGTATGATAAGCGGCAACATAAACCTTCGGGTTTATCAACCTTAAGGTTCGGCTTTCTTCTTCTTCAAACTCCTCTTCTTCCTCTCCTTCCTCTGATCTCCTTCCACTATCACTTCCACCATCACTTGGGCCGGCCTTGGTGGTAGCACTGCGGTAGCACCGGCTCCGGAAGTTCCGGCGGCGACGGATCCTCCCCTGTTTGGGAAGAAATTTCATCAATAAAAGCATACATTACTGCTTAAGCTTAGCCCGTCCCTCGGCAAGTTCTCCTATTGCACTTATTTGTTTGTGCGGGAAGTTGAGAAGCTGTAGCCTTTGGGATTGATGGTCGAGTTGCCCAAGATTCATCATGTTGTGCGAGAATACTTGCGGCATCGGTTCCTGCAAAAGTATGAGGGGGCAACACACAGAAGCACTTGGGGTATCACGTGAGATAGCATTTGGGAGGAGCGAGGGGGTTGTTTCATCAGATTTGTTCCAAGGAAGATCTTTAGTATACCTTTTACCCTTTTCGGTTGTTGATCAACGGTATAGTACTCGAGGTTCGATGGTAAAAACATCGGAGGCTTCAATGGGCAAGGATTGAAATACCAAAACTTTGAAGATTAGAGAAGGATAGGGGAAAAAGCTAATGTTCACTTCCTTTTTTCTACCCCATGAAGCTAAGTGTTTAAACACTAATCTTCCAAAGTTAATCCTTAAATTTTTACCCAATCTATACAACACATTCGCATGCTCCAAAGTCACAATAGGTTCATTAGTTGTAGGAAGCCAATTGAAGATGCACGGTTTGTGTAGTACGGAATAGAGAGAAGATAATCTAGAAGCATGAAGTTTCTCTTTCAAAGGCCAAGGCTGAGTTTGTTGTGAGTGAGCAATTTTACCATTTCATCTCTATTGACCCTAATGCTCTCATCATCTACATTAGGGAGGCCTAAAACTTTGTTAATCGGGCGGGAGTAAAAGAATAGACTCTTCCCTAACAAACACTTTTCCATATTTAGCGGACCCTTCATCATCCGAATGAGCATGCAAATTGGCAAAGAAATTGCGAATAACACTCTCAACAAAGCGATGCATGATTATTAGCATTAATAAAATTCTGTCCTTTAAAAGCGAACCACTCCTTCCTTTTCCAAGCGACCCTCATCAATGTGCTTCTCTTTTAAAATCCTCTTACTTAGACTATTCAACCAAAGTTCCATATTTTCCTTTTTATAATACTCCAAAGTAAGAAAAGGTTTTGGAAAAGCTTTATCCTCTTCGGTTTGAGTAACCTCATCACGAATTATCACTAGAGGAATGTTTAGGAACAGAAGAGGGGGCAAGTGTTACCTCGGATGATATCCTCTTCTTGCTAGCACTACGGTAGCACTCACGGTTTGCCCTTGGCCTTCTTTTACGAAAATCGGAGAGAGTCTCCTCTTCGTCACCATCTACCCAAGCATCAAATGAGTCCACGAAGGCTCCTTTTCCTTGTTTGCTTCAAAGTTCTCGTCACTCACGTGGGGTGAGGACACATCAATAGAGCTTTACGAGACATCAAGCTGGATCAAGGGAGGTATTTGAAGTTGCCTTGGACACGATTGATCTAATGCGGTTGGAAGACCTCCTTTTTGCGATTTGGGAGACGGCTTGGCGGTTGGGGCTTTCCTCTTCCTTTTTGGCTCGGTAGGGATGAGAGTCACCTTAGGAATGCCTTGATCAAACGAGGCATTGGGGCCAGAGGTAGGAACAATCGCCATTGTTGGTGGAGAAGAGCTTGGAGTGATCATTGGGGAAGTTTCCATGGCCACGCGAGATGCCACGGAAGGAGCAATGCTAGGTGAGATGTCCATTTGGTCCGTGTGAGATGGTTCGGCATTGGTATTGGATGGAGATGCCATGGAGATTTGAGGGATTTTTGGAACGTATTTTGACCTAGGTTGAGAAGGGAAGAAGCTTATTTGGAAGGGGTTTTAGAGAGAGGTGAGGGTAACGTATAGAGAGAGAGACGGAGGAGGTTGAGAGAAAATAGGAAGGAGGAGATTAAATGGGGAACAAAGTTTTAATTTGATTAGACATTTAAAAACCTATCTAATCTACCCCTATTTATTCTCAAACTAATCCTTATCCACTCATTTTTTAAAACAAACCCTAACCACACCTTTTTTAAAACCTCAAAACTTTATTAAACAAACAACACGGTTGCAACATTAAAAAATAAAATAATTTTTTTTTTTTTTTTAAGTAAAAACGTAAAAAACAAAAAATAAGTAAACTAAATAATTTGTAACTAAGCCCAAAACATTATATGCACAAATTAAATAAATAAGGGTTAGTTTCTTAATTAAGTTTACCAAAAATAAAGGAAACTTGTTGAAGACGTTTTCAAAATCGTAAACTCTTTAATTAAAAAGACTTTCAGATTTTGAGAAATTAATCAACAATATTTCGAAAATAAGAAAATAAAAAAAAACTAATATAGCACACACTAATGTGTTAAGGCAATGATGGTAACACGTAGGATAACACATATGATATAAAACCCCTTGATAAATATTTTTTCAGTTTCAAACACTTGAGGCATAACAAGTGAGGCATTTTCATGCACTTTAGGCATTATATGCCTATATATAATTTTTAAGTACATTGCTTGTTAAACACGTCTCAATACACTTCTTTAAACAAGAAAGCATCGTAGTAACGAGCTCAGGTGCTTCAAGTTATATTTCAAGTGTAGAGACCCGAGTGATCTATGCCTTTCAAGTAGGGTACCTGTAGTAGCGAACTCCATGTCCCTAATACTTAGCATAAATCACCTCATACCTTCTCATTGGCAAGAGTACATCGTTGCGGCGAACACCGTGCCCAGAGCTCGAGAGAATAGTATGGATAAATGCCTTTGTCTTTTATTTATCAAAAGAAAATATTAGTGACTTTGTCACTTTAAGCATATGAAGGGGAATGATATCGGACGTGCTAACCTAAATAATAACCTACCATAACAAAAGGTCGGCATGTGCCACGGCTAGAACTAAGCTAGCTAGATTTAAACAAATAATAAAGTATTTTTTTTTAAGTAAATAAGCAAAGAAAGAAGAAAAAAATACACTAATATACAAGTGTTACCACTAAGTGATAACATCACAGGGTAGCACGGACGAGCAGAACTCGGAGATTACAAAGACCAAGAGATCTTTTCAAACTAGAAAATCTCTCGTGGTCTAAGGCCTTAGTAAAGATGTCGGCCGAGTTGATACTTAGTATCAATATGATCAATATTAATTAGGCCTTTATCTACCATATCTCTAAGAAAATGATGACGTATGTCAATGTGTTTGGTACGGGAATGTTGAGCTGGGTTTTTGAAATGTTGATAGCACTCGGGTTATCACGGTACATAGTCGAAGAATTACTCTCTAGGCCATAGTCATCTAACATATGTTTTAGCCAAATAAGTTGTGAACAACAACTACCGGTACCACATACTCGGACTCGAGTTTGTGGAGAGAGAAACACAATTTTGTTTACGACTATACCATGAGACTAAATTGTTGCCCAAGTAAAAACACCCCCCAGCTAGTACTCTTCCTATCATCCATATCCCCTGCCCAATCCGAGTCACTAAAGCCAACCAAATTGGTATTAGTATCCTTACTAAACCAAATCCTAATTCACTTGTTCTGAAACATATTTAATTATCTTTTGGACGAATTAAGGTGAGAGACTTTAGGATTGGCTTGATAACGTGCACAAACACACACGGCGAACATGATATCGGGACGACTAGAAGTGAGATAGAGAAGGCTACCTATCATTGAACGATAAAGAGTAGGATCAACATCCTCACCTACTTGATCTCTACCAAGTTTGAGAGAAGAACACATGGGGATTTTGAACTTTTTGCTCCTTCCAACCCAAATCTTTTTACTAGGCTCTTTGCATACTTGCTTTGTGAAATGAATATTCCTTCATTTGATTGTTTCACTGCAAGCCTAGAAAGAATGTTAACTCTCCAATCATGCTCATTTCAAATGTTGATGTCATAGCCTCTACAAAATCTTTTAAACACGTTTGAGAAGTAGAGCCATAGACTATGTCATCAACATAGATTTGAACAAATGACTATTTCTTTGCCATGCCTTAGGATAAATAAGGTCCTATACGCTTCACCTCTTGTGAATCCATATTCAAGTAAGAAAGAGGTTAAGCGACCATACCATGCACGTGGAGCTTGTTTCAAGCCATATAAAGCTTTATCAAGTCTATATACATGGTTTGGTAGATTAGGATCTTCAAATCCTTTTGGTTGTTCAACAAAAACTTCTTCTTTTAAATAACCATTTAAAAAGGCGGCTTTAACATCCATTTGAAACAAAGTAATTTTTAGAAAACAAGCTATAGCCAAGAGGAGTCTTATGGATTCTATTCTAGCAACGGGAGCAAAGGTCTCATCAAAGTCAACACCTTCAATTTGGGTGTAACCTTGTGCTACGAGGCGAGCTTTGTTCCTAACAATATTTCCTTGCTCATCGATTTGTTTTTGAAAATCCATTTAGTACCAATAACATTTGTATTACTAGGACGTGGTACTAAACACCAAACTTCATTACGAGCAAATTGGTCAAGTTCCTCTTGCATGGCTTGTATCCAAAAATTATCTTTTAAAGCTTGAGAAATATTTTGGGTTCTAAAGAAGAAACAAAACGGGAATATTTTACCTTGTGGTATGTGGTGGACATACACACATACCTTGCCATTTCACGGTCACTAAAATGTCCTTTGTTCCTTGTTTGTACCCCTTCACTAGCTTCTCCAATAATTTGAGAGGAAGGATGGTCTCTTTTGATCCTAGGCGGTGGATCCCTTCTCAAGTCTTCATGCACATGATCATCATCATTGTTCATCCTTTTCGAGTTCTTTGGATTGGTCTTGGGTGATCTACCGGAGATGCTATCCCATCGGTGGCAACACTTTGGCCGGCACACAGGGTATCACTTACTTGATTTTGATTCTCCAGTTCTTCCGGCAATATTAATGGAGATTCTGTACTCCATCACACAGTAACACTTGCTAAATCATCAAAAACAACGTTAATTGATTCTGAATGGTTTTTAACCTAAGGTTATAAACCCTATATGCTCGGCTGTCTGAGCATACCCAAGAAATATAGCCTTATCACTTTTAGAGTCAAATTTAGCTAAGTAATCCCGATCATTTTAGAACATAACACACACACCCAAATGTATGAAAATAATGAACCTTTGGTATCCTACCATTCAAAATTTCATAAGGTGTCATTCTAGTACCAGGTCTTAGAAAAACCCTATTGGCCGTGTGACAAAGTGTGTTTATGGCCTCGGCCCAAAATCTTTTTGAAATTCTTTTTGAAAACAACATCACACGTGCCATCTCAAGTAAGGTCCTATTTTTCCTTTCGGCCACCCCATTTTGTTGAGGTGTTTTAGGAGCGGAAAACTCATGTTTAATTCCTTTTAATTCACAAAAAGTAAAGAACAATGAATTATCAAACTCCGTTCCATGATCGAGACCTTATTCGCATGATAAGAAGCGAGAAAACATGTTTTTGATTTTAGCATGTAAGACTTTAAACTTTTCAAAAGTTTCGATTTTTCTTTTAAAAAATATACCCAAGTAAATCTAGAAAAATCATCAACTATTACAAAAGTATATTTCTTACCTCTAAAGTCTACCTCAAGCTGGACCCATTAAATCCATATGCATTAATTGAAAACGGTGCGTTGTCCCAGAATACTCCTCATTATGTTGGGTAGCACTATGGGTAGCACGTGTTTGTTTACCTTTTAAACAATCTTCACATATGATTTTTGTACTAATGTCCGGACTAGGTATACCTCTTATAGCTTCGGCATTAATGAGTTTCACAATGTTACGAAAATGGACATGACCCAACTTTTGATGCCATAAGGTAGCATCATCAACCCTCACAGAATGACACACTTGTTTATCCTCAACAAGATAACGGTTATTACTTGACCTAGTACCGGTCATAACACGAGTTATTGGTACAATCAAAAACTTCACAAGTGTTTTTATTGAATTTTACTTCAAGGTTGTCATCACAAAGTTGGCTAATACTAATTAAATTAGTTACCGAGTCCATCAACATGCAAAACATTTTTCAAAGCGGGAAATCCGGGTACATTTAATACGCCTTTTCCTACTATATTACTCTTGCCACCACCACCATATGTTACACTACCACCTTGAATAGGTTCATATTCCTTTAAAAATATTTTTGTTCCGAGTCATATGACGAGAACAACCACTATCAAAATACCATGAACCTTCAACATTAGTTTTTAAGGCGGTGCATACAACATCACATATCAAGTTAGACTTAGGTTTCCACACTTTTCTACTTTGATAATTTTTCTTGTTTGACAGTGATATCGACATGCTAGGTAGCACTTCGGGTATCACACGAAGCTGAATTTGTTTCTTTAAGAGAGTTTTGCAATCAATTTTTCAAATGTCCGGTAGAGTAACGGTAGTTACATATTTTTACCTTGTCGGAAGACTTATCGGAAGATATTTGTTCAACATGATCTCTTTCTTTAACAAAAATTAACTTATCTTACGTATTAGACAAAGTAGATGTAATAGCATTTAAAGACTCTTGAAAACCCATACACTGCCTTGAGTGGTTTGGACAACCCAAAATTGCATCTAACTTGGTAGAACTCGTATTGAGTTTCTTGAATGTTGTCTCGGCAAGAGTAAGTTTGCTCTTGACTTTGTCCGGCTCCACATCCTTCTTTGTGAGTTGAACTTCCAATCTAGTCAAGCCGTCGGTTAGGTCTTGAACCTCTTTGGACGAGAGAGATCACCTTCTTGTTCTCTTTCTTCCATTCATCCACCAATTCTTTGCAAAGGTTCTTAAGACCACAAATGAGTTCATCCTTCTTGAACTCCTTCTCATCTTGTGAACAACTTTGCATCCATGTTAACAGAACCCACAAAACAAACGGCATTTATCAAATTTAAATCTGTATACTGTTGGATGATATCTCGGGTGCTATCCCATTTTGGATATCACACTGGGGTATCAACGAGAATCCAGTCACGGTTTGTGACCACCATTCTTTGTTTGATACGAATCTTGATTGATTGGTCTCCTCATCCTCATTGTCCTTTGAGAGAAACCCGTAGGTTCTTTCCCATCTTCCTTAGAGTGTTAGCACACTCATTTGAGTAATGACCCCATCGAGCAAGCATGACATTGGATTGATTCAAGGTATTTTGGATCGGATCTGGATTGATGCGATGATGCTCTCCTTATGGGACCACCTTTACGAGTAGATGGAAATGTCCTCTTGGGCATTGAATTGTACACCTTGGCTTGTTGCTCTTTAGCCTTTACTGCACATTTTCTTTGTTAAATTTTCTCACCATTGAGTTATATTTCCTGGTAAGTAAGGCAACAACGGCATCTTCACCTAATTCCTCAAAAATTTCGTCATCCTCATTAGTTGAACCACTAGAGGATTGAACTTTTAATGCAACACTCTTGCCCTTAGAAGCTTCACTTTGCTTGCTCGGCAAGGTTTGACTCAAAATTTTTAAAATGCTCATTAAGGAATTGATATCCATTGTAGAAAGATTGTGAGCCTCTTCTATAGATGAAACTTTTATATTAAAACGCTCGGGGAGAGTTCTAATAGCCTTTGAAACCAATTGTTTGTTTGTAAAAGGTTCACCTAAAAGTTGACACTCATTAGCAATGTCAAATAGTTTTTCAAAATAAGAGGAAATGGTATCACTTTCACCCATTCTCAACCTTTCAAATTTGCCGGTAAGACCTCGAGTTTGTTTTCACGCACACTAGAATCACCTTCACAAAACCTTTGTAAAATATCCCAAGCTTCTTGAAGTTTGTGGAACTATTTTGAATAAGTTTAAAAATATGCATGTCAACCCACTCAAAGATAGCATTAAGAGCTTTCTCATTATAGTTAGCTAGAGTGATCTCTTCATTCGTCCACTCACCTTCGGGTTTAACTTTGAACATCACCATCCTCATCGGGAGGTAAGAGTGGAAGAGAGTACCCATGAACTATAGATCGCCATGCTCGAAGATCAATTGATTTGATATGCGGCGAAGGCGAATTTTCCAATATGCATAATTCGAACCATCTAAAACGGGAAGACGTTTTTGGTTTGGATTTGCGGGATCAAAAGCCATGATAAAGAGGACCAAACACTTAGTATCGTCAGAGTGAGAGGCTCGATACCAATTGAAATTGTCACGGCTTGAATCACAAGTGATATCGAGGTGATAACGGCACCAGCGATAGCACTTGGGATGGCACACACACACACTTCGAAAATAAAACAATTTTGTAAAAGAGTTTGCGGCGGAATAAAAACACCAAAATTGTTTTTCTCAAGTTATATAAATATAACTTGAGAGTGACTCTTAGGCAAGACTTTATAATCACTATGAATGAAGTTACAAAGCCGAAAGTTCACTATAGCTATATCTATTTTAAGCTCTATGGAACAAGAGATAAGAAACGGAATCCTATCCTAGCCTTCACACACCTTGATACCAAAGTAATCAAGTGCGAAATTACAAGGGAGAAAGGATTAACAAGAACCAAACAAAGAACTCTATCTCTAAGCTTTTCGAAGGTGTGAATGTGAAATAATTGGCATGTCTTCAAATAAACCTTCCAAGCTTATTTATAGTCTTCAAATACTTGAAGGCTACTCAATAACGACCTTGGGGCTGGTCTTGCACGTGGAGGAAGTGTAGGGAGAGTGGGTTAATTTGTTTCCACAATTCTAGCTCCCACTTCCTATTTTGTAGCAACCGAGTTGTTGAATCCTCAAGCCATGCTTCCACGCCTTGTACTCCCTTGCTTTATCATCCTTGTACCTCTTCTATAACTTCAGCAACAACCTTTGACAAAGTCCACATACATGTTGTTGTTGAATGCCAAATGCAATTAATACATAAAATGTATTAATTCATTTCTTCCAATTTCCACATGTGTCTAGCTCCTTCTTTGATGCTATTGCACCACGAAATACAACCATAAACCATAGACTATACGGACCATATTAGCACGTTAGTCCATTAAATAACAAACAAGAAATATACAACTATATAATTTTCGGTCCAGGATATCATCTGCGATATCACTTGGGAAATCATCTACGATATCACTGCAGATTACACTAACAATCTCCCCCTTAGTTGGATATTTCTTTCCAAACTTAATGTCTTTCTTTGTCTGTAGGATAAGTCTATATACAAATGTCTGAGCATAGACCATAGAATAATATCTCCACAAAAATTAACTCCCCCTTAATCAAGGAGCTAATCCTAAACAATGATTTATCATAATAAACTAATTTATTTCAAACTTTAAAAAGTTTTGAAATAAACTAAGTAACCATTAAAAACCATAACCATTGTAGCAAAATATCATCCAAAATTAGCAAAAAACATCCTAGCAGATTAAGTTATTTAACAAACCACTAAAGTGTTTTAGCAAATATAAACAAAATAAAAGTAAATTGTTTAAGGAACCACCACATCACCAAAATAAAAACATTGTTTGTAGGACCACCACAAAAATAGTCACCCGTATGATAGCGGCAACATAAACCTTCGGGTTTATCAACCTTAAGGTTCGGCTTTCTTCTTCTTCAAACTCCTCTTCTTCCTCTCCTTCCTCTGATCTCCTTCCACTATCACTTCCACCATCACTTGGGCCGGCCTGGTGGTAGCACCTGCGGTAGCACCGGCTCCGGAAGTTCCGAGCGGCGAGATCCTCCCCCTGTTTGGGAAGAAATTTCATCAATAAAAGCATACATTACTGCTTAAGCTTAGCCCGTCCCTCGGCCAAGTTCTCCTATTGCACTTGTGTTTGTGCGGGAAGTTGAGAGCTGTAGCCTTTGGGATTGATGGTCGAGTTGCCCAAGATTCATCATGTTGTGCGAGAATACTTGCGGCATCGGTTCTGCAAAAGTATGAGGGCAACACACAGAAAGCACTTGGGGTATCACGTGAGATAGCGGGAGGAGCGGGGGTTGTTTCATCGAGATTTGTTCCAAGGAAGATCTTTAGTATACCTTTTACCCTTTTTCGGTTGTTGATCAACGGTATAGTACTCGGGTTCGAGTGGTAAAAACATCGGAGGCTTCAATGGGCAAGGATTGAAATACCAAAACTTTGAAGATTAGAGAAGGATAGGGAAAAAAGCTAATGTTCACTTCCTTTTTTCTACCCCATGAAGCTAAGTGTTTAAACACTAATCTTCCAAAGTTAATCCTTAAATTTTTACCCAATCTATACAACACATTCGCATGCTCCAAAGTCACAATAGGTTCATTAGTTGTAGGAAGCCAATTGAAGATGCACGGTTTGTGTAGTACGAGAATAGAGAGAAGATAATCTAGAAGCATGAAGTTTCTCTTTCAAAGGCCAAGGCTTGAGTTTGTTGTGAGTGAGCAATTTTACCATTTCATCTCTATTGACCCTAATGCTCTCATCATCTACATTAGGGAGGCCTAAAACTTTGTTAATCGGGCGGGAGTAAAAGAATAGACTCTTCCCTAACAAACACTTTTCCATATTTAGCGAGACCCTTCATCATCCAAATGAGCATGCAAATTGGCAAAGAAATTGCGAATAACACTCTCAACAAAAGCGTGCATGATTATTAGCATTAATAAAATTCTGTCCTTTAAAAGCGAACCACTCCTTCCTTTTCCAATGACCCTCATCAATGTGCTTCTCTTTTAAAATCCTCTTACTTAGACTATTCAACCAAAGTTCCATATTTTCCTTTTATAATACTCCAAAGTAAGAAAAGGTTTTGGAAAAGCTTTATCCTCTTCGGTTTGAGTAACCTCATCACCGAATTATCACTAGAGGAATGTTTAGGAACGAGAAGAGGGGGCAAGTGTTACCTCGGATGATATCCTCTTCTTGCTAGCACTTACGGTAGCACTCACGGTTTGCCCTTGGCCTTCTTTTACGAAAATCGAGAGAGAGTCTCCTCTTGCATCACCATCTACCCAAGCATCAAATGAGTCCACGAAGGCTCCTTTTCCTTGTTTGCTTCAAAGTTCTCATCACTCACATGGGGTGAGGACACATCAATAGAGCTTTACGAGACATCAACTGGATCAAGGGAGGTATTTGAAGTTGCCTTGGACTGATTGATCTAATGCGGTTGGAAGACCTCCTTTTTGCGATTTGGGGAGACTGGCTTGGCGGTTGGGGCTTTCCTCTTCCTTTTTGGCTCGGTAGGGATGAGAGTCACCTTAGGAATGCCTTGATCAAACGAGGCATTGGGGCCGAGAGGTAGGAACAATTGCCATTGTTGGTGGAGAAGAGCTTGGAGTGATCATTGGGGAAGTTTCCATGGCCACGCGAGATGCCACGGAAGGAAGCAATGCTAGGTGAGATGTCCATTTGAGTCCGTGTGAGATGGTTCGGCATTGGTATTGGATGGAGATGCCATGGAGATTTGAGGGATTTTTGGAGCGTATTTTGACCTAGGTTGAGAAGGGAAGAAGGCGGAAGGGGGTTTTAGAGAGAGGTGAGGGTAACGTATAGAGAGAGAGACGGAGGAGGTTGAGAGAAAATAGGAAGGAGGAGATTAAATGGGGAACAAAGTTTTAATTTGATTAGACATTTTAAAAACCTATCTAATCTACCCCTATTTATTCTCAAACTAATCCCTATCCACTCATTTTTAAAACAAACCCTAACCACACCTTTTTAAAACCTCAAAACTTTATTAAACAAAGCAACACGGTTTGCAAAAATTAAAAAAATAAAGATAATTTTTTTTTTTTTTTTTTTTTAAGTAAAAACGTAAAAAAACAAAAAATAAGTAAACTAAATAATTTGTAACTAAGCCCAAAACATTATATGCACAAATTAAATAAATAAGGGTTAGTTACGTAATTAAGTTTACCAAAAATAAAGGAAACTTGTTGAAGACGTTTTCAAAATCGTAAACTCTTTAAAAAAGACTTTCAGATTTTGAGAAATTAATCAACAATATTTCGAAAATAAAAAATAAAAAAACTAATATAGCACACACTAATGTGTTAAAGGCAATGATGGTAACACGTAGGATAACACATATGATATAAAACCCCTTGATAAATATTTTTCGATTTCAAACACTTGAGGCATAATAAACAACCTTTTAGGACACTTCGGGCATAACAAGTGAGCATTTTCTATGCACTTTAGGCATTATATGCCTATATATAATTTTTAAGTACATTGCTTGTTAAACACGTCTCAATACACTTCTTTAAACAAGAAAGCATCGTAGTAACGAGCTCCAGGTGCTTCAAGTTATATTTCAAGTGTAGAGACCAAGTGATCTATGCCTTTCAAGTAGGGTACACTGTAGTAGCGAACTCCATGTCCCTAATACTTAGCATAAATCACCTCATACCTTCTCATTGGCAAGAGTACATCGTTGCAGCGAACACCGTGCCCCGAGCTCGAGAGAATAGTATGGATAAATGCCTTTGTCTTTTATTTATCAAAAGAAAATATTAGTGACTTTGTCACTTTAAGCATATGAAGGGGAATGATATCGGACGTGCTAACCTAAATAATAACCTACCATAACAAAAGGTCGGCATGTGCCCTTTGCTAGAACTAAGCTAGCTAGATTTGAACAAATAATAAAGTATATATATATATTTTTTTTTAAGTAAATAAGCAAAGAAAGAAGAAAAAATACACTAATATACAAGTGTTACCCTAAGTGATAACATCACTGGTAGCACAGACAGACAACTGACTCGAGAGATTACAAAGACCAAGAGATCTTTTCAAACTAGAAAATCTCTCGTGGTCTAAGGCCTTAGTAAAGATGTCGGCCGAGTTGATACTTAGTATCAATATGATCAATATTAATTAGGCCTTTATCTACCATATCTCTAAGAAAATGATGACGTATGTCAATGTGTTTGGTACGGGAATGTTGAGCTGGGTTTTTGAAATGTTGATAGCACTCGGGTTATCACGATGCATAGTCAAGAATTACTCTCTAGGGCATAGTCATCTAACATATGTTTTAGCCAATATAGTTGTGAGCAAGCAATTCTGACCCGGCTGCCACATCCTCGAGACTCGGTTTGTGGAGAGAGAAACACAATTTTGTTTCTACGACTATACCATGAAACTAAATTGTTGCCCAAGTAAAAGCACCCCATTTAGTACTGCTTCCTATCATCAGCATATCCCACTGCCCAATCCAGAGTCACCGTAATTACGAAAATGTCGCTCTATACTTTTAATCGAAGCGTTGATGTATTTTTAATCCGATGGTTACAGATTTAGATTCATCAATAGTTCTCATATAAATTTGGTTCTTATTTGAATAAACTTCCTATATATATATATATATATATATATATATATATATATATATATAATATATTCTCGGTCCGGTCAGGTTCCGATCCAGGACCGCGTATATTTTTAAAAATCGGAATGGGACCAAACTAATCGGTTCCATAAAAATTTGGAATCGAGGCTAGGACCCAATACTATTTTTTCGGTCGATTTTTACTTTGTCCACGATCAGGTTCTAGATTTTGATCCAGGTTCCTCTGACCATTTTTTATACGGCCACAACTCTCCAGCGATAGAAGGGCATTCGTCGGTGAAGCTGGACTTAGTTGATGTGTTTGTTCATCTTTTTCGAGCTATTCAATATATCCAGGATATATCTACGAATCGCTGAAGCATTTAGTTGATCAAACATTTTGGCATCATAAAAAATAATTTAAAATTTTATTAAGATAATTAAATTGACATTAATATCTATTTAAATGTATTTAAGTTGATGCAATTATGAACATTCAAAAACGGGATTCGGATGTAATACTCTTGCGGGAGTTTTGGAATCGGGCCCAGGAGCAGGATACTATCTTTTTTTTTTTTTAATACGGAAGCATTGATGTCTGTATTTAAATCTTGTAATGTGTGGTGCTCTATGAATATTTGCATTCACTAACTAAATGATAAAATATAGTATTTCTCCCCATTGAGACAATTGAGTTTTCGCCGTCCGAACCTCTTACTCTCTTCTAAGACGAAATGATGTTTTTAATTATTATTTTTGTTAATTTGAAAATATTTTTTCAATAATTTTAGATTAATTTAATTATTTTTATAAAAATTTAAATCTTGTTATCAATACGATATTATAAATACTATCAATAACAATTTTTAGATGTTCTTTTGTACAATTAAATCAATTTAAAATTATTCTTGAAAATTCGTTTGTTTTTTAATGAAAAAATATTGGGAATTTTGAGGAGATCACATATCTAGTCTAGCCCGTACCTAGCGAGTTCTAATATGAGGAAAATAATAAACATGTAGTAAATATGAGAATGAAATAACATAAAAATTTGGTAATTCGGTCCATCAACACACATATCTACATGCAGGGGAAATGATGTCAAGCCAAAATATACGCTATAATCAATATATGATGGTTATTACAACTTTGAACATGCAATCACCAAGATTTAAACATAACTACTCTCGATATAACAACCTCTCATATATATCCCCTCTCCTCTATTAAGACAAACTTACCTCTGCATGGCTAGGATTGTAGAAGTGCCCACTCATGGCATCACCTACAGGCCCCATTGCCTTCTCCTTGACACTATTTGTGGCTCTCTCTTGTGTATTCTAACTCTTTTAGTCAAGCACACCTTAAATTATAATCAAATTATGTTTATATAGGTGTAGGAGAAGCCACAATCCTTGTCCTCACAAAAAAAAGAAATTTGTTACGGATAAGAAAATCAGAATTCTTGTAACGACAGGCCCACTAACTAACACGATCGATGCTTGTATTTGGGACACGTTGCCGTATAATCGACAAACAACTCTCTCGATTCACGATCGCTCTGGCGCACGAACTGCGCCGACCTCCACTTTGGCGATTTTACTGCTTTTCCACTCCATGAACATTTCTATCTCAGCTTGAACTCTTTTTTTTTTTTCCTCCATCTTAAACTCGTCTCAACTATTATAAGAGTATGGGCTAAAGTTGATTATGAGACACTTAATATATATATAAAAAAATACAATACACAATATATATACATATAGTTTTTATTTTTTAGTATTTTGATCTTATTGGTATTATTCTCACTCAGCATCCCATGTAAATATATTTAAATTTAGTTTTGGCTATCTTCATCTTCTTTGAATATTTGTACAATTCCATCCATCCCAAACCATTAAAAGAAAAAAAAAAATACATTGAACTCCTTTTTGTGTGAGTTCGATCTTGACAGCATCCGAGTTATATATAATGAAGGATTATTCAACACATCCAAATTAATATATTTAGTACTAGCATTTACAGGCTAGGTTTTAAGAGTGGAGGAAAATATGAGGAACCATAAATTATTATGTGTCTTTGTGCAAATTGGCTCCTTGCATACCCTCAAAATGGGGAATGCTCCATCTCCATATATTGATTTAGACTTTATAACCCAACAAAAAAGTGAAAGAATTGACCCCCAGGCAGATGGAGTATTACTTACTGTTAATTAGTCATGGTAAATAATCTGATCGTGAGTAACTGCTTGCCACTTCAAAATTCAAACATTTTGATACAACCTGATCAAGAAGTTGAAGAGACTTTGCCCGCTCTCTCTCTTTTTCTTTTTTTTTTTTTTTTTTTTGCAAGCTTAAAACTTTAGGGTGGAATCAAATCTGAACTTTGAATATTTCTATCAAAATGTCAGTTTCAGAAAAATACGGCAAGGAAAAATTACAAATATACCAATTGTAAAACAAAGTGGCTGGAATATGACATAACACAGACAGAAGATAAATAAAATGAAAGCGCTTAAAGATAGGGATGACCAAAGGCATTGCGGATTTGATTTGAAAAAGGCTGAAATCGGAATCAAACCATTGGTTCACGGTTTTATGTTCTGGCAACACAAGCATCAGTTCACTGTTTGGCTGTGACCGCCCCCTTTTCGCATGCGCGATTGCGCGATTTTTTGCGCCTAAATGGTGCATCGCCCCTTTTGGCGCGATCGCGCTTCTGTTTTCTCGGCCAAGATGCGCGTAGCTGTATGTGACGACCACTCTGGCCGGCCACTCAACGTCATTGGCCAGCCGTCAAGATTCTTGGCAAAGAACTCCGGCTTGACTATAGTTGCGGCCATGTTCCTCTCTTTCCCATTATGTATTACAGGCCCCGAGCCACCGAGCAACCAATACAGCTAAGCCGTTACAAACGAAAGGACATAGAAGAAAAGAGGGACGGCCTTACATTTTCTTTTAATTTTTTATTGACTATAAATTAATATTTTAGGCGTTTTTATTACTTAAATTTTTTACAAAAATGTATATAAAAGAAGATATAAAAAAACTAAATAAATGAAAGTAAATATAAGAAAAGAGGGGCGAACTTATTCTGTATTTTCTTTTATTTTTTATTGACTTTGAAGTAATATTTTAGACTTTTGTTTACTAGTGACATTTTTTTCCAAAAGGTATATAAAAAAAATAGGAAAAAGCTTAACAAATGAAAGTATATAGAAAGAAAAGGATGGTACTGCTGGAAATTTTGTGTCATTGAAAAAATTACATGAAGGTGGGACTAGAGCCGTCAATACGAGTCAATGCAGACGGGGCGGGTGGCTCGGGACGAAAATTACGTTGACTCCTTGGCGAGAAACAGGACTTAACGAGGCCAGGCCAAAACGGCACGGGACGAAAATGCCGATCCCCATCCCGTCCCATTTGCGGGACGCGGGCAGCGGGACCCAAGCAGAGCGAAAATACATTCATTACAATCTAATGCTGAGTGAATAACACACTTGAACATCTGTAACTATGTATGGTAACTTGCATATTTTGCACCAAAGAGCATGCATCTGGTGTTCCAACAATGTGGTTTTGAATGGGCATGCCATACTCAATCTGGGAGCTGTGTGCAAGCGCATTTGTATTACAAGTACAATGTTTGAGCATGCCAACAAAATTTTGATTTCGTGTATCAAGCCATGCATTGACAGTACAGGTTGTTGATGTATTGCTTACTGAATTGTTGTGCTTTACAACGGCTGATGGTACACAAATAACGATTTGTACTTCCAAAAATGCAGGAAAGTTTTCTAATTTACAAATGTCTCTTATCTTCTCACCAACCCATATTGAATGGCGTGGCCTATGTTTGCTGTGTATCAAAACTGCAGTTGGAGCCATAGGTTGACATGAGCATGAACCTTCGCCCTAAACTCTCATTCTCCATTTAAATAAATGCAATATAAGAGCATACTGGCTGCAGATATATCTTCAGTATTATTAGCAATAAGTTTTCCAACCTCTCTTTGGATCTCTAGAGCACGAAATCAATCTCTTCTTCTAAAAAATCACATCTTAAAGCAATGCATTTTAAATTCCAATGTCCTAAAAAGGAGCTACATTACTGTCTCAGAGGTGAGAAATACTAGTTGTAGTTGTACACCATCAAGAATTTTTCTCATCGGAGATGAAAAACCTCTAAAAATCACATCTTAAAGCAATCATTTTAAATTCCAATGTCTAAAAAGGAGCTTACATTCTCGTCAGTGAGGTGCGAAATACTAGTTGTAGTTGTACACCATCAAGAGCACACTCATCGGAGGTGAGAAAATTACTACAAAAAAAAAATCACATCTTAAAGCAATCATTTTAAATTCCAATGTCTAAAAAGGAGCTACGATACACCTCGAGAAATTGAGAACTACTAATAATGGTTGTTCCACTAATACTGATTGTAGTTATGAAGTGAGACCTAATACTTGTGCGGGTCAATCTGAGAAAAGGGACAGAGACGAGCTGTAAATAAGTTGTCACGCTGACGGGAGCAGGCCCAGGATGGGGACGAGCAGACGGGACTAAAATTCTGGTCCCAGGTCATCCATCCCCATGCGCGAGACAGACGATCCAGCAACTGACGGCTCTAAAAGGGTTTTAACCAAATCGTACCCTTCACGAAAACCAAGGGAGAATATTATGAAACCTCTTTTTATTACAATAATTATTTAAATTTCAGCTAATAAAAAAACTATAGCAACAACTAAATAAATTACATGGTAATATAGCAATAAACGCTTCCCGATTTAATTTCATCGAAGTACAACGCCTTCGCCACCAAGAATATCCGTTGGCTTAACAAGTGCCCTTTCTTCTTTAAAGCTCTAATCATTCAGCTCAGAATTACAAGCTTCAAAACTATCAGCAGATAAATTGTGACGACCATGCTCAGTATTTACCGTGCTAAGCGCTTGCTCCACCAAAAAATGATGCGGGACAAGCATGTGCTTCTCAGTGCAAGTCTAGAAATGATAGGAAAAGCGTGTGCTCTCCTTGACCACCAGCTCAAAATATCAAATTCTTCATTCAACTTCAAATTCGATGATCAAATATTTATCAAATTCTCCATTAACGACCGGCACCAGCAGTTGTCTTCCAACCAAGCTTGCCACAAATGATGACGAGGAGCCAGTGCCGAAGAAGCGCTCGCTGCCTGACCTCACCATATATTGACTTGTATTCTTGAAAATTTCTAAAAAAGCTTGTCTAGTACTGCTGGCAACCAGGCCTACGTTAGGCATGTGAGATCTCCCACATGACAAAGAGTTTGAAAAATCTTTCTCCCAAGAATTGAGTTAAGCCATCCACTTCCCTCTGATCCCGACTAACTCACTTTTGGGCGCGTCCCACGTGGGTCAGGCTTGCCAAAATGGCTTTAAGCACTGGCCCCACCCGGCTCATCTCCTATTTCACTTTGCACTTCATGACATTCTCTCTCTAACTATTCCTCACGCTCATTCTCTTTATTTAATTCCCGTACTGTGACATTTTCTTTCCTTTCTCACTTACTCATGGTGTGTGCTAGTAGTCTCCAGCGTGGGAGTATATATTTGCTCTAAGATCTAATAACTTAGCAACCAAAAATATCGGAAATATTGAACAAATATTTTTCCCACTTTTCTCGCATTTTGCGCCGCTATGTTTAAGAATAACATCATCTTTAAGTTCGGAAAATCTACTTGAAATTTCCACTGCCTGATCAACAACTAAAGTAGAAAGTAGGGTAATGCGGCACCGGTGCCGCCAAGGTCACCTCTCGTGCTTCTTCGACAAATTAATCGCCCGCCCTGCACATTCTTCCCGTTGTCTGACAATATAAATTTGTGCCATGGCCGAGTACCGCCAATGAATCCCAAAAACATGCATAATTTCAGTCCTCCAAGCATAAGTTTCTTCTAAGACATGAAGGGTGGACTACAATGCAGTTGGAGCATCTGTGGGAATCTTTTTATTTTTTCCCATTGTTTATGCAATGTGTTTCCATAGCCTTATGTAATTTTTGATAACATAATATGCAAATGGCATCATTAAGTACGTAATAGAAGTTTCCAAAGCATATTTCATCTTGTACATATAAGTTGCATGACAAACTACGCATCTAATATGAAAAAATCTACCACCTAGTGATGATCTCACGAGCTTTAAAGCTCAAATAGGGCAACACAAGCACGATATTATTACTAAATTATCAAAGAAGACATTGAAAAGCTGCTATCAACAAAATTATATTCATGCAAAATTGTTTGTAACATATGAGCTATGTTATGTGCGATATTATGCATCATCAAATAATCTGCTATGCAACCAACCTCTTTTGAAGAGCAAGAATCATCAATCCGATGAGCATGTTACTCCCATATAAAAATGTCTTATTTTTTTATCACTCCATCTCTCAGAACAAATAGAAAGCAGAAGACAAATTAACAAAACATTACATAAAGCAAATTTATATTCTCCTACCTGACCACAGCATCTCTTGTCTGTACGAGCTACTTTGTTAGCGGCGGGTTTAAAACAGCATCTAGTCAAATGTTGATAGTGCTCGTTATGAGAAAATAAAGGAAGGGATTGCTGCAAATTCTGCCATTTCTCTTTTATGATTTAGATGATTATTGTTGGAGATATTTGATATATGTGGTATTGAAGTTCCAGTAGCTCTATGACCTTGTTGTGTTGTGGGTTTGAGCGATTTTCGGCAAGGGAAAGCACGTTGAGCTTTTTGCCAAGGAGCGGCGACGCGCACTAAGGCTCGAGGAGCTTGCGAAGCGCGTGCCAGGCTCCCGTAGCCCAGCGAGATTTTTCTGCTTAGAAGCGATCGCGCTGTGCCTAGAGGGCATGGCCGCGGGCTGCAGCGGAGATTTGTGGAGCACTCTGGGTAGAGATTTGAAGGGTTTTAAGGTTAATTTAAGTATAACCACCAAAACCTGAATTTACCACATGTATATATACTATCCATCCATCCGGCCATTTTCACATAGAAATATTGAAGAGAAAATCAATTCTCTTGCTTTTAATTCATTGCTAAATTACTCCCGATTCATAGAGATTCATTCGTGAGATTCAAGGCGGCGAGATAGGACCTTGCCGGTGCATTACCTACACGTGTGTGGCGATTTGTGGTACGTAATCCGTGATCGTTTTATCCTCGGAGAAATTTGCACATGTGCGAGTTGCACCGATTGGGGGCAATATTTTTCTCTTAGGGCAGTCTTCTAAGGCGAGCTTCGATCGGAAATCACGATAAGTTTTCTAATCATTTGTTTACTTGTTTGTTGTGTTTTCTGATCTGTTTCTTCTTTGTTGAGTTTTGCTATTGACCCAGCTTTATTGGTGCGTTCTTTGCAGCTTGATCAATAAATCCCCTACTTGTTGATTAAATTGTTTGTTTAATGACCATGGTGCCTATAAATTTAATTTCCAACGATCTAAGAGAAAATAGTTTTTATTTGATCATGTACGGTAGTTCCTCTAAAATTCTCCCTTTAAGTCCACTAGTTGACACCTGCGAATCTTCCGAAAAAGTTCGGTGGCAGAACTTTAAGCGTTGATGCGAGCTATGAAGATCTGATTGTCAATTTAGGGCGTATGTCAGTATCTTTGTCATCCAATGTCCCGCTACTTTGAAAGCCTTAGATGATCCGGTTAGTGTGGTGTCTGTGTTAAACGATGGAAGGAAGCGGGGACGATGTTGTTCGAGGATGCGTGCATCGGCTTTGTCGAATCGCTCTTTGATGTTTATTGTGCACTCTTTGCTCCTACTTTCTAACTTGCGTCCCTTTGTGAATCGCTTTCCACAAATGCAGCCTGGAGTGACTCCGGTGTGGAAAAAGTACTACCAAAGTGGGTAAGTTCTGAATTATCGCATGAGTGAGAGGAAAGTCGGTCACGACCAAGTGCGCGAACTCCAAATCATTTTGCAATCGCTGGGGATGCTTGACATGTAGGACTTCTGATAAGTTTATTATTATGGCTGGCTGTATTGAGAAGTTTCCTCGATCTTGGGGGAATTCGGTATGACCACTCGAAGCATCGTACGAGGAAGCTTGACCTCAATGAGCGATAAATGTAATTGCGATTCGGGAGGTGCATCAATGGTAACCAACCTAGCGTACTGTGGAAAAATTTTGCTAATATGGTAGCTATGTGTAAAAGCAAGTTTAAAAAAGGGAAAAGGTGTGAAGAAACTCACTCTAAGGATAAAAGAAAACCATGATCAAAATTAAAGTTAAGAAAAATAACTTTAGGAAGCCAAAAGCAAAAGCAGGCTGCTTTGGAATTGGCTGGAGAGAAGGTGGACAACTTTTCTAGGAATTTGCCCCCTTAGTCAAGAAAGGAAAGGACCACGAGAGCTCTGCGATCACCGTCCTATTTGTCCAACATGGTGTTGGAGTCAGAAGGATTATGATGATCGACTCGACGCACTTTGGAGTTGGCGCTCGACCTGCCAATATTACAAAGTATGTAACCTCTTGTCCTGAACTCTTTCTTGTCTGATTAGAACCCAGCGAGCTGGCTAGTTGACGGGGCAAATGTGCACGTTTGTGGCTTTGATAAATTGCTATTTGTGTCTTACCGCGCTGAGCGTGAGTAGAACTCGATGTGATTAAGGGAACTCTACAGTCGCTGCCAAGGTGCCCAGAATTGGGGTGCGGACGCGTGGACTGAAGTTTCCTAATGGGCGCATTCTTTTACACTTGCATCGAGTGTATCACGTTCTTTGATATTCGTCGCAGCTTGTTATTAGTGGTTACTAGTTTAGTTGGGAAGGATTTGAGATTTCATTTAAATGTAATAAGGTCATAATTTTGGATTGCAGTAGTTTTGTGGGGAAAGGTTATTCCTCGGATGGTTTATTTAAAATTAGAGTTGAAAGCGATGTTTGTTCGCACAATAATTTTAGTTCTATTGATTATCTGTTTCTTATTCCATTGAATCTTCAAATGTTTGGCATGGTCGTTTAGGACATATTAATTATGATTACGTGAAAAGAATGATGAATTTAGATATTATTCCTAAACATGCTATTGATAAAAATTCTAAATGTCATGTATGTGTTGAAGCTAAATCTACAAAGGTCCGTTTAAGTCGGTTGTGAGAAATTGAAATTCTAGATTTAGTTCATGCGATATTTGTGAATTTAATGGCGTGTTGACCAAAGACGAAAAGAAATTCTTTCTCACCTTTATTGATGATGCTAGTAATCTTTGTTATGTCTATTTGCTTAATTCTAAGGATGAAGCATTAGATAAATTCATTATATTTAAGAATGAAACGAAACACAAAGCGGCAAGAAACTTAAACGGTTAAGGTCGATGAGGAGGTGAATATGAGTCTAACCCATTCATGTATTATTGCCCAGAGAAACGGAATTGTACATGAAGAGACTCCTCCTACACCCCTCAATCAAATGGTGTTGCTTCGAGAACGTAGAATAGAACCCTTGCGATATGATTAACGGTTTACTCATAAGTTACGAATATATGTGGGGAGAGGCTTTGAATACGGCTTGCCATATTATGAATAGAGTCCCTCTAAACATAGAAAGGAAAGTCCGTTTGAACTTTGGAGAGGTCGATAGGCTAGCTTGAAACACTTAAAAGTGTGGGGGTGCCTTGCAAAGGTACTTGTACCCGCACATGAAAGGAAAAAGCTTGGACCTAAAAGCTGTTGATGCTATCTTTATAGGTTATTACGAAACAAGTTATGCATTGAGATTTCTTATTATAAAATCTGAAATTTCGGCATAGATGTGAACTCTATAGTTGAGTTACGTGATGCAACATTCTTTGAAGATGTGTTTCCTATGAAGGACGGACTTCCTAAAGAATCTAACTTGACCACTAATTCCATTCTGCTCAGTAGAGGGCGACAAATGTGGGGGTTGATTCGGTGCAACTTCATTCGGCGATGAGATTGAACCAAGAAGGAGCAAACGGGCGAGACCACCAAGGACTTTGGAAGTGATTTCATCACTTACAATGTCGAGGTGATCCTCTAACCTTCAAAGCTGCTATGGCTACTTCGATGCCAAGCGGTGGAAGGATCTTTGTTAAGAGTGAGATGGATTCTATTGTCTCTAATGGGACGTGGGAATTGGTCGATCTCCCTCACAGTTGTAGCACGATAGGATGTAAGTGGGTCTTCAAAGAAGCTGGCAGGATGGGGCGTTGACAAGTTTAAGGCTAGGTTAGTGGCTAAGGGATTCAAGCCAAATGGAGGGAATAGACTATTTCGATACCTATTCACCGGTTACTAGAATGACTACAATCAGTGCTTATAGCATTGGCCTCAGATATGATCTTCCTATCCATCGGATGGATGTTAAGACCGCTTTCTTGCATGGCGATCTAGAGGAAGAAATTTATATGGATCAACTTTGAAGGTTTTGAGGCCTCGCGTAGAGAGAAAGGTTTGTAAACTTGTTAAGTCCTTATATGGACTCAAACAAGCCCCTAAGCGATGGCATGAGAAATTTGATAAAATTGTCTCATCGTTTGGCTTTGTTACTAATGAGTTTGATAAGTGTGTTTATAGCAAAAGTATTGGTGATAGTATTATTGTCTTATGTACGTATGTCGATGATATTCTTGTTTGGAACGGATATGAGGATAATTAATACTACTAAGGAATTCTTGAAAAAGTAAGTTTGAGATGAAGGATATGGGAGTAGCTAGTGTGATTCTTGGCCTTAAGTTGACTCGTTCAACTAGTGGCATAACCATATCGCAATCTCATTATATTGAAAGTATAATTGAGAAATTTGGTTATAAGAATTGCAAAGTAGCTAAGACTCAATATGATCCTTGGTGCACTTACTAAGAATGAAAGTGGAGTACCGATGGCTCGATTGAGATATTCTCAAATTATTGGAAGTTTGATGTATCTTGCCAATTGTACTAGACCGGATATATCTACTGCGGTTACTAGGTTGGCTAGATATACTCAATGTCGAATAAAGCACATTGGGAAGCTCTTGATAGAGTTCTCAGTACTTGAAGGGAAACGATTTCCCTTGGGCTGCATTACGGAAGATATCCTTGTTCTTGAAAGGATATAGTGATGCAAGTTGGATTATATAACTTTCAGGGAGTTATGGGCTGTACGGGGGTATCATTTTTCACCTTAGGCGGGCTGCGGTGCGCTTGGAGGGAGTCGACCAAACAAACTACATTGTCTATGTCTACATTTGAGGCCGAATTAGTTGCCCTTGACACTCTGGTTTGGATTGGAAGGCGAATGGCTTCGAGGACTTATGTATGAGTTGCCCATAGTCGAGTAAGCCCATGCACACATTATCTGCTGTACATTGTGACAACCGAGCGCCACAATTGAAAGCTGAAGAAGTGGTCGAAATCTGGCATTGTAAAGCCCTAGGAGACACATCCGGAATTAGATTAAAATATATAAGGGATCTTTGTGTACTACTCGGAAGGTGATAGTACATTGAATTATGTTGGTGCAAGGATAGCACTGAGTGATCCTTTAACTGAAGAGGGCTAGAATTTGCTCTAGTTCAAAAATCTAGGTTGGGGATGGAGTCTGCAGAACCCCGATCGACTCAGCCGCGATAGCAAGACCCAATCTGCAGTGGAGATCCCCACAAGGAGATTCAATGTGGTAATAACAAGGCTGTGGGGTGAGTCGGAGCGCCTAATAATAGATTGACATGTTACATGCAGGTCTATCCCCTTAATAGCCTAGAGGTGCTGTAGGTTCTTTTAAATAAAGTAAAAGTTTGGAACTTTGAATGGGATCCAAGTCTTTTAGACGAAGATGTTAGCTTGATACATCTTACGAGATGCCCGAAGCTAAGTGAGTGTTGTTGTTGGCCGCAATTAGAGGAATTTCGGGTTATTCCTTGAAAAGCACTCATGACATTAGAGGATCGGGACGTATGGCTTATAAGCGTCGAAGTGTTCGATAGAGGGCCTATCATAGCTTTTGTCGTGTTTGTTACCGGCCAAAGAGCCTCTACATCCAGGCATCGAGATTCATGACACCCGTTCATCTGGTCTGTGGAGATTTTGCGTTGGATAACATAGGTAGTGGTTCAAGCCGGAAGTGTACCATTATTGAAAGCATGGCAATGGACAATGCATGTACACGTCATATTTCTATGAACTTGTGG